>VZRF01008737.1:0-69080 GCA_013396875.1 Vireo altiloquus
AGAACATTTCTGTTAGTACATTAGTACATTAAACTACTTACATTAGTACACTAAACTAATGGTACTCACTAATGGTACCCGTGGTACTCAGGCTGAGGGCAGTTAGGATTTTCCCAAACGCTAGGCAGGATTTGTGATAACATGCCTGAGGACAGTCAGCAATAGAGCATGGGACTGATCNAATGCACTGCTAAACTGCTTAGTTCCCTGTGGTACTCACGCTGAGGGCAGTAAGGATTTTCCCAAATGCTAGGCAGGATTTGTGGTAACATGCCTGAGGACAGTCAGCAGTAGAGCATGGGAGTGATCACACTGTACAAACTGACCTCAGGTTTAACACAGGACTTATGATCCATCATACAGGGGGCACGTGGCTGGGGGTTTCTGGAAAAGTTTGTGAGTTTGTGTTTACATTTGCCTGATTAGAAGGGAGCAGCAATAGTGACTGTGGACTCTATGCAAATGTGGCACGTGTGCAGCATTTGAAGTTTTTTTTGAGCTACCTGTAAATGCACCATACAAATGGGAAGTCTGGTAGTTCTGCTTGTGTTCTGGGGAGGGTGAAGACTGCCAGTGTGCCCTAGGGCGGCTTTCCAGGGCAAATTGCATCCTGCTGCCAACAGGAGCATACCTGCTGAATAAGGTAAGTGCATGTGAAATTTTTGAAAACTGGCTTTATTTGTAGGCCAATAGTTACCTCCAGCAGCCTGATTTGCTAAAAACCTGTCCCACTTTGCCTGTATTGAAGGAGGAGGCAACATACAGAATGAGGGGTGGAGTGAATGTCCCACACCTCAGCAGTGCTGTGACAAGAAATGCAGGAGAGATGGAGGGGCTGGAAGGAGAAAAAAAGAAAGGAGCCTTTTTCCTCCACCTCACCTGCACACTGTTCCTAAACTTCTCAGATCATCCTGAAACCTCACTGACAATTCCCAGGCCCCTTGCCATAACCAAAGCCATCCAAGACTTTTCTCCACTCAGCTCTCCTACACCTGTCATTTCCCCTTTCACATACATTAAAACCTATTCTACTTCCATCACAAAATTCAGTTTATCTACAGGCTTAAATGAAAAGTGATTTTTTAATCTATTCAATAGATAGGTGTTTACAGAGGCAAATATTTAGGTTTGCTCCATTCGATTTATATCAGGTGACCAAATCCCTATGCAAAGAATGACAAAACTTCTGAATTTTTTCCCAAATATTTCAAATCCTGAGATAGCAAAAATATTCAGAGAAGGAAGAGAGAGAAGAAGGCTGATGGATCAGAAACAATTTGTTTCAGGTGATGTGGTCGAGCTTAAGACAGTGCCTGAGTTTATTACGTGGGAAGAAGAAAACCTTTTATGTTTTGTCAGATTGTTGACAAAAGATTTTAGGGCTCTCAAAAGTAGGAGTTCAGTCAGATGAAAATTCTAGATAGTCCTGATTTTTGAAATTAAAAAATACATTAGAAGAGTTATTTTAAAATCCCTGCTTACAGACCTGTCAATTAGAGTATCTAGTGCATGTAAGTGCCACTGGTGCAGCCACAGATAACCCCCAACACTACCTGACCAGACACTGCAATGAATGTTAGACTTTTCCACTCTTATTTTGTGACAACCATAACATGCTGTTACATACTTCTAACTTCTCTTAGGTGGTTTCTTGGTTATTAATGACAGAACACCATTTCACATTTAAGTTAGCTGCCACAAACTTGTGGCAGAAACCTGGGGAATTCTTTTATTATTAGAACTCTCTTTTTCTCAATTTGGAACTAATGTATTAAATTATCCTTATATTTATTTCATGCTATTAGTATTATAAGACAATGAATATTAAGTAATATTGTAAGGCACTGAATAATAGAAAGGAGGCTGAAAGGACCTCCATAGGTACTCCTTCCCCAGATAGGGACAAGCATGCCTGTACAATTTAGAAGACTTTCAATCATGTTTTTAACACAGCTGGATAGAATGTTTGTTCTTCATACAGTTTCTGCAAATAAGATATTATTCATTATATAATAAAAATAATTATGCACCATTATGATTAGTATTGCTTTTCTTGTGAGCTAATTAATTAAAATTTTTTAAAGTTCAGATTTAAATTCTTCCTCGGATGATTATTTCTATAATGGTTTCTTTCCATATAGATACTTATAAGAGGAGCTTAAAGGTCATTGTAAGGACCAGATGTACTTGAAACACCCCTGCTAGAATGGTGTGAGTGGTTTAAAATTAGTCGTCTCATGAGATCCAAAATTACTGCCACAAGTACATGACAAAAATGAAAAAAAGGTCAGTTTGATAATTGCTTCATGAGCAGAAGGAAGATATAAACAGCTTCTTGTACCCCACTGTGACCTGAAGCTGCATTTCTCCTGCTTTTCTGGTGTGAAGGGTTGTACTGGCACGAGATCCTGGTGGCACCTGTGCAAGGTTGGTTAAAGTGACATCCTGTGCTGTGTCCAATGAGGCAACTCTGGGAACAGCCTGTGGTCCCAATTCCCGTAAGACCAGGTACGTGGTGTTTTTATTATCCCCTCTATGAAGCCTGAATTGCAGCTTTTTGCCTGTCCCTTCTGACTTTGCTGCAGTTGCCAAAGAAAAATAATGAGGTTCTTCCAGCTCCTGAGCCCAGTGCAGCCCTCAGGGGGAAATAAAGCCGCACAGTATTACATCCATCCACCCAGAAGTTACTGGCCCCTGCCAAAATGAACTTCTGGTGGCACCTTGCATTTTTGGAGTGCCTAGCTGGACACCTCAGTACCACAGAAACAAACTCCATGTCATCTGGAATTGAGACTATGTATGGACTAAAGAATAGAAGAATAATCAAAAGCTCACCCCAAAAAACTGAAGGAGCTAAGACAAAAAATGTGCGAGGGGAAGAGAATTATTTGTTTGAAGCACATTTAAGTGTCTGTAAAATCTGCATTGCTGCTGGGTTTCTATTTATGATTTGACTGCAGAATAAACTCACCGGTCACCATCCCTCAGTGCTTTCATTTGCTTTCCAATTATACATGCAAACAGGGGACCAGTTCTAGCACCTGGAAGAAAGTCTTCTACGAGACCGCCAAGCCAAACATCAATATTGTTTGGATTATGGTACAATTCCATGATTTTTTCAGTGACATTGTGATTGGTTATTACTGTATTCAGGTCACTGTGGGTTTCCAGTTTTGGTAAACCACAGAATTCTCGCCATTCATTATAACCTGCAAATATAATGTTTAAAGGAAGATTAGATTTGTCTGTTAGGCATGATATATGAAATTAATAAATTTATAAGCACTGGATTTTGACAACCTTAGTCATATTCATAGACAGTTGTGTATAAAAAAGGTCTACTATTATTGGTTACATTGATCAGAGAAATCATGGCAGGGTCTGAAACAAGCTCCAGGAGTCTTCCTCTAAGCAAGTATATCCGTGGCCTGATGGGTTATTGTTCCTTGACTCTTAGTTCAATCTTACCCAGGGCTGACTGGAGTAAAACATCTAGTGCAAAAAGCCAGGCATAAAAATGTAATATTTCTTAAAATGAGGTGAGTACCTACCTAAGCCATCTACATCACTGCTGGAGACATCTGCCAACACCTTCTGTGGTTGGTGGAGCCATTGAGGCTGTGCCTAAACTGACCTGTCCCACAGGCTGGGGACAGCCTGCTGATGGGAAGCAGCTGCTTCAGGCAGAAAGCCCTGCTCCTCCGAGCTGGTTCCAGCAAGAACAAGCCTCAGGTACCTACACTGAGCACACCCAAATCCACTCACTGGTACTGTTCCACATTCCAGATTTACCAGATTATTTTCATCTCAAAAGGTGTGGAATACTTTGTTTCCATCAAAGTTAAATATATTAGCAACTTACATTTTAAAAGAGACTTAAGTTACTTTCCTGATTACCAAAGCTACTATTTAAAGCTTATGATTTAATCCCAAATATAAACAATTATACTTCAGCTAGCAGTTGTAAGAAAAAAACTAAGAAAAATCAATAGACCTGGGAGTCCATGATCTCGGCCACGTTGTAAATTCAATGATGATAAATCAAGTGAACCATTATTGGACAACACAAACAGTTTTTCTGTTAACTCCTCATTCAGCAGTTGATCTTGTACCTGCAGTTTTGCTGGATGTGCTAGAAGACCCCTTAGTAAAGGATCCAAGCCTCCTTTAAACATAAAAATAATGGTATTATAGCATATATATAAACCATTATAACTTTAATAACAAATGTGCATACATATATGTTTCTATGTTTTTAAAACATTGTCCACACAGGCTTTTACATTCGAACATGTGCAAAAATTTCCTTTAGTTTAAAGTAGAAGTAATAGTGCTATGAAAAACTCCATCTTCCTCAGGTGTAAAAGAAAGAAACACCTTCATCATCACTCACCCTTCTATTGTCAATCTACCAGACTGGTTTAATCTGGAGAGTAATGTTTTTCAATTCAGTCAACTATTTAATTGAGAATAATAATTTGAGTTCTTTTTAGTACTCTGGAATCCATTCGACAACTTAAATAAATGGTTTAATTAAATAAATTCTCCCATTCCTAATTCAGGATAAATAACTCTGAAAAAAGTTACAATAGTCTGTGGAGATAAAAAACAAAAAACAACAGAACCAGTTTAAAAAATACCATACCTTCTTTAATGAGCCTCCAAGGACTAAAGAAAACTTCATGCAAGTGAAGATTTGGGAGTTTGGGATCATCTAAATACTGTGCATTCAGTCGCCTTATTATGGGTTGGATTGTTGCATGACCAAAACGAAAAGCAGCCGTTGAAAATACATTAGAAATCGTAGGATTCACTGTGGGATCATAACCTGTATAAAGGCCAATATACAGATTAAAAGCATCTGGACCAATGATTTTGGGAATGTAATCTCTTAAAGTAATAATCTGAAAGAAAAGAAAAAGAAACATATTTCAGTTTTTCTATAGATGAATAGTAGTGAATTCCAAGTGCTAAATGCTTTTTTCTTCACTCATCTATGCCCAAGTATTTGACATAACTAAGAGCAGTATTACCTGGAAAACAGTATCAGTCTTATTTTTGCAGTAAGGGGACAGATGACCGGAGAGAATCCATGGTACAGCTCAGAACAGTGCAACAAGACCTGTTAGGTCATAACATAGATGCTAGACCAAAGCCTCCTGAGCAGGAATTACCAGTGCAGCTCATTTACAAACCACGGGGGTAATCCAGCTCACTGGAGGTGTGCTGAGATTAAAAATGTAAACGATGATGGCCTTAAAAATGGCAGCGAAAGCATGAAGCACCATAATGTCTTTCAAGAATGCTTGCTAATGTGAACAGATGCTATTTTCAGGCATATATTTGTGACAAAAATCCTCTTTTATTATTATTTGAAATGATGAGGCTTTAAAATACTGGTGCCCAAAATCCCCTTGTAGACATTTTATACTAAATTTAGGCCAATTAATAGACTCCTAAAAAATACACTTCAAAACTGAAAGGACTGATAAACACCTTCTGTCAAATGCTTTTATAATGTAATAGTATTACAGTGGCATGGAAAAGCATATGAGTAATCATGACAAAAGGAAAGAGGGGAAAATGTTCTAATGTACCAAATAAAATGAAAATGCATTATAGGTTAAAGATTATGCTGAACTCAATAAAGCAATATGTGATAAATACAAAGCATAATGAACTCAATAAAATACCTTCTAGATTCAATATAATATGCAATAAATATACAGCTAAATGTACTTTGAACTTGATATAGTGCATGTTGAAAAACTAGCTGGCATAAAATGACCTTATAAAAAACTTGTATCTTTATTTTAGGCACAGAGCAGAGACAAGCAAACCTTTCCACAATTTGCTGACTTTTCTCAGAAGGTAGAGGTTTGGGTTTTCAGGTTATGTCGTGGAGTGAACAAAATATTTAAAAGATAATACATTAAAATCCCTTTTACATCTCCTTTAATGCAGCATATGAAACAAATAAAATTATTGCAAGAAATTCATACTGACAGTGTCATTTGAAAAGCTAATTTTTCTATATTCTCAAATGTTTTGAAAGACAGGAGTTCTAATTTTAGATGTATGGTTTTTACAATCAAAGAATTTATTTAGGAGTAGGTTAGTCATGGATAGAAAAATTCTGATATGACATTCTTTGGCTCATTTTAAACGAAATCTCAAGATAAGCTGCTCATGAAGGCCAGACTCCCTGAAGGAAAGGGCAACTCAGATTTTTTGTTTGCCCCAAGGGCAATATCTTCATTTCTAATTTCCTTGATAGGGAAAGAGGGGTTGCCATTTCAAGACATGAAAATTAAAAGGCTAAGGGTGAAAAGGGGTCTTATGCCTGCACTAGGAGAGGCATCTGTTTGATGGAAACTTCTAAAGGCTAAATGAGGCTCCATCAAATAGAGGTGAGTTTTAGACAATACAGGCTAAGTTGTTACTTGTACAGCAGAATACGATACTACTACTGGAGTCTGCCAAAGAACCACATCTGAAATAGCATCTGGCATTTGTGTAGTCTCTGGATGTGCCCAAATTTGTCTGTGTGAAGTCAAGGAGAGGCTCACTATAAGTTCTCATAACTGAGGCATATATAATTTGTAAAGAAGACGTTAACAACTGACAAGCATCAAAATTATTTTTGTTAAAATTCTTTTGCATGCAGTTCCTTCTCTCAGAGAATGATATAAAAGGTTTATTTTCTTTCATAAATAAGCACAGTACTTTCTTTCCGTACAGTGTTCCTTCAACAAATGAGATTCTCCTGTGGAAACAAAGCAACGTGCTTGTAGCAATTATGTCAATAAAATCAGACAGAAAGCAACTATATAGAAAAGAAATCCCAAACTAGTATAATGAACTGCTCCATCATTTATGGCTTACTTTGAGTCTATTTGTTAACAATAAGTTAACTTTCAGGTGGTTGAAGTGGCATAAGGAATGTGTGTGGATATAATGAGTCTGAACCTGCAAGGTACTGGGTGGTCTCAACTCCTTGTGATATTTATGAGATTAGTGGTAATCCAAGCTCCTCTTAGGATACATTCATCACCTCATAGCATCAAATCCAAGCTCTATAGAGGCCTCATAAAGAAAAAAATTTGAATCAATATTTCTACTATCTCATGGTGGTCATTGTTCCAACAGTATAATTTAGTGAAAAATTATGACAAATGAGCACTGTGTTGTAAAGAGAAGCCCACATGCTCAGTGTTTTTATATGACCATTGTAATCTATATAACCATATATTAACAGAGAGATTAAGAGAGAGATCATTTAAATGTTATTCATTTAGTCATATCAGAGAAAATAAAACACTAATTTCTTAGCAATTTAGCGAATCATTTGGTAAGTCTCCAGATAGAAACTGCATCTGAGGGTCACAAAATGCCTTGTGTAGATTTTGCATCATATAATGAATTCTATGCACACTGTTTACAGAAAAAGTAACTGAATCCTGGCCCATAAACACTATAGTACTGCAAGTCAGATAGGCTGTTACTGTTAAAGGCAACACTCTTCTCATTCAGAAGGCAGAACTACAACAGGGGTACTCTCTGGGTATCCTGGCTGCATTTTTCTCCTGGTGGAGCCACCTTCAGCAGAAGTCAGCCACACATTAGATGTTTGGACATAGGTTACATAATTTCACTTTTTGAGAACCTTTTGTTCATGTTAAATGTTATTAACAATTAGATGCAAAAGACACAGAAAATCTTATCACTTTTCATAGGGTTCAGGAGACTTTCCTTGCAAAAACCTCTACACTATATCCCAAAGTCAGTGTGAATGGGGCACAATGGTTGGAAAAGGAAAAAAAAAAAAGGCTGGAAGAGAGAATATAAAAATATGTGAACTATTATAGTATAAGTAAGGCCAAAAGTGCATCTTGTCATTGCCATTAGCCAGCTGCAAAGGAATAGTATCTCACTGAGATAGTGAAGTGCCAATTAAATGAAGCTTCTGCACTTGGAAATAATAGAGAACTATTAGATATAGCACTAAAGTTTAATTCATTAAAGTGCTATGCATGGTTAGTTTGGAGTTCTCACTGTAAATACTAAAGGATTTATGGATGATGAAGATGACATTTAAGTCCTAAACTTTTGGGTAAAAGGTGATTGTATGAGAGTTCATTTTTTAATAAAAAAATGAACAAAGTATAATAGTTCTGTTAATAGTCTAAACTATACACTTTATAAGCATGAGTTCTGAAATTATGTGAGACATATTATTTTATAATATCTATTATTTATTTATTCTTTATAATTTCATATTTCTGAGAGGAGCTATCTAATAATCTAATTTCTCAAACAAGTTTCATCCAAGTAGTTAATGTATGTTAGTCTCAGAAGTCACTCACTTTCAACTCACACCTTGGAACATGCAAGATGCTCAGGGACACAAGCAGATATAGAAGGAAGTGAAATAAACACCTGTGTGTACACAGAAAACTAAAGGCAGTTGTCACCTACAGCTGGGATCAAGTGGGAGTAACTGCATTAATTCAGAGATGATTCTCTGGTACTGTAATAAATCAAAGAGAATTGGATTCAGATTGATCTGCAAACTCCTGCTCCATCCAACTAGTGCCAAATCATCCATCTTTCACAATCCAAATGGCACATCTGTCTCCAAAGAACAGCATAGGTGTGTGCAAACTACATATGTATGAAATAGTAATGTTAAGACTAGCAGTGCCATAATTGGACATTTTTTCTTCAGTTATTAAATGACAATGAAAAAATGTCTTTTTGCACAAAACATGAGGTAAATCAGAATATGCATCTTTACCACTGTATACTGCAGTGTTAATACTTTGCAAAGTTAAGCATGTGTCCTTCCCATAAAATAGTTACTACTCCTTTTTAGTGAAACTGTACAATTCAGCCAAAAAAATCTGTTTTGTCCAGGATATCAACAGACAATTGTTACGTTTTGTAACTTTCTCAAGTTTCTGTTATCAAACACTTGTCACTAGAGATATTTGTGGTGCCAAAAAAACATCTAGGAAGAAAAGTATGGTCTAAAGAGAATTTTTTTTCATTTTTATTCTAGGAAGAAGAAAAGGCTTTTTGTTCCATTCTCTATAATTACCCACCCACAAGCAGGAATTATGCTTGAAAGTATTCCTTCCAGAAAAAGAGAATTTTAGAAATGTCTAGCAACTGAAACAAAACTTGATAGTGGAAATCTCAAGGTAAATTCCACCAGAGTTGTCATTAGTGTGCCAGTTAGCTTTCTTCATTAATAGAGATACTCCAATTATCTGTCTTGAATGAATGTCTCTAAACCAGCTAGATATAATTCAAACACATTTCTAATGAGCTATAGGCAAATCTCATTATTCTGTGTTACTGGCAGAGATAATGAGCAGCACTGATCCATGCAGTGCATTCATTGCCTTGCACAAACTGGTTTCTTTCAGGCCATAATGTTTGTGGATGTAAATCAGAAGTGTATGAATGCAGAGAGGCCTGCTTTTGGACTTGCAGTTTTCTTCTAAAAAGTATTAACAACTATTCTAACTTGTAAATGCCCTTCTTTTAATGCTAATGGCATATTTATGGCAGAGGGGCTGGCTTGGTTAAAGCAAACAAAAAGCCAAACATTTCAAAAGGACTGACTAAATACAGTTAAATGAAGTATGTTACTTCTCTGAAGGTACGTGGCTTTGACTGCAAGTAACAATACATTAGACAATGCAGGTGGTTTCTTAAAGGAAACATGCTTTATATTCTATTACACTACCTAAAAATTGTGGTAGAAGAAAGGAAAATGTTTTATCAGAAAAGTGAAATTTTATTGCATCCTTCTCCAATCTATCTTCAAAAAAGTCTCCTTTGGTACTGAAAAAAGAATTATAAGAGTCAGAAAATTTGTCTAATATAAACATTCTTACAGACTCTTTTTGTCTGTATTTTCCCATGTTTATTTCTCCTGCTATCTCCTGTCAACAATAGCCCCTGAAGTTTGTGCATTACTACTTCATTGAGAACCTCACAGGCATTTTTATGCAGGGAATTTGTTATTTATATAATACCTGTGAGAAAATAAATGTTTTGAACGTTATATAAATACAGAGACATTACTTTAAAATGACGTCCTTTATAAAAAAAATAAATAAATAAAAATCATCTGAAATAGACAAAACAGACATTGGAGAAGCCTGCATACATATGTATCTGAGTAGAGACTGCCATGAAAATCAGAGCACTGAGATGCCTGGAGAGACTAAGCACCAGGACGTTGCATTTAAGAAAGTGGAAAACAAAAACAAACTTTAAACATGCCAAATTTGAAGCCCAGACATAGGTGCGGAAGAAAAAAAAAGGCAGCGTGATCTCAAAAGCCGCTCACAGAAGCGCATTTGAAGCTCTGTGAGTTCTGTTCTACCATGTCCACAGCAATGTGTAGACGAGCAAGCAAGCAAGCAGCCAACCTGATGCAGAGCACCGACAATTTTCCGCGTCTCCTGGTAGACGGTGCCGGCGCTCCAGTGGGCGTTGATGCGCTTGAGGGCGCGGGCCAGGCGGTTGTGCTCCCTCAGCCACAGCGTGTGCACAGCTGCCAGGGACACCACCTCGCTGGAGCGGCTGTCCCCCGCCAGAAAGCATTCCACCCTCTCTCCTCCCCTCGCCTTGGAGTCTTGAGCACACGGGGATGGGAGCAGGTCTGTAAAAGGCAGGTACTCCCGATGGTTATCATAATACTTTAAGTTTACTCTAAGAAGGCCTTCTTTGCTTGTTAAATTCCTCAGTTTGTTTTCAACAGCAGGAGTACTGCCATAGACTGTAGAAGCATCAAGGAAAGATGTTAAGCCATTGATCTGTTGTCTTGTATCCAGCACTGATATATTTCCAAAGAGAGTACCATGATCACCAGTGCCGCATGCAGGCGATGAGCGGTAGAAGGGCAGGCAATCCATCCCTGCAGATAATGTATCACTGGTGGGCACCTGCATACACAATAAAGGTATTTTATGAGGTGAGGACAACAGCTGTGGATGCTGAATTGAGTCTTGTCTAAATTTTTGCATTCACGCTCTGTTTTTCATTGTTCAGACCTCATCTACAGGGGCAACATATTCTAAATCTGTACAGATTGTTTTTCTTTAGATTTAAGGAAAGAGATTAACCTCTTTTTTAACAAAGCCAAATAAACCCCAAAACTTTTACTCTATCATAAGCTACTGATGTAATACACCTGCATCTAAATCAGTCTGGCTTTACAATCAGAATTAATCATAAAATGTATCAGAGTGAAGATGTGAACATCTGGTCAAATTCCGTTCTACTGAACAGCAAGTGAAACAGCAGGTTTACCTGTGTGCATAAAAACATAATGAGGAGTTTCAGTGTCTGCAGCAGCACGCTGTAAAAGCTTTGGTTCAATACTGAATTCTAATCCAGTTTCCTAACTAAAAAGGACAGATGTAAATCTTCGTTCTGCTTTCCACCAGTCCTCCACAAATCTTCTACCACATTATTTTGTGGCAACAGATGCTTTACAAGTACTGAATGCTGACTATCTTTATAAAAAGCAAAGGCTGCACATAGACTTGGCTAAATGAAAAAATGCCCAGTCCTTTATTGGTTTGATCCCCACACATTTGAGACACCAAGGTCAAATAATGAGGTTCAAAAATCTGACTAGGAGAAAATAAATGTTTTGTACAGACACCTGAGCTAACCCTTAACTGTATTCTATCTTCTTGCTTATCATTTTTCAGAACTTTTTGGCAGAAGTCAGTGAATTCTGCATGTGTGATGTAATTTCTTCTTGATTTTTCTAGTAATGCAGAGGTCAGTTTGCAAAGATAGAACAGTCATTAAATTTGGGCTAACAGTAACAAAGCAACTTTGGAATGAAATTAATTAACTTTATATAATAACATTGGTACCTCATTTATTATAACAAGTAAAATTTTCTTTCTACTGTGAACTCATGTCAGTAGGGATTGATACCAACAAATAATTTACATTAAGAAACAGTTTAATTTGTTTTTCAATTTTTTTTGGTAAAGAAATTCTGCTATTATTTCTTCGTTGCCTAGGTTTTAGCAAATCAAAATAGGTTATGTTTGAAGGAAATAAGTAATTTTCTTTCACTGATTTTTGAAATCAATAATTTCTCTGTCTTGTGTTTTCTATTTACTATTTGTTACTTAAGTCTATTTAGCTGTTAGTGTGGCTTCTTTTTCCCTTTGGGTGTTAATGTAAGCAGACAACTTACACTAAAAATATCTGAACTTGACAGTCACAGCCCTGCCTGTGTTTGAGTGTGTTCTGCTTCTAGTTATCATTAAAACATCGAAGAATTCAGGAATCACTGAGAAAACAACATAGGAAATGCCTTTAAGCTGTTAAACAGCAAGGCTCTCAGCAAAAGATATCAACACTGAATGAAGTTCATACTGAATAATCTTTAGTTAACTGTCTGCAATTTCAATTCAATCCTTTCTGGTCCCCAGTGGAGAAAAACTGCAGTAATGAACATTAAGGGACTGGCAGAGCAGCATAATGCTGTCCTTTCCCTTTTCATAGGATAAGTAGCTTGCAGCCAGCAGCTGAATGTTTAAATTGGAGGTTCCTTACATTATTATTCAAAAGACATGAAAAGAAATCTGAGTGAAAAAAGAGATCCTTTCCTGCAGAAATATGCTGAATCATATTTTTTCCCCCAAATGAATGTATAAAATTTATATGATTCTTTTTTTTCATGTTGCTTAGTTCTAGAGGGAAAAAATTCCCAACAAAACCCTGATTGGTGACAATACTTTTCCTGTATAGCTGCATGTTGATTTAAATGGTTATTAGATAAGCATAATCAAACCTTGTTATGGTGAAATTCTTCTATGTGTAGGAAAATGAAAGGCAATAATTGTTTAGTCTACCACAATCTCTAAACTGATATTTCAGTTAAAGAAAAATCTTTCTTATTGTGAATTTATTCTGTGGAAAATGACCTTGTAAAGATTTGAGGTTTTTTTGTTGGTATTTTTTTGCTGTAGATTTTAAAGAAAATCTAGTGTACGGTCTGTGAAAGTTTGAAAAAAAGGAAAATATGAATGCTTATTTGTAGACATGCAACTTGGAGAAGAGTCTATGACCCCGTCTGACAGCGAGCTGCTGCTTCTGAAAGAGAAGAGAAAGGCAGGGACTCGCTTTGCTGGTTGCTGAGTGCACGACTGATCTATTTGTAGCTGAGACAGTAACCTGTCGTGTTACATGCCGCCTTTTTCAAATCACCTCACTTTTCTGTGACTCTGTTTCTTTTCCACCTTTTTGTATCTCAGGTAACTGAAAGCTTTTCTGGATTGTATCATGCTAGGTGTATGCACCGTGTCTAATTTATTGCCAGCAAGGTAATTAATACTGAGTAAAGTCAGTAGCTCTCCTATGAAAGTTTTTCTAATGCTTCTTCATGTCTCAGCACTAACCTGAAATAATAATCTGAGGAATGACAAGTTATCTCCACAACCCTGTTCTGCATGTCAGGCTGATATAGAAGAAGTGTAAACTAAAGCTAGTGGGTTTGGCAGGATTTTTTCCCATTAGAGGACCCTGTAAATATACAGAAAAAATATGTTCAGGCTCTACCAGAAGCTACAGGCTCTATGTGAGAATTGCTGAGAGAAATTCTATAGCCTTTATTATAAAAGTGTCCAGAATAGAAAATCACAATGGTTCCTGGTAACCTATGAATCATTTACCTCCACTTATTAATATTTATGCACTACTACCTCTTTCAATCCTTCATTGAATTGCGCTGACTCTGAACATTTTCCAGACAGATTCCCTAACCTGTGCAGTCAGGAGCCTCCTCTCCCTGCTGAAACCCCCAGAGAGGATGTGCAGGCACGGTTGTCCTTTTCTGTGGGTGGATTCTCCCTAGGGTACAGCTTTTGTAGGAAGACAGCAAGAGTGCAACCTGCAGCCTCTATGTCTACATTGTTGTATAATAGGATATTGATTTCACTGTCTTCAGAAACCAGCCACAGTTTACTCATATACAAAATGAATGTATAAAACTAACTGTGGTAGTTTTCCAAGTATTTAATAGGTGGAGATTAATTTAGTTAATAATTCTGAAAGAAGATTACTTCTAGAGGGTAATAGCTTTTTTTATTTTTTGCTGTTCAAAAATTAGTTCCTCTGATCACACTATTTACTGCAACATTCCTTTATTTTTAAAATTTTTTCTTTTTTTTTTTTGTGTAATTCAGAACCTATTCTCTGTCTTTGAGAAAAACTGTCACAAAATACTGAACTTATAGTAAAAGCAAAAGAACAACCATCTTTGTATCTGTCCATCACAGCTGTGAATAACAGATTAATAACAAAATGGAGCTGAAATATTCATGGGACTGTAACCATGTAACAGGTCCTCAAGTTGAAAAACTTATCTAATACTTACAGGGTTGTGACTGAATTTCTTTGTATGTCCCCTGCCATGGCCTGGCACGGCTACATCAAAGGTAGCCTTGACCAATCCACCTGCTGGGCTCCACTGCTGAGCAGGAGCAGCTTCCAGTGCTAGATTTACATGTTAAATACTCAATGATAGATTTAGCACATGCTCACATAACTTGCCTTCAAGAGCAGGCTTGAAACATGCTCTCTGAATCTCGTCACAGCTCCAAGACAGAAATCCAAAACCTGTGCCTTGTTTAGAGTATTGAAGGATGCACTTGCAAGTCTATGCCATGAAAATCTGTGCACTTTTTATCCCTCTGCACTGAATGCCTCTGCCACACAAATAATGTTAGCCTCAGAGTCCTTTTTTAAGTTGTCTCTTTTTCAAGTAGATGGGATTTTGAGGTTTGAAATAGTCAGGATTCAGTGAGGAAACCGCTATGGTCCCTGTGATCCACATTTCATTCAAGTTATGGGAAACAGTGTAAGTCTCCTCTCAATCTAAAAATCCATGCAGTAACAAAAAAATGTGGGGGTTTTGCACTTGGAAATCAATACTAATAGTGCTATATCAAAGAACATATTGTAAACACAAACGACTTTTGAAGACTTTTGCAGTTTTATAGCTACAGCAAACAGACTTTTTAAAAATGGGAGTCAATATATTGTGGCATCTGTTTCAGATGGATCTGTCTTCGCATCATACAAAGCACTGTATGGGACTGGATGTATGCCCTAGCCTCTCATGGTAAGACTTTGGGAATGGGAATGTTTCTAAGGCTATTACTTAAAAACATAAACAGAAAAAAATAATTTCAAGCCCCAGATGGAAATCTGAAACACAGAAAACTAGATATTTTTGTCACAACTGTGGTGTACTCTTTATAATTAGGGCTTCTGTGGCTGATTCAGGTTACTCAGTGCTCTCAGTCACTCAATGTCTGAAAGAATGTGGTTCTTTAAGAAGCCTGTGTTCTTTCTGAATGCTCTCAAGTAATGTTTGCAAACTTTCAAAAGTCTGTATTGCCGGAGTGTCAGGGACTAGATTTACCTGCCTGTGGTGAAAATGCAGGCAGTTATTAATTTCACTTAACCTTCCCTGTATTTTAAATTCTCTCACCATATGGAAGATGAGCCACCTTTTAACACAACCTGATTTGGTTCTCTTTACAGTTAACCAAATATTTTCCTCTATGTTTTAATGAAAGACAAATGAGGTACTTAAAGCAAAAGGAGACTGTGGAATGCTTATCAACTACAGTTTGCTGAGGCAAAAGAAGTTTTCTATTCTAATAGAAACCCTACATGGTAGTACATAGAGAAGCTGGTCAGCTATCAAGCTCCAACACTAAGGAAAGGAATTTAGGTTGCTCTAACTTAAACATCACCAAGGAGTGTGATGGGCATGAGAGTTTCCCATAACCTGAGTTGTAAAGGCTTTGCTTTGAGAAACAAAAGCATGGGTTTACTTTGCTACTCAATTTTTTGAAAGAAGGACTATACTTTTAAATTAGGTGATCAAAAATACAGTATCCTATACATATACCATTTTATGTTTAACCCTCTAACAAGCTTTGAATTAATGCTTTCCATCTGCTCAAAGCAAAGCCTTATGTATGTAAGTTTCAGCAGCTCCCTGAAGATCATTTTTATACATACATTGAAAAGATAGCTCTCTTCAGAAGTTTGCATTAGCTGGAAGAAGTATCTTTGCTTTCAATGAGTTACGTCAAGATCCTTTCACTTTATCTGGCTGAAAATGTAAATGACTACTTTGCTATTTTCCCCAATGGAACTCAAAACCTTGAAGCATGAGAACAATAACATTGGGAGGGACCAGTAAGGTTTCTCAGTAACATAAACCTTAGGTAAAAAAAATTGATGTTTGTATTAAGTGCATTAACTATGGTTTATTATCTCTACAAAAAAATTTAAATGTCTACCTGTTTCATTTAACAGTTGTACTGGTTTTTATTTTTCTATCACTGTCTGCTCTAGTGTTTCTTGACTTTACTCACCTGTTTAGAGCCTGAAATTTCTCTTGAAGAATTTAAGTAAGAATCTTACCTTTATTGGAAAACATGGATTTTGTTTTTCACAAGTCATCTGGCACTCCATCCCACTTAGGAAGGTGGTTCTACTTGTGCTCTGGGGTGTGAATGCAATGTCATGGTCTATGTACTGTCCCCATACCATAATGATATCAGAATATAGATTGTCTTCAGTAACAGCCTCATTAGATGCATGAATAATTTTTCTTGTCACTTCACGAACCTGAGAAGAGAACTAATTTACCTTGAGTGCCAAGAAGTTTTTAATTCTCACAAAATGATAAACCACTAAAAATAAATCTAAAAGTGATAAAAGCTATCTTCCCCCTCCCCAAATTTATGCTGTAGAATGCTTCTAATGGTTTGCCTAAAATGAAACCAAAACAAAAATCCAACAACAATATAAAATTCAACCTCTGTCAAGCTCTAATTTTTGTTTGGGAGCTGAGACCCAGGTGCCACAAGCAGATTCAAAGATGTTTCTACTGAGTTTTTCTATATGTTTGCCAGTGAGAAGTGTGTCTTTGATCTGTTCCTTTCCAGAGAATTTAGAAAACCCCACATTTCTTTTAGACTGTCTAAAAGTTTTCTTTCTATTTATTCTGTTTTCTCCTCCTTAAACAAAAGGACTTGCTGGGAAATCTCAAATCACTGTGGATACACAGAGGGTCTGAGCTGCTCCATACTAAAATGAAGGAGATTATGCATCCCAGGACATGAGCTAGGTTGCAAACACATGGTAGCTGAAATTTCTGCTTCCTTTTCCCAAGCTGGGAGAAACCAAAACATATTTGTGATGCACTTCTGTGCAAGCTGCACAGAGGTAGAGATGCTCTGAGGAGGGTCACATGGAGACATTTATGCTACATATCCAGCCTATATTAATAACCAAGGAAAACCATCAGAGCAAAATCAGCACTCAGTTTGTGGAGATGTTAAGGGTATCATTATTCACATATTTCTCCCTCATGCTGCAAAATATTCCCTAGCATATAACAGCTACCTTGGAAGTCAAGCAACTGAAAGGGCAGCACATAAAATAGAGTCACAGAGCCTGTAATAAATATAAGGGCTATATAATGAATGTATAAGGCAGGTTCAGTTAAATAGAATTGGTAAGGAAAACAGGCAACATGGGACTTGTTAGGAACATCAGGATTTATACTGAAATAGTCGAGAGAAAACTACATACAGCTCATCAGGAATTCAAGTCTTTAACAAGTATTTTAATAGCTTTGGCAGCCACAAAGCACAAACCTTTTCTTGAAGTTAGTACAATTTTCTTATCACTGTTAAATTGCACAGTTACACTGTGATCTAGTATTGCTTTATAGCAATCCTCACGCTTATCTATCATCTTCACATTATTTTCATGTTACTTTTAAAAGGATATAGTTAGATAGCTAAAAGTACAAAAAAAAGGACAATTATGTAAATGAGAAAAAACTTTATGACATTAGTTTTACCCTATCTTACTCCAAAACAAAGCAGAGAGCCTTGCTGATGGTCAGATGTTGATAATCAGATTCAGTATGGTTATATAATCTTTTTTAAGAGTGTTTTACTTTACAAACATGTACCCTAATGAATCTAGAAAAAGGCAGTTTGTACTGTCTACTGGAAATTTGCCTGTGTAAATGTCAGGTTTTCATCTCTGAGCGCTAAATTGTGCAGCTTAGAGACAATGTTATTTAATTAATAATATGAGTTGAAGGTGACATTAACACTAAATTCTCTTGCTTATCCTTATTAAACATACAATGGTTAAAATAACAAGACTTTGAGTCCATTAAAAGTCAGGTTTCAAAGCAATGATGACAAATCACAAATTGTAAATCCAGCCCGAATCATTGCACACTGGGGAATATTTCACCCAGTCCTCTGTGCAAATATTCTTTTTTCAAACTTCCCTGAATGTCAAGTTTGATATCTTTTAAGTATAAAATCCATAAATATTGCAATATTTTCTAACCTCAGTAAGTTGGACTAGCTAAAAAATGAAGTTATGATTTGACAGCAATGCTTGTTCTGTTAAGGCTTGCTAGCCTATGAGGAATGGCATACACGCACACACCTACACACATGCTAGCACATCTATATGCTTTATTTAGTTAACACCCAACCTTCTTTTCCCCCTCCTCCTTCCCTGAATAAAGGCACTATTATTAAAGCAAAGAATCATAAAATCACTAGAAAGTCGAGGCTGAAAGGAAATTCTGGAGACCACAATGTGCAAATTTAAATTGAAAGCAGGGATTAGATTATTGAGAGCCCCATCAAGACAGATCTTGGGTATTTCCCATTAGGGATAAGCTACAACTTCTCTAGGCTGGAATCCATATTCCAACAAAAACCTATTCCAACACTTAATTGCACTCACAACAAAATAATTTCTTGTTTCAATACAAAATTTTCTCTGGAGCAACTTGTGACCACTGCCCCTTGCCATGGCAGCCTGCATCCATGTAGACCTCCCTCTTTACCATTTCATCATGGGAAGGCCAAAATCAGGTTGACTTTGCACCTTTTCTCTACCTGAGTGACTATCACCCTGCGTCTGCTGGCTGCCTGGTGCCTGCCAGGCCAGGCATTTGGCCAGCTCACACCCTGCCTGCTGTCCCCCACAGCAATTCATGGAGTGCTGGGCTGCCCCTCATGGCAGTCAGTGCCCCCTTGCACTGCTCCATGGGCTTACCCCAGCCAGGGGCAGGGGACCTCTCACCAACTGGATGAATTTATGCTTTAGCAAAGCCAGTGGCTTCTTAACTGAGCTCCACAGATACTTCTGAAGTATTTTACTTTACAGAAAGTGTTTCAAGTGATCTTGTGGTACACTTCCTAACCGAGGGCAGCGGGAATCCATTGTATCGGATGCTGGGATCCCATCCTCGAGGCTGGCTGAGGCCATCTTCATAGGCTGCTGGAAGCCACCTAGCCAAAGCTGTGTTGGATGCTCCCCATCTAGGATGTTCTCTATGGAAAGACAAGCAAAACAAAAAATCCCCCAAAAGCAACAGCAGCAAATCACGAAAAATTCCTGAACCTCTGAATATATTCTTAATCTAATATATATATATATATTATATTTATATTATATTTATATTCTGAATATAAAACCTGAGCATAAAAACTATAATAATAAAATAATATGAAATAATAATCAGCCAAAGAGCAATATGCCATTGCAATAAGATGTTCATGTAGCAATCTTTGAGAGGGCATCAAATACTTTTCTTCATGTATGCCAATATTAATTTTACTCAAAAGGAAAATAATGAAAACTTAAATTACTAATGAATTATTACTATTTTACTCAGGTCTATAACCTAAGTGGGTTACCTTTTGACACTTTTGAAATACTTGCTGTCAAGGTGATTTCCTGATAATGTCCTCATTTCCCATAAAGTCAGCTATAGTCTCAAGCACCTTTGCTAGCATCTTTAAAAATATGTTTGTTTAGGGCAACAGCTAGGAAACCAAGACTTAAGAAAATATGAAGAAACCCTAGAGTACAGGTGAATAAAGCTTAAAAGAAAAATGGGTGCTAGTCATAGAGAAGAAATCATTTAGCGAGACCAAAGAAGCCAGGACGGAGATGGGAGCCATGGCTGACTGCAGGGGCAAGGCTCCCCCTGCTCCAAGCTGCACCAATTTCTTGGGTCCATCTTTGGGAGGGGCTGTGCACAAGCCCAGGCACTGAACTATCCTGCTGAGTTGCCAGCACTAAATGCAGTGTATTTTTTTCTCACAATTTCTCACATTTCTCACAATGCAAAATTCTTTGCATTTCTCTGAATGTCACCTGCCTGGACACACCTTGGCATCGTTACATAGCAGTTTGTCATCCCACAGCCAGCCAGCTTGGAAGGGGGAGGGGGAGTAAAAAAGTGTAGACAAGTGCATAAAAGTAAGAGGGTGGCAAGAATCAGGTCATACTTAATTTGAGGGTCAGCAAATGATTCTTGGTGATTGCTGTTTATTAGGATAGTAAGGAGTCTTGGGTTTGACCCAATTACTTTTCTCTCTATCATAAATATTTTAAATGCATTTTTTCTAAGATGAAATTTTAGGATTTGTTTTTGTTTGGTCATTTTTTAACATGTCCTGTTCAATGTATTTCATATTTGTTAAATATATGTTGACATTAAAAAGAAGAAATAATTTTTTTGCAATGCACTCAGTTGAATAAAATATTAAAGTAAGCCACAAAGAATCAGAAATATTTCTGGAATATTGGTAGAAATACATATAGTGTTAAAACATACATTCATATGTCTATGAGGATAATAAACAATTATTATATTAATATTTCATTGATCTCCAGCACACTGAAGAACCTCAATTTGCCAAGCTATATGGTACAGTAATACACTTAATTATCCACAATAATTCACAGTTGAAGGTTGAAGTATGCTTTAATAAAGCATTCAAATTAGTTACAGTTGATTTGCCTTTATTAAAATTGCATCAAATACTGCACATAGTGTAGTGCTATTTCACTCAATTAAAAATAATGAAATGTTAATGTAGCTGCTTAACCAGTGATTTTTCTCCTGATTGCTTTTGTATTTTAGCAGATCACTGGAACGCTACTTTAGAAAAACCCTTCCCACGTGCCTTTTTATTATTGCATTAAACATGTTAATGTCTTGGAATCTTGGTTGAGTTTAAAAGGCAGCTTAAATAATGAGATTTTGCTACCATACAGCTTTATAGAGTAGTCAAATATGATTACTATATCTTTTGTTTCTAGGAAGTGGGAGTTTTCATTTACTTGTGAAATACTGGAATTGTACCATTTCGA
The DNA here is from genome assembly GCA_013396875.1 of Vireo altiloquus. NCBI lineage: Eukaryota > Metazoa > Chordata > Aves > Passeriformes > Vireonidae > Vireo > Vireo altiloquus. The sequence continues at coordinate 21,277 of VZRF01008737.1, forward strand.
TTTTGTTTTGCCTGATAGGCAACCTGGAGTTTTAAGCTGAAGTTCACTATCCAGATTCTTATCTTTTGAATCTTATTTTAATGTTTATGTTTTTGCCTAGTTTCAGATAGATGGAATGAATGCCATATGGCAACTTAATAATTGCAGTTTGTGATGTTTTACGTTGTGCTGAGCTACCATGAATGTAACTTCTGGAAACATGGGACACCTCTGGAAAATTATCCTGCCACTAGCTGAACATTTAGCTTGCATTGAAGTGAAATAGCTATCCTAAAGTAAACATCTCAATTTCTTCTTGTGGAAGTCCATGGATTCAGCCAGGACTGCTCCTTCTTTCCACTAGGGCAGCCATACTCATACTCCTAACTGTGCTGGTACTGGACCTTCAGACCGAGCATCAGGTCCTTCCCTGAGAGAATGGCAAGGGCAGAGAAACAGAAATGCTGCAGATAAAGTTCCTCCTAGATGCCCCGAATGTTAGGTGTACAAAAAGTAAGTCAGTCATCTAACAACCTGTCCATCAAGCCAGAAAGACAGACCTGGGTGCCATCCTATCATTCCATTCTCTAGGAGTGGGAACAGCCAAAGATGCAGCCTTGCAGTAGACATATAACTACCTCTGAAAGCTGGGATTAGGTGGAGCAAATTGCAGTGTGAGAATCCATTCCTTTAGTACCTCTAATTCCTTCACCCTTGAATTCCTCTCATTGTACTAGACACTAAAAAAATACTCAGATCAATACTAGCAGCTACTTAGGATTAAAAAATGGGGAAAAATAGCTCTTTGGTTTTTCCTTCTATTCCTTATTCTTCATTTTAAAACAATGTAATTTTATTTTGCTTGCTTAGGCAGAAAGAAAACTAAAATCTGTCAATATATGTTACTAGTAAAAGTGGACAATAACTCTGCTGGGAGTGTCTGTTGTTATGTTACTATTCTCCATAGAAGGTCATCTTATGCTATTCTGCTACACCTTTGTTCTAGGAAGTGCACACTAAAACAAAGCAATCTCAGTTCTGTGGAATAAATCCCTTGTAATTGATCAGATTTGTCCCAAACGTGCAAACTGATTTAGTAAAACATCTGTAAAGAATTTCCTTGCTCACTTCTAAATAGATTTAAATAGATTTTACTTGAAGGCACACAGTTAATTGCACTATGAATTTTGGTTTTAAGTTTCACTTATGAAATGCAGCATTTACTGATCTACAGTAATCTACATATTCAAACTGAGTGAGGAAAAGTACAAATGCAACATAGGTCCAGATAAATTTTCTGCCTGAAAGTGGAAACTGTAAAGCAAGGAAAAACAGACTTGTACTTCATTTAATGTCTGAAGTCTCTGAAGCTTGCTTACATCACAGAATTTACATTACAATATAATGGGATTTTAAGCTGATGTATTTCAGTAGAGCTAGAGGTGTTTCAAGGGGCTCACAAAGTTTTAGAATCAGTTAAGATCTGACTCACTGGTTTCAAAGCCTGGTTTTGGAGGGGTTTTTTTTGCCTTGCAACTTTTACAGATGTTTAGAGCAAACAGTCTAAAATACCACCAAATATGAGTTGTTGGTTTTAAATTCTGATGTGGTGCAAGCATAAAAATATACAAAGTAGAACAGATTGACTACAAACCAGACTCAATGAGTCATATTTTCCCTACTCAGCTTTAGATACCAGACTGAAATGCCTATACACATCATAGGATTAGTCACTGATGAGAAAAAGGTCTTTTACCTTACCTATAGCAGAGTGCTTCTCTCCATCTCTAGGGAGAAACACTACACAGTCGTACCTGTAAATAAAGAGCTTCACCCATGTGTCTGTGTTCAGCTGCATGAATCTTGGCCAATGTATTCAAGCCCTGATGGAGTTGTTAGTGCAAATATTGTACTAGCTGCTAGTTCAGATTCCAAGCAACTCTGAACATGCCTGGGGGAAATTATGGATATCCACACAGTCAGATTTATAGCACTGATGCATATCAGGTTGTGTCCTTTCAGCATGTCTGTCAGGCATGTTCCTTGCAAATGACTTGTGATGCAGCTAAACAGATCCATTTAATAAAATCAGACTTGCTGAACAATAAAACTGCAGAATTTTACTGCTCTTTATTCACCACATTGCAAAGCACCTTAACCTGTACATTGACAATGGCCTTCCATTTTTATCTCTGTAGCACTTAACTTTTAAAGTTACAGTCCACCTTTCAGTTTGTGACCTTAGGTCTATGTATCCAGAGGCTGAGGAGTACAAATATTGTTTACCCTTGTACTTAAAAGGGGATTTTATTCTCAGTTTTATATTTTTTTTGCATTGGAGGATTCTGAAAAGACAGGTACATCTATATTATGTTGGGTTTTGCAGGAAACAATTGTCATATATCATGCAACAAGTAGATGGTAGTAGTAAAAAATAGCCACTAAACACATACAAACAGATAGAATTTTTAGATTCATGTTGTGGGAAAATACAAAAATATTTCTCCTTATGAAGTAATATTGTTTTCCTGCTTTATATAATTTTATCCAATTCAATCAAAAATAATTAGAATTAAGTTTGCTTTCTATATAGAAGGAATCTACTGAATCAGTTCTCCCTAAATGCAAAGTTCCTCACATAATCTTAGAAACTTTCAGAGGGAGAGCCTGTGTACAAAAATTAGTGTACCAAAGTTTAAATGATTAGTTCTTCCTCTGGGAGCTTTCACAATCACCTCAGTTACAGTTGTTTCCAAAGTTAAAAGATTAACATCAGGCCCCCTCTGCCAATTTCTTCAGAAAAAGTGAACACAGCTTCACTTTTGAGTTGAAAGAACCAGAAAGAAGGATTTTTCCAGACACAATTCTTATCATACATACCTGTTATTGCAGGCACCAGTGATGAGTCGATATTTATTAGCTAAGCAATTATTTTGACATTTTGGTGGCAACATATAAGGCAGACATCCAGAAATATTAGCAATCATAGTGAGCAGATCAGCTGATAAATTATCTGAAAGGAAGAACCCAGACAAGCAATTTGCTCTATCAGATTTAGGTGCTCCAGTAGAAAATGCACTATTGTCAGCTGCATCTACAGAATTCTCCCTCTTCCTAGGGAAGAGCACTTAGTGAGAAGTGCTGCAAGAGGCTGTCTCAGGGACTTAGAGGAAGAGTTGGTTTTATTATCTGATGCGTAGAGAATAAGAAGAAAGAGGTGCAGCAATAGCTGAGAACTGAGGCTCACCTGCTCTCTGCTTCCTTTTTTCCCTGCACTGTAGTCCTTTGCTTGGCTGGTCCCTGTGCTTACAACAAAGGTATAAAAAATGCCATTCAAGAACAAAAGTATAAGCCAAGGAGGAAAAATGTGGAACTGGAAAGATGCAGAAATTTAAAGACCCTGAAGATGACTCAATTGTTGAGTGGAAGACAATCAGAATTATTAGCTGGAATTCGGAAGCTAGGTAAAATCAAGTCCCTTTATACCAGTAGAGAGCGTGTTATAAATATATTTATAATACAATCCAAGATGGGGCTCCAAGTGAGCATCTGATGATGAGGGACAAAGCCACATTATTGTGTAAGCTCCAGAGAGCTGGCAGCTGTTCTCACCTCCTCAGGTACTGAAATATGTATGGCCAGTTGGAGGTGGATGTACACAGGAAAAAGGAGCAACCTGGTCTAGAGGAAGGTAACCCTGCCCATGGCAGGGGGGGTGGAACAAGGGGGTCTCTAAGGTCCCTTACAACCCAAAACATTCTATGAGCCTATGAATATCCTTCCTGAACTCAGAGAACCCTTGGCTTTCAAAGGGACTGCAACCATCACATGATGAAAGATGAGGGTAGAGGTGATGTTTAACTCTTGCCCTTGTCTCCCCACTGGCTAATGCAGGTCACCTAGTCCCAATACCTATTTGTTCTGCCCATTCATCTCTGAAGCTGCTTCCATTCATTGTTCAAACCAAAAAATTAAGCCAGAAAAACAACGAAGGGTCAAGAGCCAAATCAGCTCAAAAAATGTTCTGCTGAGCAGTTAGAACCTGTACAAGGTAGTAATGAGAGCAGAGAGATACACTGTTTGGCTACATAATCTTGTCATTATGTACTAGTTACTCATGCCAAATTTGTGGATAGAGCTGTACTTCTGTGCCAGTTCAGGTTCAAAATTATACTCAGAGCCCAGCTCTCCAGTTATCTGAGCTGCCTAGGTAGTGTCTCCAATGTTTTCTTTAAAGTCAATTTAGTTCTTGAATTCATGTAAAAATATTTTGTTGTGGCACGTAGACTGTACAGTGTCTATTCATGTTCCATTAATGTTGTTTCAACTCTGAAAATTAACAAGAGCTTTGTGCACCTCTTCTGCAGTTTAGAAATTCAATTTATTTTGAAATCGCACAGCACAAAAATAATTATATCTGTGTGTGAATGTGTCTGTGTATATAAATATATGCACAGACATACTCATACAGATAGAGGTATATTTTTAGTTCTAAAAATGTTCCATCAGTTTAGTAAGCCAGATATTTCTGCAAGGAAATAAAATAATAGAGTAACTGTGGAGCTTTATGTTTGTCTACAGCACTCTAACGCTTCTATATCTTGGGAAAAAATGTTTTAATACTAAGACAGAACACTTCATGGAAGTGACAGAATTAAATTATGGGGGAAAAAAAGTCAATGTTTCTGATATTTTGAACCTTCCAAACACCAGATAGAGAAATTAATCTCTAATTAACAGCAAGTATTTTACTTTACTTAGACAACATTGAACTTTCTGTACTATCCCTCTTTCTTTTCCCATCTAACATTAAAAAAAAACCAGTTAAAGTGAAAATAAATATATAACAGCAATGCATTATAAAATTAGTTTTGGAAATAAGAACTTTTTTTTTTTAAAGAGAGATATGCATATGTTGAGAGGAAGTGTGCTTGAAAATACCAGTGTCATGGTGTGATAGAAGATCAAGCACTAAACACAAGCTGCTGGGGGAGATAGATATTTCACTGTAAACAAGAAGCTTTCAACAGTGAGGATATGCAGGCTGATTTATAGGCAATACACAGCCATGAGTTCACAGGATGCCAATAGTGCAATGCTGCTCTCCTCAGCTGTAGGAGCACCACCCACACACCCACACACAAAGAAAAATGCAAACCTATCTGAGGTGCTTTCCAGAACAAAAGAAAGTGCAAAAGTGAAATAAAAGTGAACTTAACCCAACTTTAATCTAAAAGACATCATTCAACAAATCAATAGGGTGGTTTGCCAATGTCAATATACTATATTTACCAGTTGGATGCAATGAACGTTTGTGCTTCTGGCAAACTTTTTGTCTCAGCACCTGAATTGACATTTCCATACGTTCAGCTGCTTGGGAAATATCTTGACTCTCTTGTTCAGGAAATTTTGAGAAAGCCAGCAGCAAAGCAGGGGTTGTTATTCCACTTTCTTGGATCTTTCTATAATTGAGATAAATACAGAAGGTTTTGCAATGTATACATTTTTAGAACTTTCTCATAACAATAAAGCTGTTTGTGCTGGATATGTTGAAAGTTTAAGGTATATTTTGATTGAGGAGTATACTGGGAAGGCAAAGAGGAAGACTATTTTGTGACCCTGTTCTGAAAGGAAAGTTCTAAAAGAGAAACTGCCCTTCTGTGGGACACACAGAACAAGAGTTCAGTTTGTGGGAAGCCTTTAGGATGAGAGAGAAACTACTGGGGTGAGCAGAGCCTGCAGCACTAAGTAGAAGACCTTGTGCAGGATAGTCACAAAAGAGGGCTCCCAACTCACTGCTGTGAGTAGGCTTTGCTTTCATGAAACATTTAATACCCAAGACCATCCTCAATCATCAATAGGACTTCTGAGCCCCAATTCTCCTTAAAGTCTATATATTCACAGACACAGTATTTCAAAGGAGGTTTAATAGTCTGGTGGTTTGTCTGGGGTGAGTAAGTGGTCTCAGTTTTATTCCTAATAAAATTTCAATTCCTAACGGAAACAATCATTGTTAAGCATTTACCTGTAGCATCTCTTAGCATTTATCATCTTTAAGATATTGACCAAATAATTGCCACAATATCCCGTGGGACAGATAAACATCAGTATCTCCATCTAGTACATGAGGCAGCTGAGCCACTGAGAGCTCTTCTTATGCTCTTAAATTTTAAGTGCCTTAGGATTGTCACCAAAATATGAACACTAAAAATCGGAAGTGACTTCAGTCTCTGCATACAGAGGGGCAACCATTCTTGACAAGGTCTGTCTGTATAAACTGTTACCTCTCACAGAGCTCTGAAAATCATGATTCACTTTCAAATCACAGAGATAAGTCTTTAGGAAACTCTAAGCAAAAGTGGGGTGATTGTACCCTGTAAAACTTAGCTGATGTGTTCCAAATTTTAGAGAGAATTTAATTTAGTGTAGCATAGAAATCTCGTCAGAAAATGGTTGACAGAACTTACTCTCATACTATAACTCAAGCACAAAGGAGCTTTCCCTAATTTATCTATCAACAAGATATGTTTTATTTCCTTTTCCTTATCTTTTTTTACATCTGTTATAAATAGAAGAGGAAATATTAAATTCATTTTAACAGCCCAATTTAAGGCAATAGGGTTTGGCTCCTGATGCCATAGGAGCTGTTCCCATCTCACTCTGCACTGGAAAAAACATAATTAATGTTTAAAACTATGTCCATAAAAGTATCATTTTTGAGCCACATATTAATGGAATTTTTGAGCCACATGTTAATGGAATTTGTTATGCTATGTAAACATAGCATAACATGTTCAGAAAAACATTAGTTTTTATTTTTGGGTTTCTTATTTTGTCTCATATTTAAGAAAGCAACTTAATTGGTGATGATGCACAAGGTCATATTGGATCATATGATCAGTGACATAATCATAGAATGGTTTGGGTTGAATGGAACTTAGACACCCCCTAGTTCCAAACCCCCTGCCAGGGGCAGGGTCACATTCCTCTAGACCAGATTCCTCAAAGATATGGGAGCAGTGAATCTGATTATACAGGTTCTCAAGGACAGAAAGACTGACATAAAACTTTTCTGTTATGAAAGTTTTTTTTACTGAATAGATTCTTCTTTTTTTTTTTTACCTTTTAATTTCGTAATGTGCAGCATAATCCACCAGACTAGAACCCTTCTGGATAGCCTTAGTAATGCAGTTATCTTCAATTTGTTCTCAACAGGGAAAAAAATAAAAAGAAAGATAAATATGTTAATAAATAGTGTATTTATTAAAATATTTACAGTTAGAAAATATACAAATTTCTAATATTAAGATGAAATGTTTGCCCTTTAAAACCATCTCCATATTTTATTCCTGAAATAAATGTTTTGTCTTCTGACCTTTCTGAAAGGTAAGGTAGGGGAGGTAAATCAAATCTTCTGTAATTTATAAAACTTAAGGAGTTAGATTTTCTTGCTGTTTCTTGAAGTATAAATCCAGTTACGGACTATACTATGTATAATACCAAACATAATAGCTGAAACATTCTTCTCTGGATGTGTGTTCCTTAGGCTTCATATGTATTTTTCATCAAACCGTCCTTGGATTGCCAGGACAAACCTGAGCCTCCCTCACAGGTAATATCAGCTGGTCTGAGCCACATCAAGAATTCAAGTCCATATTCAAGCAAAATCTAGACCTGGGACTGGGCTAGTGAATGAAACCCCTATTTTCATTTCTTTACCTACATTTGATGGAAAGATATATGTGAACATAATAGTACTTCAGCTGTGATATTTTGCATAGTGCTGTCGTGAGATTTAGCTTATTCCTCTTTTGTGTACATGTTGCTTTGTAAAAAGAGAATAAGTCATGTTTGAAGTCCAACTGTTTCATTTCTATCAGAATTTGAGGGATGCCCCATTTTTTTCTTAGAAAACAAATCATAAAATTAACAATCATTTATGTACAATGTAATTTTGGGGGATCATGTTTTATCTGTAGTCCATACTGTGCTATTTCTATGATCTATTTTTTGAATAGGGCACTCAGCTCAAGGAAGAGAAATGTGTGATGAGGAGTAATCGTTCCCAGGCTAAATTACACTCTACTAAACTTTTCAGTATCTAAGTATAGCAGTAGTTATTTCTCTTTTTCACCTATGCATAATAAAATATTCAGATGATTCATTTGATATTATCATTCAGATTTCTGGTACTTCTGAAAACCTTTTTGAGTCTAAGTTAAAAAACAAGTTTGATTTTCATAGGCCTTACAATAAGTAATTCTTGTAGAATTTAATATAGCATGTTTTTTAATTACCTATAGGGGGCTTAGCTCTGAGAAATATAATATGCTTGAAGTATGGCTCATCATGTGATTTTGATTCTCACCCTGATTTAAAAGAGAACATCCACTTGCTGTAGTAAAATTCCATTGTCTGTCTTTCTTTTCTGCTAAGAAGTGTGGTTTTTATACCAATACACTATCTTCAAAAATGTGGTTCTTGAGTAATAAACATTATCTTGTACTGTCTCATTAGACCAAAGAACACCTACTATAAAAAGAATCATATTTCATCTATTTATTTAGAATCTATGTATATTTATACATATTGGTGCTTTCCTATGCCTAAGGGAAGCATATAAAAATGGGGGAGAGGGACTTCTTATATGGGCAGGTATGGGACAGGAAGACAGGCAATGGTTTTAAACTGACAGAGGGCAGGTTTAGATCAGATGTTATGAAGAAATCCTTTACTGTGAAGGTGGTGAGGCACAGCAACAAGTTGTCCAAAGAAGCTGTGGATGCCTCATTCCTGGAAATGTTGAAGGCCAGGTTGGAAGAGGCCCTGAACAACCTGGTCTTGTGAGCGACATCCCTGCACATGGCAGAGGGTGTGGAACCAGATATCTTTAAGGTCTCTTCCGACCTAAACCATTCTATTATTCTTGGAGTCATTTTTTATTAACTAATATACAACATAGTGTGGTCATTTTAGACCACATCTTTCTAAACAATGTGGATGGAAGCTCAAAGTAAAGAATCAATACTGGAAAGAAAACCTGATCTCCTGTTTTGCAGTGATGGTACAAAAAAGATTTCTCATAAGAAGTAACAGCTTGGGAATTTGGTTTTAATTTGATTTGTTTGTATATAATTTTATTTTATTTGGGATTCTACACTAATTTCAGGTGAAAACTTTCCTAGAGAATCATATCAACATCCCTTATGAATCACATATACATCTATATAGTATAAGAGATTGTAGTTTGAAATCCTGTTTTTTCACTATCTCTGCCCTAATTTCATGTAAAATCAGCTTCTGCAGATTTTTTTAAAATTCAGTCTAGTATCTGCTACACTTCTAGTTTATTGGATTTAACTGATTTCAATTGAGCAGATGCAAATGATGGTAAAAATGACAAGATTACATTTTTTGAACATATGGAATACTGCAATCTGAGATGCACTAAAAATCCACAGAGTGCCAGCAGCCAACAGACCCATGGGAGAGAAGCACCCTTGTGGGACACCAGGAGGTTGCCAGCTGGGAAATCCTATGGCAAGTGACATCCTCTAGCCCAGGATGACTAAAGGTAATGATCAGCAGATGGGGAAAGAAACCCAGCAATCATGCTTGTCAACATGTCATGTGATGTGTGAACCCCACTAAGAAGGTAAAATCACTCCTAGTCAAAGAAGTGATTGAGATACACTACACACACGAAGTTTTATTTACTGGGTTTCTGAAACTGTATTTTAAAAGAAAACATCCATGGAATAATTCTCACAGAAGCCAGGTAGTGTATTCTGCACACAGAATAGATTGAGCTATACTGCCATTGCTAAACTGTCTCCAGCGTCAGTATATTTTCAGTGTAACAGTCAACATAAGAAATTAACATGTATTTTTACTGTTACTTACCAAAGATGGTGTCTTTCCCTATTTGAAGGAAAGAAAAGAAAACAGCTGTGAAGGCTATAGCTGCTGAGAATCCCAAAACAATGAAAACTTTCATCTGCAAGAAAGAAGAGAGAATTTTTGAAAATATATATACCTGTATCTTCTAATTATAAACCAGACTATAAATAATTCCTATATAGAGCAAATTTTACTTTAAAATTAGCTTTCCAGCCATGCTTGACTATATTTTTGAAGTTCAAAGTAATTTACTTTCTCCTTTTCCCTTCCTTAGTTACTACTTTTCTTTTACATTTCGAGAAGCTTCTAGCACAATGCGACATACAACTTTATTTCATGACATAATATGTTCTCACAATATCAGCAGCACTTAGCCTACATATTCGAAATACATCAATATTTTACCATCATTCATTTTTAACTTCTCTGTGCATTAGACTGATTTGATTGTAAATTGGTGATTGGACATAAGATAATGAAATGGTCAAACTAAAACCATTAATCTTTAACATTAAAAACATTAATGTTCCTATCCATAGATTACTGTGGCATCAAAGCAGCACAGTGACTATGCTCACACAGCTGAGGTGAGCTGCATTCTCCATTTCACTACTGCTACTCTGGCAGCTGATACAGCAGTGCAAATATATAAACTCTCCAAGAGGTATAATTTTACACATGTACTATGTTGACTGGAAATGGAAAGATTAGAAATATTTTTAGCTCCATATCCTATCAAAATCAAAAAGTAAATTATCGAGTCTGAAAATTCAAAGAAACTATATTGCCCATATAAATTCAATGTGCAAACACCCCTTACTTTTGCATTTCATGAGTTAATATGATGAATTTCTTCTGGAAAATGGTAAGCAAAAGTTTTAATGTCTGACCTTTTGTCTGCTGAGGAGATTATCTTCCACAGTTCTGTACTTTATTGATGGTAGTAACTGTTCTGAATTATGAAAGCCAAGTACTTTCCAGGGGCCCAGTTTATGCTATCAGCTTTATGCACTGGTACTCACTCAAGCTTTAACAGTGCAAGTTATTTCAAAATATGTTTGGTCACTGTTATGTTCCCACAAAGCAGAAACTGACGTTAATACTTGACTTGTTTATTTTTTCCTGCTAGGAACCAAAAGGTAACTGTGTAATCAGTTCTTATATCAGAACTATTTTCCTGGAAATGAGAAGAAAAAAAGGTCATATTAAAAAAAAAAAAAAAAAAAAAAAATTGTTGTCATGCAGTAAAATAAACTATTTTTCACTATGTGAAAAATATGTGACGGTATTTGACAAAAACCTCAAATTTTGTGTCCTACTTTATGCATTCTATAATTGTGCTTTACCAAAATGACAATTTTTAATTCAGATGATAACCTCCCAGGCTGCCCACTGCCTTCCTTCCAGCACTTTTTATTTAATCTTTTTCTCTGAGCCTAGCTCTTTTTCTTTAGTTACACCTTTCAATCCTATTGCTTTTTAAAAAAGTCATTAGTTTGACCTAAAAAATCTATTTGGTTGGGTTTTTTTTCCTCTTTCCTATAGAGGCAGAAAGATCAAAATCAGATCTGGGATCAGTATTGAGGATTCCCTCACTCAATCTTTGCTGGTCACGACAGGAGATCACACGGTGGAGCCAAAGATCAGTGCTTTGGTCTCTGCCGTACGGGATAAGGGAAGTCCTGGGTGGGTAGCAAGGGACATCCTGGAGCTTGAGGCTGTGGAATATGGTGGTGAAACGAAACCATGTGAACTGACTGGAGAACAAACTCCAGGATGTTATTACAGCAGTTCGGGAATATCATCCATAACCTGTTCACTGCAAAGATGAGTGGATGTGGTTGAGAAGTAAGCACAGAGCAAAGGGAAACAAACCTCTGCTGGAAAAGTAGGTTTATGCTCCTTGGCTGGAGGATTTAGGATTGCAGACAAGAAGTCAAATTTGCAATACATCTTTAAGCCTGTTCCAAATTGTAAATCTTTTAAGATTATATTTCCTCACATAAGAAAGTATAAAGAAGATTGACTTCTTCTAAGGCACAGCAAAGCATTGACAAAAGCAGATCCATTCTGAACACCTAATACAATAAGCTCTCACTATATCCTTTCATATACTTCACAAGTACTACAGGCTTAATTTCTGAAAGATGAGAGACTTTCCTAAAGTGAAAAATAGGTTTGATTTTCTTTGCAGTTTCACAGCCAAAAATCAAAGCTTCCCCATTTAGTTCAAAAAGAGCATACCTACATCAAGGTTTGTTTGACTAAGGATCTCAACTTTTGCTCATTGGTTGCAGTTGAAGTATTTGTCAACAGTGGGACTTAAGTAGTTACATGCAGTAAATTGGTCTGTGATGAAAACATTGAATAGAGAGCTGGTGAATGTGTTTTTCTGCGCATGAATATTTAACTGCCCACTGAGCCACAAATACAGGTGTAGTTGAAACATGTGTGAAGTCTTAATTACACTGGACATACAGAGACAGGCACAGCTGAATTCCTATTCTTACTGGAGCTCATTCAGAATCCTGTTATTGAAATCTGATGAAAGAGAATTACGAGGGTAAAAATTAGTAGCTCAAGAACAGCCTTAGTCTTTTTAATCCAAGATTCACATATTGCTATTGTAAGTGCAGAAAATTTCAATGAATATCCTGCTGAATGTACCCTCTTTGTTCCAGATTTTTTGTTAGCTCTCTGTCTTAAGCCATTCTTCCTGCCAAAAGGGTGTCAGACCTTCATGCCCAGCAGTGAAACTGCACAGATCAATGGTGGTCTCAACATGGAGTACAGGACCAGTATAAAACAGTCCTTATGCTAAACAACAATCTTGAGAAAAGCAGCAGTGAACCTTAACAGTTAACCATATTAATATTGTTAAATTTTAAATTGACTCGTTCAATTTGCTTTATTCCCAAGATTTAAATCTGCACATGAAGACCAATGTTGTATCTATGTTCTTAAAAGTTAGAGACCTATAAAATAAATCTTTGAGTTGATGATAAAAAGATAAATTCTGTTCAAAGAAATATCCCAAAGCAATAGAATTTCAGATTACTCACGCATATGAATTTCTGCAGACCTACTATGGTATTCAGAAAAATCAGCCCATACTTATAATATTATGCAATTGCAACTGATGTTTGATACAGGAAACAGAGACAATTCTATAACCTCAAAACAACTTCCATTTGCACTGCAACAGCCTAAAGCCCTGCCAGGCTCTCTGAGGTAGCATTGGATTAGAATGAGAGACCTCCAACACAAACCTGTGCTGCTGCAGGAGCTATTTTCATAGCAATTACACTGTTTTGTAGCATTTAGTGACAATCCTGGGGTCTAGCAAAGCGTGAAGGACGCTGTTAATATGGATATCTAATCTATAATAGAAAAATTAGTTTCTAATCTCTTCTTGCTTTTAAAGTTCTAAGAACACTGTCAAGAGAAGAGGAAGAAAGCGCATATAACTGCACAGTACTTCAACAGAAGCAATTGCTGAAGTTCCAGTTTAACGACATAGAAACAACAGCAATAAGCCTCATTTTAATATGTTGAGTACAATGTCACGTCAAAAAAGGCAAGAAAAGGGTGAAAGAAAAGTAGTTTAGTGGGAAAGATCTGTTCAGCTGCTTTTCAATGATGCCATTACTTATAGTTACTTTTAGCACTTAGTTTTTTTCTGGAATTAATTTAATTTTATTAGAAAGCAAAGGTTTTTTGCTATTACTCTCTTTAGATAAAGAAGACCTTGCAGAGGTCTCTGAAGCCAGAAATGAGATGAAGAGGGTTAATAGGCAACAATCATTCACTGTCTATTCCAGTAGAGAATTAAAGGTCACATAGGTTGAAAATAAACAAAAAAGTACTGTTATTTAGACAACAGAAAGTTATACCATGTAACAGCTTGTGTCTGGTAAAAAATTTCATACAAGTTCATAGAAATGTTATCACAGGTTTATGAAATAAAAGTATATTAAGGCTTATGAGGTACAAGATTTGCAACAGGGATCTCTGAATCACAAATTAACTATGGCTGGAATTTTTCTTAACCTTTTTTTTATGGGCTTCTCCCAGTGTTAACTATTGTTTGGGCTTTTTTTTTTGTCAAATAAAAAATACAATGCTAAATGGCTCTTAGGACTGGCTGGATGGCCAGGCCCAGAGAGAGCTGGTGAATGGTGTCACACCCAGGTGGTGGCTGGTCACCAGTGGGGCTCCCCAAGGCTCGGTATTGGGGCCAGTCCTTTATCAATTACTTGGACAAGGGGATTGAAGGCACCCTCAGTCAGTTTGCTGACAAAACCAAGTTGGGTGGGAGTGTTGGTCTGCTGGAGAGTAGAAAGGCTCTGCAGAGCAATCTGGGCAGGGTGGATCAGGGTTAGATCAATGGGATTTGGTCATTACATACTAATTTTAGTGTATGATGCTGAAATTATGTTTTCAGATAAATTACTTTTCTCAGAGGCAGATGGAATGTAACATCTATAGAACATGAGACTATCTTGTTAAAATGTTGATTTAAACCCAAATTGATGTTTTATCTCATGCAAGCAAGCATTTAAAACTAGTTACAGGAAGAATCCCTCATATGTTCAGTTGTTTTGGAGTAACCCAACTTGAAGAACAAAACTATGAAAAGATAAATTTAACTGCAGAGAAGATTCCACTCAATTCTTGTCTGAATTCATGCTAATCCTGTGTATCACTGTTTGAAAACTCTGCCTGAACTAATGAGCAAATTATGATTTATGTGATAGGATGTGGAACAGATGAACAATATTTAAGGTTTATAGAAGGTTGGAAATTCAGTGGCTTGAATCACAAAAACTTTACCTTTTAAAATGAGACAGAAAATTAATATTTTATTTTCATAAAGCACTGATTTCAGCCTAAACTCAGACTCTTTCAGACAGATCATTTTAATTTCAAGATTAATGGTGAACTTTCTGCCTTCTTCCAATGCAAAGCCTTCTTGCAGAGACCACTGCACTTTTGTATGACCAAGTTTATTCCTTGGATTTAAGGATGGTCAGTAGATACACCATATGTCTGAATCATAAAGCTGATAAAAAACTAACAGGACATCTTTTGTAACATAGGAGAAAACAGAAATGGATTTAGGAAAACAAAACCAATGACCATATAACAGAATTATGACAGACCAATTTTAGCATTCTGCCTTCTGTGAATGAGGCTCTCAGCACGGTTAGTGACAAATCCACAAAATAATTTAAGATTCCAGAGGGAAAACTGGGAAGTGCCAGCAGTGGCAGTGATTCATTGCCATACTCAAAGGATGGCAGACGTTTCTGTCCTGCTTTTGTAGTGAAATATTCTGTGAATATTTCCATGGTAGGAATTGTGACACATGGATGTCTCACTTTAGAAGCTCTTTTGATAGCACTAGGAACTGGACCAATGTCTTTGACTTCCTGCCTCCCAGGACCAACTTATTGGGAAAATCCAGGCAGTGACAACATTTGCATTTTGTATCAATCATTTCAAAGGAAAGAAAAAGTTGTATAGTCAAAGTGCTCGAGAAAAGGAGGGAATTAATAAAGGAAGAGGAACAGGAATCAGAATGGAGAGAGAATGTGCCCTGCAGATCAGTGTGAATGCCGTATGATGAAGCACATTTTATGGTTGTTGTGTGTTCTGAGCTGGTCTCACGAGCTGGGTCAGGTATCTCAGCTGGTCCAGTCCATTCTGAAGAATGCTCTTCTCTCTCTGCACTGTCCGAAACCAAAAAGGTTTTTAGGCTGTATACCATCCCCAAAACGAGGCATCACAGATGTCAAGGCTGTGATGTGGAAGCCTCTCTGTAGACATAAATGTTGCAATAACTTGGAGAGAAGTGCTTGAATTCCTCTTCACACTTAAATGCTTTCTGCTGTTCTGCTTTAGTGACCTGCCTGGTAGGTTGCATTTTCCCAGGCATGGTACTTATTATTTAATTTTTAATTATTTGTTTTTATCAATATAAAGAAAAAGACAATGGTAGATACTAACACAGTAAGAAATAATTTTGGAGTTGGAGTTTTCAGTTTGGAAAAGGAGGTAGGAAAGGGAAACAAACAACCAGTGCTATTTGATGATCTCAAGATGGCCACCAGCTCATTAAATGGACTGTTCGCTAGACACATGCTACATTATAAACACATTTTGTTAATTGAAAACTACATTTTAAATCTGATGAGTTACTCTTGAACTCTTTCATCCAAGTTCATATTCACTCAGGCAAATGAGTATGTTTCCAAATTAATTTCCAAATTTCCATTAGTCTGTCACAAATCAGGAAAGTAAATGATCTGAAGAAGTTAAATGAAACATTTTTCATGAGCGGTGATATTAAGAGGTCACAAAGCACTACTCTCTGGAATATTTAGTGTTCAAGTGAGCCTTAGGACTGAGTAATAAAAACATCTTAGCTATTTGACGTCATGTCACGGTTCCAAAAATCTTGACCTGTTGTTTTTAATGCCCTGATGGTTTTGAAGCATTCTGCAGCTAAGGTACATTTTAGAAAAGTCTCAGACTGAACAAACAGGAGATGCTACAGCTTTCTTACTTCTGTGTTGAAACACTCAGATGCAAAAGGCACATAAGAATTAATAAGAATGCAGTATTAAATAGTAGCTAATAACATGAATGGAATCTATCATAATTATGTGAGCATTAATAAGAACCAATACTTTGTCAAAAAATAATATTAGGTTACTAAATAAGTGAAGGACCAGGGAAGAGTGTGTGTGTGTGTATTTGTATGTACATACACATAAAAATATACATATATACTCTCTCTCACATGCACACACACAAATATATTACATGGACACAACAAAAGAAGACATTTTTTACTGAAGTCTTCATACCTGAACTGAGGCAAAATTAATAATAGATAACATGGTAGACTGACAAATCCAACAAGAATATTTTAATATGGCCAAACATAAAGTGGTGTCTTTGGAAATAAATTTTAGAGATAATAAACATGTGATAAGAGAATCTGGAGAAGCTGTGACTCAGGAGAAAGAAAAAGATATAAAGGAACCATTTATCACACTATTCTCAACAGACCTTTCAGGTTAATGCTCTGGAAAGAGAAAATAATGTCTGTCCCCGAGATATAAAAGGAGAATGAAAAAAAAAAAAAAGACCTGGTGTCAGTCTTTGGAATTGGTAACTCTACTAAAAGTTCATCACATCCACTTCTGAGATTTGCAGACTGTGAGTAAGCTCTAACAATGTTAGGTTTAAAGGAATGAAGGTGCTTGGTTTGGTGAGAAAATGCTGAATTTTGGTGTTGTAAGTGGTTGAGCATTCACACACTTAAAAAAACCCCCAAAACTATAGAGAGCAAGTTTTCATTTCTGCAGAAAAAGATATAAGAAGATGAGCTGTACTGGAATTAAACAACCCTGGCAATGAAATAGCAAAACCATATCTTGAAAATAGCAAAAAATACAATTAAAAATTGAAAGAGGTTACAAGGGCATGCAGTGAAGAAGAAAGAAGAAGGAAAGCCTTTTCCACAGGGTCCTGACCCCCTGGGCCTGCCTTAGTTCAGGGCCTCCTCATACAATTCCCTTGGGTCCCAGTACAGTCACACCAGATCAGTGTGAGAAGAAGCACAAACCCCAGAATTGACAGAAAGAACACCAAATTTGTGCTCCCCTCCCCATCTTCTCATCACTCCTCCTGCAGGTTGGTATGCAACACTTACCTGCTGCCCTGCCCGTGCTCCTGCCCAGCTTCCCAGGCAGAGCTCTTCTGCAGGCAGCCATGAACTCTGCCTGGGCATCCCCCATCCATGACCACCTGTCTGGCTGAGCTTTTATGCACCAGCTTACTGCAGGGTATATAATGGTATGTAGGCATTTAATTATGGCTCATCTGGGATCAGGTTTTGTCTAGCGGGTCAGCTCATTGCTGTAAACCAGCAGGATATTTTTGCATAAAATTGCAGGTACCACAGTTAGAAACCATCTATGTCAGTTTTCCCCAACAATGTCCCCCCTATTTCTTCAGGTATGCAGTTGATCCCAAATGCACAAGGTAGCCTTTTCTTGAACAACAGAAACAAATCTATGCACTACTCAGATCAATAGTATCTGGCAGCAGAATTTTTTGCCATCTGAGAGGATCACAGTTCCCATAAGAAACAATAAACTTTGTGTTACTGAGGAATAAACATTTGAGTAAAATGTCCTTTCATGGGAAATGGCTTTTGTAGCTGTAGCACCCTGGCAACAGGTGCTCCCAAAAAGAGTTCTAACCTTATTCATTGCACGGCTGAATGCCCTAAAAACACACATCTATGTTACTAATATAAGGGCTGTAAGTCCATATCATGATTATACTGTGCAATTTTGCAGGATTTTGATACCCAGCTCTTTTTTCAAGTTATAAACGAAGCCATCACAGATTAAAGAACTTCATATTCAAAAGAAGTGCATGGAGGACATGGGTGCCTTTCTCTGCTATGAGGCACCAATGCCATATGGTGGAGCCTGTATATGAATACTGGAGTCCCTGCAATGGAAAGCTGCTTCTGTAGAGTAAATTAAAGGTGCACGAAACACTACAGATTTCAGATGTACTACTGGAGATCTCCAAATCCAGATGACCTTGTAACAAACAACATCTGGCCTGTGCTAATTCTTCAGCCATGCCCAGCAGCATTTCAGCACACTGTTGGCTAGCCTGGAACAAAAACATATCAGAGACAATTTCCACAAATTTACCGTAGGGGTAACTGCCATCCAGATCCCAACCATTTCCTAATATAGTTTAATTTTTTAGTATCGGAGCAATAAGAAGGTCTTCACTAGAGAAACAGCTTGGTTTGTAAGGGCAATCTCTAATCAGTTTTTCAAGGTGATTGAATGTGGCCACTATGGAAGAGAAAAGCATATGAGACTCTTCTCTGTGTGACAATAGTCCCAGGCTTTCCTGATGACCACTCTGAAGGACAAAATTAACTTCCCAGAGCTCTAACAGGAGGACATGATTAATCAATTTGTTGTGGGTATTCATTCATAAATAAGAACACACTGACAGGACCAGTAGAAGCTTTGGAATGTGACAAATATAATGCGATACTCTTGAAGGACCATAAACAAGAAACAACTCCTCTACCTGCAGAAATTATTAAATGGGGTCTGAAGTTGAGTGTGTAACTCACATAGATGTTTGTAATCTTCATATATCATTTAAACTCAAATAATATTATGACACCAGGGAGCTTTTTTTAGTATACATAAATCTAAGAATTATGTCCATGTTCTCTTCCCCCTGAGGTATGGAGAGGTTTAGATCCTCACTTTTTTTTCAATTGCTGCATGTGACAGCACCCAAGTACCTGAATTTTCATTGATTAAAAGTCATCACATTTGTGTGCCTGTGCAAGGGGATAACTAGCCAGCAGTGCAACACCAGCCCAAACAGCCTGTGACCTGTGGGAATGAGCATTGCCCCAGTGCTCATTCCCACAGGTTGTTCTGTCTCAAACCTGTCTGTAACAGATGAACCCAGTGGACTGTCCCCTGTTAAAAACTCCTTGGGCAGAGGGGAGAGCTATTCACAGACAGGGAAAAGCAGTGGACAGGAAAAAAAGGTGCTGATAAGTGCAGATCTGGTATTTCAAGGAGGTTTGAGCACAAAGGAGAGTTGACTGCTCTGAATTAACTGTCACCTCTTGAGATCTAATCTGATGCAAAGAACAGCTTCATTTTCCCAGGCAGTGAACGTATCCGCCTTATTACAAAGATTACTTTTATGAAAGGTTGCATACAAGTTGCTAAATACACCACTGACAAATCAACATTAGCTGAATATGCACAAAGATGCTAAAAACTCCACTGCTGTATCAACACTAGCTTAATATGGAGAAAGTTCTTGCCACATAGCAAGCACGTCCTAGGTAATGTGATGTATTTTAACTATCAGAGAGAGAGAGATTAGCACAGGGTGGGAAAGGCAGATGCAAGCAGGTTAGAACTAGGTACAAGGTGGCAGAAAGAACAGGTGGATCCTTTAAAGGGGGAACACACAAAAATGGCAACAGCAATGGGCAGAAAGAGACATAACTTTCCTGGAATTCTGCCTGTGCCAGTCGCAGTAACTATATGGCAGAAGGAACTTGCCAGCAGCAATGTTTGTTTTCTATGCACCAGCCAGGCTGTGGTATACATAATTAGCAAGCAGATGGCTAGAGCCCCACAGGGACCATAGTCTGTGACGACTTTTGCACTCCACTGCTTGTGCCATAACATTCTTTTTAAAATAGCACATGAGCCAGGTCTGGGTAATGGCTTAACAGATGCCTCATCTTGGCTGCAGGTCAGCAGATGAAGAAGTGTTTCTCTGAGAGACAAGAAGGAGATGTGCATGAAGCTATAGATACACCAGTACGTACAATCTGTCACAGGTGTACATGTGCTCCTTCAGCCCTGAGAATGCCAGGAATATATACATTTAATGTGGGTATTCAAGAAGGAGAAGTTGCAGAAGACAGAGAACTTATCTGTTCCCAAAAGAGCTCAATACTTTGTGGCTAATCCTATACAGTGAACTGACTGGTTTGCTCAGCTCTGGGTACTGAAGACTTTGAATCTGAGATCTGGAGGCCAGATGCTATTTTAGAAAATGTTGGAAGGCTGAAGAGGCATGGGAACATGGTGCTGTAGTTACATGGGCTCTCTTACAGAAATGTGAAAGGTTCTCAATTAAAAGTGCTATTAGTAACATCCTATGTCTAATATTATTTTTTTATATTTCAGAATAATTTGTATTGATAAAGTACAGTAGTTTTCAAGAAAAAATTGCTCAGGGAATTAAATAGGTAAGGAGGAACTGGCAAAGAACAGTTATCCAAGACTTTGGATATGCTTAGATACAATACTTTTGCAAAAATAGAGTTGTGGTCTGTCATTTAAATCTGCTTTATATGTCAGCATTAACCTGACCCATGAGTGTAAGACAATAGGTTCAAGGAGCCCAGCTGTCTGTACCCTTAACAGACTGCTCTGACTTTTCATCATCAGTTTCTGTTGAAACCTTGTCACTTTCTCCTGCTTTCTTCCCAGCTGTATTTTACCTTGATCAAATTTATCTCCTGAAGTTTCACCTTTCTGTGTTCCCCACTATGGTCAAAGCTTTGAGATATAACTGTCTAAGCCTTTCCTTAAAGTGAATATGCCTAATGTCTAAGTGAGTTGGATAAGAGCACATACAATAACAAAATAACTCTGAAAGCTGGCAAGATTTAAATATTCTGAGAAAGATATTAAAATATGAGACCATAGAATTTTAAGGTCCTTCCTTCCAGCTTTCATCTTTTTAATGATGAGTAGTTTTATGCTTGTAACAAACTGTATTTACTTACCAGCATTACCAGGAAATGTTTTACCTGACAATGCCTTTTGATCCAGCTCTGTTCGGAGTTTTTTCCACCCTACCTCCTGCCCCTCACCCCAGTAACACACCTCCATAAGCTCAGTATCAATGTCTGAGAGGGAGCACCCCTCTAATTCTCAACCAAAGGTAGAAACACTGGCCAATTTTCCAGGAAAGGACATCTCTCTGACATCCCTTAGCTCTACAACTTTTACATCTCTAAATGTCATCATGTATGTCCCTCCTTCTGATCCCACATTCTATTTCCAGTCCTTTCCCATGCTCCACCCTCCATTTTCTTAGCCTTTCTACCTCCATCTCTTCCTTCTTCTCCTCCTCCCTCCCTATTTGGTTTAATATTCTTTGTCCTTACCTTAGTTCTTCCGTTGTGGGTCTCTTCTAGTTGTCCCTTAACCATTCTCTTGAATTCCATCACAATTTTGCATAGAACAAGAAAGGATTTACATGCTTTACAAACCTCCATTCTGGGCAGGCAATAAGTATTTCATGCAACGGGAGTTTCACAGATGGTAGAGATACAGAACAAGTACTCTTGAGCTCTTCTTGCAGTACTCTTGACACCATCAAGTTCCCCTTTGGATGCACAAAAGCTGCACCTGAATCATTAAACAAGGCTGCATATGAACAACAAAGTCCAGCTCTCAGAAGAGAGAGAAGGAAAACAATATCTTTTCTTTGGGTACTTAAAAATTAACCCAACTATTTGTCAGGTGCAATGTTACTAGCCCCAATTCATGGTCTGCAATGCAGACTGAGTACAATCTAGTTTAATAAAAATGAACTGTGAAGAAAAGCTCTTTTCATTTGCAAAAATCACTAAGTTTACAACTAACCCCAATCAGTATTGAAAAACATAAGAAAATAAAAAATGCTAATAACTTTAAAATTTTCACTTTTTTTCCCCCCAATAACTAGGACTTTTCTTCTCTTTTGAGCTACATACTGCAGAAAGTAATTCAGCTCTGTCATCCCATGCATGAAATAGAGCAAACCACCTGAAATAGTTAATATAATTTAGTGTAAAGCAATTACATCTATTGCCATGAGAAGCACAATTTACTACCACGGGGAAGTGAAAAAGTCCAATATGTCATAGTAAAATGCACTTTAAGCTGCACATAAATGAGACCTTCCTCACATTGCTGCATATTTCTCTTTGGAACAGTGACCAGAGCTCAGGATTACACCTCCCCAGACGACTGCCCTGCGTGCTGGGTTACCAAAGCTTGCACCTTCATCTGTGCTTGCTCTCTCTCTCTCTAGCAAACCTGCCTCTTCCCCTCCACAGCGACACAACCTCAGCAGGAGGGCAAAAAGTGCTGCCATTCGCAGCAGCCTTCTGAGATAATAAAGGCAGCTACGATATTGTGCTCAAGGGCTTGGGAACAAGCAAAGAGAAGTCAATGCTTAAGGAGTACACAGCCCCCCAGATGCCTGCCCTGTCCTCCCGCCCTGTTTCTCCCCCCCAGCAGGACACTGAACTTGACCTCTTCAGGGACTGCTGGACCTAAAATGCCAGACTGCCACCCACAGTGCAGGCACACACCCTGCTCTACTGCCTCTTCTCAGGTGCAGCCCTGAGCAGAGAAAAGGGATAGGCAGGCATCTAAAAATTCATCTGCCCTAGGATCTCACTTGCTAAAAGAACATTTTCCCCTTGGGCCCAGTGCTGCAATCAACAGGCAGTTAAGTGATGGTGTGACTCTGCCTTTCCCCACCTGCAAGGACATATTCTAATAGAAATTCCAGCTGCCATGTCATCTTCTGAGGAGACTGACAGCACTCTAAAAATGCACTGTAGCATCAAGCCTTCCTGTGGACCAAGCAGCCTTCCTCCCACCTGACCTCTGCCCACATGGAGCGCATGTTGGAATATGTGGGAAATCTGGGGTATTAAGGATGTGCAAAGATTTATAACCTCTATGGACAAAAGGATTTTTCTGTGATTGCTTTTTCATTCTGTGCTTTCAGTTTAGTTGTCTAAGTATCACTTCAGATTCACTTTTGTGATCCTAGGATACCTCTGGATTCAAAGACCAAGGAGAGGGGTGACTGAAATGTGTTAACTATTACAGATTGTCTTTGATGAGACTGCTATTGTCATTATCTAGGATAGCAAGCCCAACTCCTTTACAAGAACACACTGTTTTTCTTTTAGGTTTAAATTCCAGATTTATACTTTTCCTTCAGAATATAAATGTGTTTTCTTCTTACAAGCTAGATATACTAGAAGACTTTAAAAAAGGAAAAAACCCTGTTTACAAAACTTTTCTGAAGTCACTTTTTCCAAACATCTACCTGGTAGAGGTGACTTGGTCCTAATATGCCATGTTTTTTTCTCTGTTAGCAAAGCAAGGAACAAATCTAGAAATCTCAGATTACAAATCTGAATTATGCCCAGCTTTCAAGGCTGCAGACATTTTGCTGTTTAATACTTTTCACTTCAGGATTTCAGCACTGATCTCTCAGTGAAGCAAACATATACTGTGGTCATTGCACCTTTCAGTAAATATCAACTGGCTGCATTTGAGCCATGGAAAATGGAAGTGCTTCCAATTGCTTTCTATGCGTCCCTCTCTCCATACCTTGATTTCCATGGCCCAGTTCGTCTCGATGACTGAAGGAAGATGCTGTGGCAACTTCCTTTCACTGGCTGATCACAAAAAGGACTGTGGGCTGATCATTGATCACACCTTGGCTTCCTCACAGCAACTAGATCAAGCCAACAATGATTTATTGAATGAAAACGAAATTGTGACTAAGTCCTTTACTGTTCTAGTTACAAAATCTTAATTTTAAAAAGTAACAAACCCACCAAAATCACTGATGAAAAAATATAAAACTCAAATAGCTGCTATCAAATACCTTATATTTATTTCATAAATGACAAAAAGCCCCACTAATGAGCAATAAATAATTTATTCAAAAACATCTATACAAAATAACACTCTTGGAGATATACACTTTTACATTTTTAAAGTGCAGCTCTTCATTGCTACAATATTTGATTTGCTAATTTACACTGTACATTCATAATTTATAAAAAAAATAATTGGTGAATATTTTTCCGGTTGGATGCTAATAATAGTGACAGGGAGCACATATTCCATTGTAGAAATCACTTTTTAAGTGTGTACATATACAAACTATTCATATCCAGATTTAAAGACAATACTGTGACAATATCAAGAATATCACTAGAAAGTGGAATTACAGTATACTGTACGATAATATATTCTTGTTAAAAAAGGTTATTTAAAAGTGCAAAATATATACACTCTGCCTTTATATTACTTCCTAGTTTAATTTTTACTACTTATTAAATGCCTTTCTGACTTCCTGAACAGATAAAATTACAGTAATTTTACACTATGCAAATCTATAATCATGCACATGTTGCAAGGCTGCATTTCCAGTAAAAAAAGAACAAAAGCAAAGCTGCACACACAAAAATGCTGTGTTTCAGTTTCTTTTTTAATTTGCCAACTGAAGTACATAAAATGTGTAGTAAAATATATAATGAATACCATTCAGATGTGAAACAGTATGAGTACGAAAAATTTTTGTTAATTTTATTTTGATTGTTACAGGATTACCTGCAAGTAGTTCCCTATACTAAGATGATCAATCACATGGCCTCATTTCGTTGCATTTTAGCCCTCAGTACAACCTTCATCAAAAAAGGAAAGAAACCTGCAACGTGCAAAACCCCAAAGAACTTCAACAAACATTTAACTACCATGTGGCAAAGATGAGCAACATTCAGACAGTCTCTATGTGTCTGTATAGAGTTTTGACACCTATTTAGGTTTGGCTCTATTACAAACTGCTGAACTAATGCCTTTTTAGGACAGAGGTAGTGAGCTGTCAGGAAACATTTAATAAGGTAGAGTTACTGGCTGCTATAGACCATGCTAATTCAAATGTTCTTCAAAAAGAACATCTTGAGTTCATGTTGTGTAAAGTTTTAAAACTGAAAATCTTGTGCTAATTAACTGGTGTGGAACACTTTTTTTCCTCTTCCACAGACTGCAATATAGTTGATTGTTCAAAACTTATGTCAATTACTGAAGAGAAGATGATCTTTCCCTTTCAATAAAGATTTACAGGGTATAAATAAGAACAAATGGCAATTAGAGGGGAATACCTGAGTATTAATGCCACCACTGATTATTTAAGCCTAGAGCCCTGAGTTCTTATGGAATTCTGCCAATGCCCACATGACTTTCAAAGCCATGTCTGGAAGTAGTTTGAAACATTTCCTATAGTGTCTACATGTCTTTTTCTTCTTTTGGGTGAAAAAAAAACATTAAAAGGAATATCTGAAATATACACATTTTTTCCCACCAATAACAGTAGGCAGGAGTCAGACTTATGCCACATTGAGGGTTACTGATCAGAATATGAACCAACTCTGGACATCATTGTCAGTGATGCTCATACACTGGAGAAAAGCACTGTTTTCATTAAAAACCTCCACACTTCTCCTCCATCATATATTCTTGCAATTTTTCACCAAGAAGTCTCAATTGCCTTTCACTTTGCAAACAAGATTGCATGATGGAGGGGAGGAGAAGCAATGGCTGCATATTTCACACTGATTATATTGGGAGGGAAATTCCCACAGATGTACTGTGTGGCTCAGCCTACTGATGGTGCTTGCCACCCACACTGGACAAACTGCAGTATTTAAGACAGTAATTCCTGGAAATATTGGTACAAAAGTACATCTGGGAATGCTCTTAATACAAATTTCAAGGACACATAAAAACTAGTTTTCTCAAATAAAAACTCAAGTATCCTTCCCTTCTTTTCACTTAGCACTTTCAGAAAGAATAAAGTCATCTCCATTTTTTACAGCTAAGTGTAACCTGAGAACATTCTGAGAACCCTAAATTCCTTACTTTAAATCATAAGTGATTTATAGATTGTTATCTCCACCAACATAAGTCATTGGTCATGTCTCTATTGAAACAGGACTCAATTAATATACTACAAAATGTGCCAAAATACTTAAATCAAAATTATACCCCCAATGTTACTGCAAAATGTTTATTTTTTTTCTTAATTTACTTCCCAGTGGATACAAATATAAATAAAGATCTGAGCATCTAACAACATAAATTGCTATTCCCTTTTTAAAAATAATCATGGCTTATATAACAAATATTCAATTTTTTCATGTAATGGAATAAAGAGAATTCAATAAGGATTAATAATTAATCATTTACATACACCTGATAATGTCATATCAGTGTAAAAATTTGAAATATTTGTATTGTCAGTCTTGTATTGTCAATATAGTAAGCCGTCAGAAAATTCCAAACAGGGCTAAACTCCTATCTCCATCTGTCTTTGAGAGATTTAAGAATTCTAAAATACTGGTTGTAAATAAGAAGTTTTGATTAAATTGATTAAGAGAACACAAAATTTGATTTCCAGAGGCACTAGACCAGATATGAAAAAAACCCAACCACTCAAGGATGCTTGGTGAAAAAATACAGTAAATGTCAGAAATACATCTAGTGAACAGACACCTGCCGTGAGAATAGAGGAATGAGATGAGAAAATTTTCAGTGACCAGCAGTGATTTGACCTCTTGGAGAACGGAATTGTATCTTCTGAGACAATGTTTATAATGCAAAATTAACATTATAATCTGATGAACAGGGTAGTGAGTTATACATTTACACCCTTCAAAAAGAGAGAGAGAAAGTACTAGCACTTGCAAAATCACTCACTGGCACAAAAAACCCCCCCCAAACCTGAAGATTTCACTTTCTTAGATAGGACCACTGTATCATATAAATTGAGCAGTATTTCTGCTCACCATATAAGGAATTGTTGGATAATTCTCTTTTCCTGCTCTCCACGTTTGTAACTGTGTATGTTGCCTACTCTGGTCTGCATAACAGCTTCTTAGGACTCAGCGTATTCCCAAGCATCTGGCTCCATGCTGTTCCAGTCGAGATCATTAGTTTGCTTTTTTTGTTTGTTTTCTGTTCACATCTTAAGTTTTTAATTTGAGAGAGTGCTTTTACAGTTTAAATATATTTCTTCCCCACCACTGAATTAATACTTAAAATTACTTTTAAGTATCAGTGGTGTAACTGTTTATAGAGCAGAACATGTGGTCCTGCTCTTTATTTCAAACACTGCCACATCTATGGCATAAAGAAAATTATTCAACAGCAGTAAGTTAGGCGTGTATAAAAGGTGGTAAGAAGCACTAATATGTGCTTTTGCAGAGCTTTGTGTTCTACAGACAAGAGCCTTGTGAATGCAACTATCTCGTTTACAAGGTTTTACATGTGTTTTGCCTTTCTCACTGTCATCACATATTGCATCACAGCTATTGTTTTCTCACAAAAAAGTTAATTACATAAATATTAAATGTTTGAAACTAAATGACAAGTAGACTGGTGTCTAATAATATACTCAAAATTAGCCCATTTTTGCCTGTACAAGGTGAACAAGAGACAACTGCACAAATTCTAGGCAGTGAATTAGCCCAGCTCCAAGTCTTCGGCATGAACTGGCACAATTTTCAACAGTGGTGGTTGCTGTGATCATCATGGTAATGAACAAGCTGAGGATGCTCAGCTAAAATCATGGAATTATATGGAACCAAGATGATCAAGAAACACAAAGAGGAGAGTCAGGCACCTCTCATTTTCAGTACTTCCTAACAGTGAGTTTGCTTCTGCCCTGATCTGCAGTATGGGAATTCTTAATGAAAAAAGGGTATTTCTCAGTTTCTAACTGGTCAGCCCTAAAGCTCCACTCCTATTAAAACAGAAGAACTTGGAAACAACCTTATAATCCAGAGCCTGTTTTCTGAAATGAAGTGTAGTGGCAGGAAAACTGACTGGCTTAGAATTCCCCAAGTGCTGGATCCTAGAGCCTCAAGTCTCTGCCGTCTGCACTTGGGCAGATTGATTGCTGATGGGGAGGCATTGCCAGATGCACAACAGTTGTGCTGGGATGCACAGAAATTTACTTTGTTAATTCATCCCAGTAAGTACTCATCCAAATTCATCTTATAATTCATGTTAGGGTATCAGAAAAACCTTTTTTTGGAGGCAGAACAGTTCAACAAGGAAAAAAGCCAACAACAAAAGTTAAGTATAGACAACCCAAAAAAAGAATCAAATTAGTATACGTTTCTCTATAAATACTGATCTTCCTTTTCCTTGTAACAGTTGAGAAACATACCTTTGTTTCACCCTGTGTGTGTAGAAGATGGGCTGAAGCCATACTTGCTTGCTAGCACCTTTAAACTGCTTGTCATTCCATTTGATCAACTCATGGAGGCTTGGGGGAAAGTAGAAAATATTTAGGAGCACTGTGCTAAGTGAAAGGGTTTTTTCCCCTTCTAAGGTAGCTTTTTGTATAAACATAGAAATCATTTGGGTAGGAAAAGAATATTTGCCCCATTCTTTTGTTTTAGTTTTGATTCAAGGAAGGAAAGCATTTTTCTTCTAGGTCTCAACGTAAAACTTCCTGACTCTTGAAAACCTGAGACAAAATGCATATAAGAAATGGTGGCTCTTTGCTTTCTGACACAGCAGCATAGGGAATGTGCAGGATGTAGGGCCTCCCAGAGTAAGTGGAGATGGCTCTGGATAATGACACAAATGAGTCAGGCATGCATTTAAAGAGAGAAACATTAAGCAGTGAAGCAGTTGAACAGGCAGATGCTCTGAATGACCTCTCCCATTTGAAAATGTGACAATACTACAGCTTAAAGTATGACTGTCCTACACTGCATAATTATGTTGCCATGAGTACAAAATAAATGGCTCATTTTGATATGATTAGAAATCCTTAGTGTTTAAAAACATAAAGATGGCTTTCAATAGATTTTTCAAGTGCATCAACTGTGCTTAGTTTCTTCTACTGCTAATGCAACTACTTGCTTGCTCTCACCACCCTAAGAATTTTTGCAGAAAATTTCCTATATTTTTAATTTAATTTCAAACCCACCACTGAAGCACACTTCTAGTGGGGCTAATCTATTTGACCTGGGAAGTCCAAGGATAGATTCACAGATAAGCAACCATAGGTAAGCAAGCTATTACAGCTTAATGACAACTTCCACTCATCAGCTGAGGCACAGCAATCATTTATCCGCACACTCCCAGCTGGCTGCAGTTATTAACTGAAATATGTTCAGTGAACAACTGTGAAGGTCTAGGAATTAAAAGTGAGTGCCTAGTGTGAGTAGATTGTTGTACACTTAGCAATTTTCTCATGGGGTAATCTAAATAACCACTTACACATAATACAAGAACAGCTAGATCTATTTCCCACTGTGAGATCTGCTCAGCAAGGGGGAAGCCGATTATGGAATTCTGTTTCTTGAGCTGCCTGTGAAGAAACCCCCAAGGACATTTAAGAGTTTGGATTTCCACTGTTCTCGCATACTAGAGTTCACAGACGAACTACAGTTTTATCAACACCTAAGGAAGGTCTTGCTTGACCAACCTGATACCTTCCTATGACAAAGTGACCTGCTTAATTGATGAGGGAAAGGCTGTGGAGGTAGTCTATCTAGACTTCAGCAAAGTGTTTGACACCATCTCCCACAGCATCCTCTTAGAAAAACTGGCTGCTGGCAGCTTATTGAATAGGTAGGCTCTTCAAAGAGTAAAAACTGGCTGGCAGTGGTGAATGGAGCTAAATCCAGCTGGCAGCTGCCACCAAGGGTGTTCCCCGGTGCTCAGTATTGGGACTTGTTTAACATCTTTATTGAAGAGCTGGACATGGGGCTTGAGTGCACCCTCAGTAAATTTGCAGATGATACCAAATTGGGTGGGAGGGAGCATTGATCTGATTGAGGGCAGGAAGGCTCTACAGGGAGACCTGAACAGACTCCATCAATGGGCTGAGGACAACTGTAGTTGCACTTGGGTCACAGAAACCCCAGGCAGTGCTACAAGCTGGGAGAGGAGTGACTTGAGAGTTGTTCAGCAGAAAGAGACTTGGGGGTGCTGGTCAACAGCTGGCTGAACATGAGCCAGTGTGGGCCCTGGTGGGCAATAGGCCAGTGGTATCCTGGCCTGTATCTGAAATAGTGTAGCCAGCAGGACCAGGACAGTGATTGTCCCCCTCTACTAGGCATTGGGGAGGCCATGCCTTGAGTACTGCATTCAGTTTTGTGCCACTCACTTCAAAAAGGATATTGAGGTACTGGAGTGTGTCCAGAGAAGGGCAATTATGCTCATGAAAGGACTAGAGAACATGTCCTGTGAGGAACAGCTAAGGGAGCTGGGTTTGTGTGGTCTCAAGAAGAGGAGGCTCAGGGGGTCCTCATTACTTTCTACAACTCCCTGAAATGGGTTGTAGTGAGGTGGGGGTTGGCCTCTTCTGCCCTGCCTGCAGTGAGAGGACAAGAGGAAATGACCTTAGGCTGAGACAGGTGAGATTCAGATTAGACATCAGAAAAAAAAATTCACTGTTAGGGTGGCCAGGCATTGGAACAGGGTGCCCAGGGAGGTGGTGGAGTCTGGAGGTGTTTATGAGGTGACTCTATCTGGCGCTGGGTGATGTGCTTTAGTGGTTACAGTGGTAGTGCTGCGTGGGCAGTTGGACTTGATGATCTTGGGGATCTCTTCCAACCTTGATGACTCTGTGACTCTCTGATTTTACCTTACCCTGGTTAATGACTCTGTATCCCTTTCGTGGATATTTAAAATACATCATCTGCTTGTTCTTTGTTAGATGGAAGTTGTTCTTTGATGGAAAACCCTACAGTCTGCAGACAGCAAGTAGCACACAGTTAATACTGCTGGGCTATATTTTCAGGTGCTAGAATTCAGCTTTTGAAGTCTGGTATATGATGCTTTGAAATGACAGAGACAAGAGGTCTGTCTGCACAAAAAATTCTGAGGAGTTGAAATAGTCTGGGAAATTCCTTCCTATGTACTTTTTACTGGTCCCTGGCTTTTCTAGGTGATAAAAAACTTAGCCAGACACAAATTGGTAGTTCGTATGTCCACATGGTTTGGAAAACATCTTAATATAAAAAACCCCTTCACACCCAATTCCAAAATATCCCCTCTTCCTTATGCTATAGAAATGTTTCTAGTTTTGATTTTGGATGGGACGTTTTCTAGCCACAGAGACTTTATTCTGGGTGGGTTTTGAATGTCACAATTAAAAAGGAGTGTGAGAAAAAGAAAAATAGGATGGAGCATGCAACTAAAAATTCCAAATATAATATTCTTCTCTCTTTTTTTTGTCAAAAGAAATAAAAAAAAAAAAAGAAGAGGAAAAAACCATCAATGAAGCAAATTGTTGGAGTACAACTACAGAGATTTTTTTTCAGGCAATTGAATTTTTTCAGACCAAGAGATGAGAATGTAACTGTAAAAGAACAAGGTTTGATTAATTTTTTTGAAGGAGCTGTGACAAATGAACACAGCATATAATCTTTTAGAAAAATGATGGATAAAATGGAAGTGGTATGATAAATCTAAGGGTAGTGTTTATTGCAGATTAAAACGCACCAACAAAAATGAAGCAATTGATTAGCAAACATCAGGCAAAGATGGGACTCAGACATAGTCTAACCAATAGGCATTTTCAGTCTGTTGGAAACGTAGTGCAGCTTTGGATGGCAAAGAATATACTGTGCTTACTGAAAATATTTGAAAAGAAACCACCTATACTTTACCTACTTGCCTGTACTTTTACAAACCAAAATATCAGTCATGTCAAACTAGGAGAACATTTTCTTTAAAGGCAGAGGAGCTAAGCAATTCTGAATGAAAAGAACCACTTGGTGACTGGCCATGGTATTTAAATAAAGAAAAAGAAAACAAACCAGGAAACCTATGTGTCTCTAAGATAGATAAGTAAAATGACAAGAGAGCATGCCATATAAATGGATTTATGATTTTCATCACTACTGATGAAAGGCATATATTGTGGAAGTCTGTATAATAATTAGCATGGCAAAGACCTACTACACTGCTGTGCATACTATGACACACCAGACAAAACTGAAGTATGGTGTAAATTTTTCCAAGAGGAAAATCAGTCAAGGATCTTCATGATTAAAGCAGAGGAACCCTGGTTACATCACTTTCATAGAAGCATTCAGAAATTGTCTTTTTTGGCATAATTTCCTGATTGCAATTGCAGATATTTCTCTACAGCATATAAAACACTGAGAGAGAAACTTAGTAGAAAATTGAAAGGAAATGAAAAAATATTGAGGGAATAGAAGTGGTTAATGTGGCAACAAAAGGCATTGAGAGCACTTGGCTTTATAGAATTAGGGTGACAAATATTGTAATGAAACAAAAGAATGCTAAGAGTATTTTGATATATTAGTATAACTCTAAAGTGCAAAAGAAAACAAGAGACAAATAAACTCAGGGAGGTTATCTGCAGGACTGGGAAGAAATTAACTCTGTCTGTTCTTATGATGCTGTCATAAGAACATTTTTACCTACCGTATGGAGGTAGAAATTCCTCAGGTCTTGGTCCAAAGTAAGGTGAAGAGTAAATTAAATATAAGTTTAGTTATGAATCTGATTAATTTTCCTTTCATCCTGCTATCAATATCCCAGTGATGGGGAGAAATAAACCTCTAATAATTCTACAAATGCTGATAAAAACCTCATTGACTGGAATGAAGAACTGAAGCCCAGAAATGTCTGTGACAGTCAACTCTGCGGTCATTTGGATATTGCTGTTTCCTACTTCTCTCTGGATGCACATATTTCCCCTTTTAAATTCTGTGAAAGCATCAATATATCTCAAGCACCATGATGTGACATATGCTAGTAACTGCTGGGGCTTTTGTGGAAGCCACTGTGCTTTTAGTTATAGACAAATGAGGAAAACTCCTGCCTTGACTCCATAGTTAGAGTACAAAACAGATGCAAATCATAGCACTTCTCTGAGTCTTAATGTGAAAAATTTAAGAAACGGCTTTTTCTAGTCCTATCCAGCAATAAAACACACTGGTTCAGTAAAGGACTTCTACTTTAAAACACAGGGAACGTTTTTTCCCTAAAACCAATTAAATATTCATATTCACTCAGCCAGGGAATACTTGTCCATCTTCTGTGCAAAAAGAAAAAAATGAGCTGATTATGTACTCTGCTTATGGATGTTGTAGGGTAGTAATTTATCTGAGTTCTGAATGTTAATTGAACAAAGTATTTAAAGACACAGTAGAATGTCTCTAATATTTTTTTTATGAGTAGCTCTGTTCCAAGAGTCAATACATCCCCATATCCCCTGAGACATAGAACTCATCTATGAATTAATACAATTTCTATGGCCTCATTTTAGAAATATTTTCTACTGAGCCCCAGGTAGTAACTGCTAGCTAGAAAAACAGGCTGAGTTTTTCTTCTCTCCCCTCTCCCAGTGAAACGGGATGACAAACTTCTGATTTAAATTTCATTCACTTCAGGATTGTTTTACTTTATTCTCATAATCCTGCAACATTGCTCATGATTGCTACTTTTTATGGTATTGGTACATAAATCTGATGTTAAACCTATCTATGGAAAATTGAGCTGTCAAAAATCTGTGTGGTAGTATAGCTTGTTGATGAAGAAAGATACTTTCTCAGAACATGATTCAACACACTGGTTTTAGGCATCTGTTACAGGAGGGAATAAAGTACTCCTCAGATTTTCTGGTGTCTATCCACTGGTTAGGGGTTGAGACCAGATGCTTAACACAGACCAGACAACAAATTGTTACATTAATTCATTAATAAACATCGAGTATGACATTTTCATCATAGCTGGGAATTCAGAGACTTGTAAAAACCTGTCAGCTAGTTAGCCTAGAAATATAACAGAAATAATGTTTCAAGAATAATTGGTGGTGAGGAAAGAAAAATAAAGTTGTTCTTGCATTTAACTTCCTTTCCCTGGTTGGTTGTCTTGCAATCCTAGAGATTTATGCAGATGAGATGCTTCTGCTACTCACAGCTCTTGATGTGTAGATTTGCAAAATAGATCATACCTTTGCATTGAAAAAATGTCTGTGATTCATTTCAATTAGGGGTTGGAATGCCTGCTTAAGTGCAACTCATACAGGGCATCATGACAACCATTCCAAAAAAAAAAAGATTGCAGCTTTCAGCCCAAATAGTTCTGAGTTTGATTACCTACTGAAAAGTCAATAGTTTTTTTCAGTAGGAATGAATCCTTTAAGTGACCATGTAGGCATCTGTGCACCAAAGGAATATTAGAAAAGAAAAGCATTTTTCTTCCTCTGTTTATTATTTAAAATAGTGTATCTTTTTTCAAGGGAAAGTCCTGTATAAGTCACTGGGACTTAAAATAGCAGTGGATTTTGGCTCATGTCCATGGAGTTTGATAACTTCAAATTTCAGGAAAATATTTTACTTAAGAATTTTTTGTGGCTGAACCAGATTAGAATACATATTTGATTTCATCTTGCATGCTACACAATTTTGTTTTGCACTTAATAAATTTACTACAAGATCCTTTAGTTCACATAACATAATTGCTTCTCTACAAGCTTGAATACAAAAGTACCTAAACATTTTTGAAGCATAGATTAAGAGAAAAATCTTCTAAGATTTTTTCTTTTAAATTAGGAAAAAATGATTACATGATTCATTTTACCTTTTTTCTCTGCAGTCTTTACCTATTCAGCATTCATAACTCAAGGAATAGCAATTCAAAGTAAGAGAACTACACTGAAAGATGAATTTCCTGATGAAGTTCCAAAAATGAGTCAAATGAGTTCCAAGAGGTATTTTTAGCATGCATACCTAAGTAAAGGAGTTTTTTAAGATTTCACTGTCTGTCTGTCTCTCCATCCCTCCCCTGCTTCCATTTTTGCAGTGCTTTGTTCCATTTCTCATACACTGGAAAGAGAGACAGAAATCACCACTTTGCCTCTCATGAGAGCCTGGAGAAAAGTGCTTCCTTCCTAAGATTCGCCCTGAAAATGCTTACTGGAGGACACAGGCAAACTATATCAAAAGAAAATCAACCACAGAAGTAAACAAAAAGCAGAAAAATTGCATTGACATTATACACACCTCACTTTGAGCACTGTGATAGAGGAGATACTCAGGTGGGCAGGAAAGTGTTATAAAATACTGACAGTATTTTGATAGAAGCATTTATGGAGATAAAAAGAAATCCAGGCAGTTTTAAATTCTACAAAGATCAGACTACACATTAAAGGTTTTGTGGAAAAGGCAAGCCCTGTCTGAAGTTACTTATGAATTAATGTAGTTCAGATATAATACAGGATTTTAGATTAATGGTTGCAAAATTTGCCTGAGCTTAGTCTTCCTCCCCTAGAAAATTATTTTTTAAGCTTCAGGCCTACTGGCTCAAGGTTGAGAATAATTTTGAAACACTTTTATAAGATCCTAACCTTAGACGATTTCCACAACTTGAGCTTTGGATCAACACAGGCTCAATATTACAGTTCTGGGCTTTATGATTACAGGCAAAAATAAAACTGAACAGTATAGGTCAAATTAAGTCAGTGAAATGCTCTGGTAACATCTAAATTTATAACTAACATTGTCAGGGCCTGTTTTTTATCCCTGAGGCCATCTGTTACAACCTGGCCACATTCTCTCTATGAAATGTTCTGGTGTTTTCAACAGAGTAGCACAACCAAGCCATGCACTGAGAACAGATCTGAGCTGACTTTAGCTTGATTCTGAATAGAATTTTGTATGCACATTTTAATCATGGTAGAGAAAAAATGCCAGAAATAATACCAACAAATCATCAGTATGATTCAAGTCCAGCGCCCAAGTCCAGGCTGTACCACTCCTTAATTTATAAGTCACTGAGGAGCCTTGTTCTAATTTAAATCAACACTACTACCCATTTGCTCAAAATAACATTTGTAGATGGGATTATTTTTAGCCTTTTAACCAAGTCTTGAGTTTAAATAAAGGTCAGAATAATTTGGAAATACAGAGACTATTCTCTTTTTACTCATTTCTAATCACAAGCATCTATCTTGATTTTGTGATGGTGCCCAATTTTATAACTCCGTGTTTGCATGGTTCCTTCCCCAGACTGCTGTTTATGGTGCTGCTGCAGGAAATGCTTTTCTCTTCCTACTACATATTAAATTCTGGTACACCTTTGTCTCCCTAGGAAAAAAAAACGAAAACTATACACAAATACAAAACAAGGTAGTAAGACTAAAGCTTAATGTATCACAAGAATGTAACAAAGTATATTAAAATTTGTTTTATGATCTCATTAGCAATTAAATATTTGGCACTCCAGCTGCCTAAAGCAGGTGTCCTCTGCCTCAGCCTGCTGTTCCTAAGGGATGACTGTGGAAGGTATCTACCAGCAGATCTATTTGTGAATCTTACTATTCTCCTATTTTGAGGTGTTTAGTGAGCTGAATGTGGTGCAAATACTCAAAACTTTGACAGAGAAAAATATATGCATGATATATGATCCAGATTCTGAAGGCAATGATGAAATAAAATGCTGTGCTGATGATTAAAAATTTGACAAAGAAACATAAGCAACCAAACAAATTGGGAGTGCAATATTTTCAAATATGAGGTATATGACTAAGAAATGCAAGGTGTTATGGAAGTCCTACACAGCCCACATAACAGTTGAGTAACTAGCAAACCATTAGCTTTTCCCAGGCTCTGGCAACTTCCTCAAAAAACTGGCCTTTAGTCCCTGCCTTGAGACTGCTGCCGAATGTGAAAGAAAGGAAAAAGTAAGTGAGCTAATAAGGATCTGCACATTCCTCATCAAAAATATGTTTGGAGAATTATTTCTAAAATACAATGCTAAATTTCAGAGGATGAATTTATAAGAAGTTTTTCTCTAATATTTCTTGAGATTGATCTGGACATGCAGAAGACAACTACTGTCTTGCAAAAACAGTAGCTCATCAAAAGACTAAAAGAATTTAGAAATTCCATTTAACAATAACAAAATTACTTAAAATCAGTATAAGCAACTTCATATAAGAGATTTGAAGGTGCTAACGAAAAAGTGCACCATCCAGCTGCTTTGGAAAAAAAATCAATAATGGTCTTTTTGAATTGCATAAAGTTTTTTGGAAGAAATGAAAAAATATTTAATAAACTAGGCTTAATTTATTTTAAGGTTTTATTACAGTATTCGGGGAAATATGTTAGTTTGTAATCAGCACTCCTACTATGCCTCATTGCAAACAACACTGGAACTCTTAACAACACTGGAATTACAAGCAGAGTCTGCATTGTTCAAAATAATTTCTCTACGGATAACACTTAGAAACTTGTAATTCCCCTGGCAGAGCTAAATCACCTGCATTAGGCATTTTATTTATGCCTAAGATTTAGGCAGACTGATAAGCATCCATTTGAAGTAAGTGCCTATGGCCCCACTGCAGTCTGCCAAGACAGCTTAAGACCTGAAGGTGAATTTCGCTGACTAAACTTAAGCACTGAGTTTATGTAAAAACACTCCTCACTTGAGACCTTTCAAAGGCACCAACCTCTTGTCATTAGGATACAGAAACTTCAGGCTTTTATTTTAGTAGGACACTTGACAAGACTCCTAAAATTTAGAGGGGACTTTGATGAATTCACTCCTTATCCATGGCATCTACTTAAGAAATTCTACTTGTTTGATTTTGACTGTTTTATTTTCTTGATGCTGCCTCAAAAGTGCAAGTGAGAAAAACTGAGACTTCTATCACAGAAACCTGCAATATTTGGTATGACTTACAGGGAATATGCCCTAAGACTAGAATGTCTTCTTTTTTTTATCATTTTTTCAATAGCAGGAAGAATTATCTGTGCATATAAGATTATTATTTCAGAAGGAAGGTTACGCATATGTCAAAAGTAAAAGGATATTATTTCCTCAGCAAGGACAAAATCCACTTTGCTTGAATATAAGTCAAGGTTAAAGCTTTAGGAAAAATAAAGGTAGACGTCCCAGAAAAATCTTTATGTTTTGTTATGTTCCTCTTATATTGGAAGAGTGCTCCTCCAGACAAAAGCTGTTCCCAAGCACACAGAGCATTACATCAAAGGATAGGTGTCATGTCGATCTATGAACGAATAAGTGAACAGGTCATGGAAGCTTTATTATAAGATAAGAAAACCCTATGGCAAGTTTTCTACCAAGTGTCTATAGTCAGGCTTTTTAGCTGAGTCTAAAGCTCTTCACAATTGATCTACCATGATACTTAAATGCATACTTAACATCACCTTGTGCATTCACTGGGGTTACTTAGTGTTCTCAGAGCCAAGTGTGTGCTTAACTATGTTCCTGGATCTGAAATAGGGTATTTAGTTTTTTGCCAGAGCTAAACCCTCAGGCCTTGAAAGAACCCAAACGTGGAACTGAAATTTTTCAAACATATAAAAGGAAGATGAAAGCTCAATTCCAAAAGCAGTTGTCTTTAGTAATTACTTCTTTTCTAGACTGTAGAAATTGCCTTGAAACTGAACACTTTCCCAGACTTAGAGGCCACATTTTGGATGTACACTTTTCAAATGTTACTCCACACTACTATCTAATAAGGGGGAGAATGTATCATCATGAGAGAAAAAATAAAAATGATGCTACAAATATTACTCAATAAATATTCACTTAGAATTTTAGATTAATGGTGAAGATAAACTGATTCTGTTTGACTTAGGTTTTTTTTACTCATAGATTCAAAATATCAGATTGTGAAAATTAACATTACAGATAACACAACCATAGGATTCTTATAAAATCACAAAGTTGCAATATTGTGAATGAAATAACTACTTTTGTTAAGAAAATAATTTATTTTCCATAGTCACAACATGTATTCTAGTATCAGTTACTATACATATATTTTCTTGCAATACACTGACTGTCTATGAATACTGGATCCACAGACGCCACTTTTGCTGCTATAAAGGAGTGAATACAGTGTAAAACTGCTGTCAGATCCTGAAATTCAAGTTCCTGAAAGAAGTAAGAGAAAAAAAAAAAGAAGAGAAAATGTGAATTCAATTCAGGTTTATAAACATTTTACACGAATACAGAGCAGACTAGTTACAAAACAATAATGGCCTTAACATGAAAATTGAATCTTTACAGGAAACTGTAAAGTTAAATTGTTAAGAATAAAAACTGTATATCCATACCTTGTTCACTGGCAGTGCCACGTCTCAATTTAGTTTTCACTCTGTGCTACTTTATTATTTACATTGTACTCAGCTTGGACAATGAAATTGGTCAACATGCAGGAACATTCAAATATTGCAACATAGAATAATTAAGGTTGGAAAAGATCTTGAAGATCACTGAGTCCAACCATTAACCCAGCACTGCCAAGTGTATCACTAAACCATGCCACTAAGTGCCACATCTACACTTGACAAACCTCCAGGGATGTGACTCGACCACTTCCCTGGCCAGCCTGTTCCAGTGCTTGACAACCCTTTTGGTGAAGAAATTTTTCCTAATATCCAATCTACACCTCCCCTGGCACAAGCTGAGGCCATTTCCTTTCATCCCATCACTTGTAACTTATTTCAGGCAGCTGCAGAGAGCAGTAAGACCTTTGCTGAGACTCCTTTTCTCCAGGATAAAAAACCCCAGCTCCTTCAGCCACTCCTCAAGTGACATGCCTGTCCAAAGGACTTGAGGAGTGACCTCACCACTGCCAAGAACATGGGGATAATCACTACCTTGTTCCTTCTGGCCACACTATTGCTCATCCAGGCCAGGATGTCATTGGCCTTCTTGGCCACCTGGGCACACTGGCTCACATTCAGCTGCTGTCACCAGCACCCCTAGGTCCTTTCCCACCAGTCTGCTTTCCAGCCATTCTGCCCTCAGCCTGTAGCACTGCCTGGAGTTCAACAATTTGGCCTTGTTGAACATTATTAAAGTATTTGACAAGTTAAGGCTGTTTGAGGATGACGTGGTATCAAGTCAGTGGAGGGTAGGGAGAGGAGATGACATCTTTTGTCAGCCTCTGAAGGAGAGATGAGAGGCCAGAGGCAGGGTGGAAGATAAGATGAAGTCACACCACACCCTAATGACAGAAACAAACATGGCTGGGTATCAAATTCCTAAACCCTAATTCACAAAGAAAGGCAGAATTATTCCTAAACAGTTCTCAGATTGGCTTGTCTTTTTACAACATATTTCATCTTCTGTGCACAAGTTAACTTTCTTTTTCCCCTATGATCCCAGACAGTATAGAGTGATAGTCTGACAAAATGACAACAAATATAACATAAAAAAACATGTTCAATTTAAGTGATACTACTATGTGTAAAGTCTGCAGCTGGTTGATATATTGTGGGGACACTTTTGGTTTGAGGAGAAGTCTGTTTTCAACAATCTGTTTGCTAACCAGCTGTTTATTGAGGCACACTCCTCATGCTTGCTTTTAAGCAAAAAGCAAAGCACTGGACTTCTGCTTTTGCTGTAACAGAACTTTATCATATGTCCTAAACAAAATTGGCCCAAACAGGAAATTTGGAATTCAAACTTACTGTTCCAGAAAAGCTCATCATCACACCATTTTGCAATCCAAGGACATGTATTTACTAGGCACAAGTGGTCTTACTACTAATAAATTGTTCACTAGTATTTGTTGGGCATGATTTTTTTGACCCTGTTTGGGGCACAACTGGGAAATTTTTGGGATTAGAGGGACCTGCAGGCACAGCCTCTGCAAGGAGAGTCCAGGGCTGCCCTCTGCAGATACAGAAGGTTCCAGCCAGGTCCAGCTAATGGACCTCAGGGCACTGCTGAGCCCCACAGTGAGGCAGGGATGCATCAGGGTAAACGTATGTAAGAAGGGGCAGGAAACTCCCCAAAAAGCTTACAAGCCCAGTGTAGTCAGAGGTCCTCCATGGCAGAGCAGGTAACACCCCTGAAGACACTGAAACTGATGGAGAAGCCACAGTGGAGCAGAGGAAAGTGTGAGTGTATTTAAGCCCATGTTATTTTTGTCCTAAATTTTGGGGGCAAAAAAGCTGCTGTTTTCTCCATTTTAACTGACATTTGAGGAGAAAGAATGGGAGGAAGTTTCTTAAAAGACATTTTTTTGATAGCAGATGTTAACTTTAAATATTAATATAAATTAATATAAACACTTCTAGGGAAAAAAAAAAACCCTACAGTGCCATCATTTAACTCTCCTTATCTAAGTTTTATAAAACTAAAATTATGTCCACAGTCATGATAATTAATGAAATTTGAAATATGAAATAATACTGGCCTCAATATGCAAGTTCTCAGCTCAATCTCAAACTGAAATTCCATATTCGAAAACAAGAAATTAAAAAATATGACCATTTATCTTAGATTTGCTCCAAAATCAACTGAAATCACCCAACAATTTCACCTTAGATTCTGACATTCAACACACTGACCAAACACAGCCAAACAAACTGAGAGAAGGGAGCCCTTCACAGAGTTTCCATTTTTCTACTCCAGCTTTATGCACTTACAATCCATAAATGTTTATGGAGATAAGAAAACAGAGGTAACTTCACAGGGACTGTAGGCAGGATTTCAGACTGCTCTAACAACATTATTTGGAGAGCTCTGGGTTTAGAAAAGGGCAGAGACAGGAATGTCTCATCACTATGAGTCAGTCTTTCCCAATGTCCCTACTGCAGAGTCCTCTGCGTTTCCATCACAGTTCAGAGCATGGATCAAACTGTAGTATCACCTCCTCTGTATATGACAGAAATTGTCTCATCTGTTGTGAATAACCTTCCAAATACTAATATGCTCTTGTTTCGGTAAGATATAATCTACATAGAGTTGGAAGACTAGCAGTAACACTAAACATGTTTTATGTGACAACAACACTGTATTTTCTGCAGTTAATAGTGCAAGTCCCCTATTTTGGGTTTATTTTCAGAGTGCTGCCAATTTTGAAAGTTGTTACAGAGCTGAAAAGCAAAATGTGTGGCATATGAGCACTCCTCATGCAGTTTACTAGCTGGTCTGCTCCTCTTGTCTCTCGTATCTTCAGTATTTTACGTTAGGTTTGTGCAGGGATGAGCAATCATCTGGGATCATAAAACAGGAGCAAAGCTCTGGAGATGTCTTGCAGGACTCAGATGTGGTCAACTACAGTGTAATCAGAGAGGTGGGCTCACCTGAGGCCTCATGCACCAGAAGCTTCCAGAAATGCAGCTTATCACAGTAGTATTTGATCCAGAAGTCCACCAATGGGGTAAGGCTGTGGAGCTTCATGTTTGATGGATGTTTGATGTCTGTGCTGGCTGCCTTTGCAACCCTGCAGCTGGCTAGTCAGGTGTACATGATGAGGAATAGTCACACATGTCTAAGGAGAAGCTGTGGTAGGGATTTGCTTGAATGTAGATTACAACACGGGAGGGGGAAGAGAACTGGGGGTTAGTTTGAAAATATGGATTTAGTAAAAGATAGGGAAGGCTTTCTGACTTCAGAAAATGTAGATGTTGCATAGTCTGATGTCCCATAGACTGGGACACAATATGTCTCTTTGCTATCTTGAATACAGTTTTACAGGTAGAAATTGAGCCTCTTCAGCTCTGGAATGTAGTGTGAATTCTTCCTAGAAAATAACACCAATGACACTTCTTTCAAACAAATACATTGCTCTGACAGTTTATTTTTTTTTAAAGTAACATTTCCCTCTGTACTCAGTTAGGCAGATGAGTAACTGATCATTTTATTTGCGCTATACCATCTAACGACACCCTTATGTTTGCTTTCCTTATCCGAGTTTGCTACTTTTTTCTTTAATTGAGATTGTTGGTTTTTAAGAAGAATTTGTGCATGTCTAATATTTCTATGACCAAAGCTATTTCAATTTACTGAATGTACTGTAATAAGTAGCTTAAGTACAACAAAGGCACTAGAAGGAAGACAGAGAAGAACACAAAAGATTGGAATAAAGCACTGGGAGGACTAGACTGCAAAACTTCCTGCTGGTACTGGAAAAATAAAAAATGAGCACACTGCACTGACCTCCTTCACTGTATGTGCGCAGCCAAGGAAGATAAGTAAATGTTCTTGTTTCATCCACCCTTATAGGAGAGTTGGATTTATTACATATCATAAAGAGCTTGACAGGCCTGTTGCATTATTACCATGCACACAATTTTATTGATAACTTCTGAGAGCTGTTGAATCACTATTTGAACAAGACATGAGCCTGTATCACATAAAAGACAAATAATGGAGATGCTGACAGATAGTATTATTGTGCCCTGTGCATTTCATGACTTCTTTAAGGACATTGGTAAGCCTCACTGTATATCATTTGTTGACAGGAGCACAACTATTACCACTGTATTGTTCAAGATATGTTTTCCAACCAGACTGACTTTTTTTGGGTGACTGTGGGGAGTTATTTTTTTTGTTTGTCTTGTTCTGTTTCTGTTTTCTTTTAATGGGTTTGTTTTGTTTTGGTGGGCTTGGTTTTTGCTTTGTTTTTTTTTTCAGGTTAAAAACCTAAATAAAGATGTCCAAGTTTTAGTTCCAGACAACATCAAAGTTAAAATGAAAACCAAAATTCTAAAATTGGTTCCATATCTCAGCAAGTATAACAGGGCTTGGTTGCCACATCACGGATGAGAAGAATATGTAGAGCTCTTAAGATATCTTCTTGTAATAGCCAAGAAGTTTATGAGACCAGCAACATCTAGTTGAAGTTTCAATATGGCTCACAATACTCTATTGACCACAATGGTTTCTTATCTTTCTTTAATAAATATTTGAGACTAAGTAAGATGAAAAAGGAAATGCTCAATTAAAATATGCTTGGAGAAAAAGTCTTATATTCCAGATATATAGCTACCATTTAGCTAAAGGAAATAAAGCCTCAATACAAACCTGAAAGTATTAATCTTATTTTTTTTCCTTTTTTAGAGCAACCTTGAAAATTTGGGTAAAGAATATCTGCTATTACGAAGATTACTTGTAATTTCTCAATACTAAAGGCAGGGTAAGTTCAAAGAAGTACTGAAGTGGGGAACTGTAAGAAGCTGTAGGGAACATGAAGAACCCGAAGGAGAAACAACAGACAGGAATCTTGGCCTTGTTATCTCCTTTCAACAGAAAACTTCTTAAATAAGGAATGTATTGTTCACCTAAAACTAAAGTGCACAGGAAGAAGTACTTGGCTTAAAATTTAGGAGCCAAAATAGAAGGAGAAGAAACATCACATCTAGCTACTAAACAAGACACAAAAGTAGAATTCC
This sequence comes from Vireo altiloquus, assembly GCA_013396875.1. NCBI lineage: Eukaryota > Metazoa > Chordata > Aves > Passeriformes > Vireonidae > Vireo > Vireo altiloquus. The sequence goes on from VZRF01008737.1 coordinate 65,780, forward strand.
CAGATGTGATTTCTTTTACCACCAAGAATTCTTAACAATATAAAATTAGACACAGTCTGGAAAATTCTTTTGCAACCTTAGCTCTCTGTTTTCTGCCAAGGGAACATAATTCATCTGCATTAAGCTTTCCTTTGTGCATAGTGGCTCATTTACTCTGAAAAAATGAAACTTCTATTATTTGGTAATATTTTTGTTTCTCATTATTGGCTGCATTTCACTGTATACCACCATCCAGCCCTATAAAATCTCTTTCAGTGCAATAAGCAGAAGCAAATACTGGACTGTACTATGGGTATTAGTGTTGGGCAGTTTCCAGCCAGCCTGTAACTCTCAAGACTAAGAAATCATACCCTTTACATGGTGGGCATACAATTGATTATATGTACCAGTTATCTGAAGTGGAGAGGCTGCACAGCTGTGTCCCAGTCTCATTTGATGTGACATCCTAGTGGGCACACTGCACTTTGCACATGCAGTTGTAAAAGGTGTAATCAGTGAAATGCTGATAAATCTTCAGCTACTTAGTATCAGTCTTTCCTCTAATCATTAATGAGCTTTTTCTGGGATCTTCCAACACTTACAACACACATGTACATTCAGGTACATAGATATTAAGAATTCTGTAGGAACCAATCACATATCAGCTACCATCTGATAATTTCAAAGTATTTGATTCACAAACATTCGTGTGAATTTTGCCAATTACAAGATGTTTTCATTTGAGCTATGTAAAAGAATAATTTTTAATGTTTTAACAAATCTGTCTCTTGAACAAAATTTGCTGCAAAATTATCATAAGGACTCATCATAAAGATATCTAATGATTTAATGCAGAGATACACAATACAGTTTTTGCATGAGTACAATCTTCCTGTCTGACCTGAAACAAGTTATGTAAGCTCTCTGCAACAGATGATCATGGATAAAATGAAGACAGTAGTCTTTTTCTGTCTCCAAGGACTACTGTGAGAAATGAAGTGGAAATGGCCTGCTACTAGACAAATTATTATACATTGTACTTTTTGTAAGAGATATTATAATATCTTTTACAGTAGAGCCAAGAGGCAGCTCAGGTTAAGCTGGCTGATGAAATCCTGAATAATTTAGTAATACTGATGTATAAAGAAAGATATATTGCATGTGCTGTAACTTCATGATAAATAAGGGAGGTTATGGAGTTCTTCCTTACAATTTTATTTTTAATGTTAGAAGGATAGATAAAATACATCTTTTGTGTATTGTAACTATAGAAAAATATCACTTTATAAGTGATTTTAACCTGTACAACTTCATCTAAGAATATTAGAAAACTTTCATAGGTCTTCAGATACCTTTCTGTTGTTTTCACTGTTTGCCCACCAAAACCCAGCTGAACCACACTCTTCTATGTCACATCACACCAAAGTTCTCCTCACTCTTTTTAAAACTACATAACTGAATAAGCATCTATTTATTTTTTTATTCAACAAGCTTGGGATCAAAGGGCAGAATCAGTGCAGATTATGGCATTACAGCCAGATATCCAGAAGACTACAACCCTGAATGAGAAACTCCTGAAGTTCAGTTTGGAATCTGAACTCTAAGTTGCAAAGTTTTATTTGATAAATGCTAGAAAAAAGAAAAATGAGACACCACTAATATCTACAGTAGTGACTGGATGGCTCCATAATTCCAGATCCTGCAAAGCATCAAGTACTCTTAATTCCCAGTGAAACCAGTATGTTTCAGCAACTGCATGGCCTTTTGCAAGAATATTCCCTTTTTTAAGCTAATAAATGTTACACATTTTTTTGTTATTGAACTGTAAACTTACACGTGTTAAAAAATTTAAGTCCACTTATATAGTAGCTTAAAAATGTATTTAATATTTATATATTTTTATTTTTACTTTATCTTTTTTTAATGCAATTTTTAGACATTATATCTACAATAGGTTGACAGAATAACTTCACAGAAATGATCTTTCTGAAAGAGTAAATTACCATCATAACACAACTTAATAACAGGCTTGTTATTAATAGTGTAATAAATCTATGGGTATTACATTGCTTCTGTTTACTGTGAAGTTTCTAAAGAAAAGGCAAAAAAGGATAAACTTTAATGCGCTCACCATATGTATGTCCAGTAGAAAATGGGATTTCTAATGCCTTGACAGTAATTTTATTTCATGTTTAACTAAGTTGAAAAAGATGTTGCTTACCTTTGTCTCAATTTGTTTGGTGTCTAGATTTTGAAAAAGCAGCTTTACTCTTGTTTTCCCATCATCTGATGAGCCTTTGAGCTGAGAGAATTTAAACCTCCACAGCACATTCTAAAGAAAAAGAAATTTGATTAAGGACTCTGTTACATGTTTTTATCTAGAACTGCAGAATGATGATCAATGTTTGTGTACTAAAATAAAGCACTAGGGCAGTAATGCAGTGCATGATAACAGGCTCTTTGCAGAGCAATTAAAATTAACATTTCTGTATCCTTTGTGAAAGAAAAAGATGCAATATTAATATTCACTAATTAAACTATTTAGAAATTCTCTGAAATAGAAATGTTTCAATTGCCTACATAACATAAAGATGGCAAAAGCTTAATTCCAAAAGATCCATGAGGATATTTGTATCAGTTTCAGTATGAGTACAATTCCTTGATATCTTGATCTTTCATATTTGTGTAACATAGATAACTGTGACTTACACAGATATTGCAAAGCTGAATTTACTGATTTGTGAAATTCTCAAATAATTGATAGAAATGCAAAAATATTAATATTGAATGTAGTCTCAGAAACCACATAAATGTGTTCTCGTATTGTTTTGGCACGGCCTGGTTTTAGGTAGCAGGGGGGTCACACAGATGGCTCCTGTAAGGAGCTCCTGGAAGTTTCCACCACATCCAGCAGAGCCAATGGCTGATGGCTCTGAAGATGGACATGCTGCTGGCCAAAGCTGGGCCAATGAGAGAGGTTGGTAATGCCTCTGTGGTGACATATTTAAGAAGAAAATCAAAGTCACGCAGTTTGTCTTCTAGTCAGGGAAGAGGAGGAGGTGTGAACATGTGAGGGAAAACAACATGGCAACACCGAGGTCAGTGCAGAAGGGTGGGGAGGAAGTGCTCCAGGCACTGGAGCCGAGATTCCTCCGCAGGTCGTGGTGCAGCCCATGGTGAGGCAGCTGTGCCCCTGCAGCCCTTGAGGATCCACGGGGCATGCAGAGATCCACCCGCAGCCCGTGGGGATCCACGGGGAATGCAGAGATCCACCCACAGCCCGTGGGGATCCACGGGGGATGCAGAGATCCACCCACAGCCC
>VZRF01008737.1:69431-231867 GCA_013396875.1 Vireo altiloquus
AGCAGTTTTGGGAGGGCTGTGTGCCCGTGGCAGGGGCTCAGCTGCAGCAGTTTTGGGAGGGCTGTGTGCCCGTGGCAGGGGCTCAGCTGCAGCAGTTTTGGGAGGGCTGTGTGCCCTGGGAGGGGCTCACACTGCAGCAGTTTTGGGAGGGCTGTGTGCCCTGGGAGGGGCTCTCGCTGCAGCAGTTTTGGGAGGGCTGTGTGCCCGTGGCAGGTGCTCAGCTGCAGCAGGTGCAGGGTGGCTGCTGCTCCTGAGAGGGGACCCAGGCCGGGGAAGCTCACGGAGAACTGTCTCCCGTGGGAGGGACCCCACGGCCTCACAGGAGAAGACTCCTGTCCTGGAGCAGTGGAAGGAAATCTTGGTGATGAACTGACCAAATCCCCCTGCCCTGTATCCCTGCGCTGCCTGTGGGAATGAGGAGGGCTGGGAGGAAAAAGTATTTTAAGGGCTTATTCTCATTATGTTCCTCTGATTCTGTTAGCAATAAATTCACTTTGTAACTTTAAGCCTGTTTTGCCCTTGAAGTGTTTTCTCCCAGTCCTTACCTCAACTCATGAAGTCTTCTTTAATTTTTTTCTTTTTCCCTCCTCTGCCCAGTGACTCTTGTGGGTGCCTGGTGTTGGGACAGTGTCAAACCATGACAGTTCTACCTTACATATATAAGAATTCTAAGTTTCCTGGTCTCCAACATGTTTATGCATGGCATCTTACTAGCGTTGGCAAATTCTAGACTGACAGAATTTTGACATAGTGCTTTAATATTTATGGAGATACTTTGTAAAAAGAAAAAATTGGGCAATTATTTCTGAAATCAAGATATTTTTCTGTATTTATCTGAATGGTTTCTATTGATCATCTGAAAACATGTAATTAAAAAAACCACAAGGTAACAACTTGCACCAGGATTTCCTGCTGATGCCTATATCAGCATCAGTTTCCTTTAATGCCTCTAATCTTAACGAAAATTCTCTGCACATGTTGAAATGTGGTTCAGTCCCCAGACGCTGCCGAGGAAACACAATTTAAGTATTTGGAAGGTTATTTCAAAAGCACACATGGAAAAAAGTTTGCTGTGTTCCATTTTCCAACATGCCTCTTCTCAAAATAGTTTTTTTAAGTAGACCAGTATACCAGTGGTATTCAGAACCCTACTCATAGTTTAATGTCCTATAAATAAAAAACTATTTCCTGGTTCCCTGCAGACATAAATGTCACAGATTTCTTAGAGAGATATAACAGATGAAGAAAAACTCAACTATGCTACAGCACTGTGATGGTGCTTAAACTTTACATTCATGAACAGATTTTAACTGGGTCCAGAGGGCCTAATTAGACCACCTGAAAAGTGATCAAAGCTTAAATGAGTTTGGCTCTAAACAGGATAGAGGAATGTTTGCGATGTAATATAACTGCTAAGGTGGAGATGAATTGAGAACTTAGGAACAATTTAGTAATAATAAGCACTGCTGGAGTCATCATCTCTGTCAACACTGAGTGGGAAAGATGAGAAGTTGATAGCACTGGAAGGTGGAAGAAAATGCACACTTTGAGACCCCTTTATACTGGAGGCACAGGATGGGGAAGATGAACCAACCAAGCCAATGAGATAAAAAGGAAACTCTACAATGAGATATAAAGCAGATGCAGGCTATAGAAGTATCTCAGCGATGGGCCCAAAAAGATAAAAGTTGAATGAGTTAAGCCCATCAAGAGCCTGGAATAGAACATGCAGGAAAAAAAGACTGTTCTAGAAAAGTTCTCTAAAAGACATATTTCTTGTGCTGGAGAGATGAATGGGAATATGGGAGAGAAACAACCCTGCAGACACTATGGTCAGTGCCGAGGTGCTGCTCCTTAAGGACTGCACCTGGCGGGAAGGACCCTAGCCAGAGCAGTTCATGAAGAGCTGCAGCCCATGGGAAGGACTCCTGTTGGATTCTGGAGGACTGTGTCCTGTGGGAGGGACTCCACGCTGGAGCAGGAGAAGAGTGTGAGGAGCTCTCCTCCTGAGGAGGAAGGAGCAGCAGAGACAATGTGTGGTGAACTGACCACAGCCCCCATTCTCAACGCGCCTGTGCTGCTGGAGAGGAGGAGGTAAAACTGGGAAGCAGAGGGGGGTGGGGGAAGGAGTTTTAAGATCTGTTTTTTATTTCTCATTAGCATACTCTGATTTGTTTCACAATAAATTAAACTAATTTGCCCAAGTGGAGTCTGTTTTGCCCATGATGGTCACTGTTGAGTGATCACCTCCTGTCTTTATCTTGACCCACAAGCCTTTCATTGTATTTCCTCTCATTCACCCAGCTCAGGAGAAAGCCAAGGTCAACCCCCCACATTCCAAAGCAAAAGTTATTGTGCTTTTTATAATTTTTAATTTGTAATAATAAGGCCCTTTAAAAATTGTTTTTCAAAGCATTCATTTAAAAATTGTTTTTCAAAGCATAAAAAATAATGTTTTTCAATGAGTACATGAGCTGGTTGCCCCAAATTTGAGATTGAGATTGAGATTTCGAGTGTCAGAGCAGATGGGGGATCGGCCTTTATTTTAATAATCCTCTTTGAACACCTGCTGGGGTGTAAGAGCATTCTTTGCATCAGTAGAAGACCTTAATATTTTCATTAACTCCAAGAAAAAATAGATTTTTCAGTAAAATTGCTATGTCCCTAATGAACTTTTAATTGCATGACCACTTAAAGAATCTTTTTTGCATTGGTAGGAAATACGCTGAAATAGCTATGCATATGGGAAAACACAGTACACTTCAGGTGACAATTATGGGAAGTAAGATGAACTGCAGAAGTCACCCATTACTGCCTCACTCAGGCTTGAGGATGCAGAGAACATCTCCATCTCTCACACAGATGAAGAATAAATGCACTTGAGCGCTCCAGAATTTTTACCGTTTAGCAATGGAATCAGTTTATCTGCTGGTATTCTGGTATGTGTTTCTCCTTAGGTAAGCAACAAAGATTCATCTAAATCCTCCTCATCATCAATACTGAAGGACTGACACAAAGTCCTATTAATAGATTAAGTTTATAAGGTGGTAGTACATGCAATCAGTCTTCACATTTAAAAGAAACCCTTTCTATAGGCAAGAGAGATTACTGCCTACTGTTAATTTGTGGTTACATGCAAGAAGCAGGATTCCAGAATGCACTGTCACCTCAGGCAGAGAAGGGTGTACAGAAGTATTTCCTGGAATTTTATACTGCTTCATGGGATAACACATTTAATTTGTCTAAACTTTCATTCCATCTTGTTCATTATTTCTCTGCACAAAGATTTTAATAGATTTGAAATTTTGGGGCATTTTGGCCCCAAACCCACAAAATGCCAACATGCGAAAACTAATCCTGTGTCAGTATTTCAAAATGCAGCATGTTCCCTTTTCACTTAGAGTGATGGACTGAATTTTTAAAATAATATTTGAGAAAACAGATCTTCTACTGCACAGCTCTATTAATGCAGAAACATTTTTTGAATATATGTTTATTTCTACTGTCAAACAAATGTTTAAATCCACTTGGAATAATATACATTGAAGTACCACTAAATGATATAGAAAATAATAGCATTATAGACAGGACTTGGAAACTGGCATGTATCATTAACCATTCCCTCTAGGCACTTTCTATATAGCCACTGTTTTGCAAGATATATGCATGTAATCTTTTAGATTCTGACTTTGAAAAACATTTGTCCTTATTCTGTTTATTTTAGACATGACCTAAATTTCTTATGATGGAAGAATAATTAATCCTATTTTATATCTGTAGCTTCAAAACAAATAGAATCAGGTGACATTTCATTTTTTTCATGTCTTGTAATCTTTTAAAAATCTTGAAGTCTCTTCATTATAACTAACCAAGTTCTCTGCTAAATATAACCCTCCTTTTCTTTTATTACTTGAAAAGGAAGTTACTTTTTTTATATCTTTCTCCAAAATGTATCTTTACATGTTATACAACTGTAATTGCCCCTTTCAAGTCCCAAACTGACTACATTTCAGTAGGGCCAAATAAATAAATAGTACAGTACATTGGAGGAATAAATACTGGACATAAACATAAAGAAAATACAATAAATGATAACTTCGGTAACTTTAAAACAACACAGAGTTATGTTTTCCTTTTCTTTTACTCTTACCTTTGTTTTACTGTCAAAACAGGTAAATCCTAGAGCAAAGTCGACTGTGAAACACAGGGTATCCCCTTGCCAACTGCACATATATGTTTTAGACTGAAAAAAAAAGGTATGATTTTTGAGAGGACAACCATCACTGTAAATAATCGCATTAAAATAGTATTTTATGTGGGTGGTTTTGGGTGGGAAGACACTCAACTGACAGCACTAGTGCTGCTTTATATTACTATGTTTGAAAATGGTCAAAAACTTCTGACTGTAAATTGGCATCCCATCTGTCAACTAGACATTAACTAGAGGTCTTTTATATTTCAAGTCACTCTTCTACAAAATAAATGTATTCTTGAAAACCAATCCTTGCAAAAGGCAACTCAGAACAAACAAAACCAAACCTGACTACTCCAAACTTTGGAAGACTGCTTAGACCTGTGCTGTGAATGACTTCTGATACCACTTCCAGCATATGTGCAGGCAACAGTGCCTAAATGTTCAGTCTTTGCAATCTAATTACAAAAAATCATTCTGTCTGTTTGACCTCTCCATCGGATTTAAACTTTGTAGAGAATCTTTCTGTTTTACAGCATTTTTTAATTTGAGTCTGGTGACATGTCAGCACAGCACTGTGTTAATGGTGGTAATGTATTTTAATAGCAAGACCTAATAGCTATCATGTCTTAGTTAGCACTGATACTCACTAGACACTGATATCTATATACCAATTCCATGATAACCTTTCAGATTAGAAAGGAAAAAAATCTGTTTTATTAACAAAACTCAGAAGTTCTGTTTAAACTTCTGAATAAGATTTACAGTAAAAAATCAATTAACTCTTTCCAAGTATTTTTAAGACTCACTTAGGTATATGACAACAGGTTCTGAAAAGACATGAACAAGAATTTCTGTAACATGAAACAGCCCCATGACATTCACCATGGATAAATAGTTAATAGCAAACAGCCCATTGCATTCAACATGAGTGGAGATCAGATCCTGTCTCCAGGCTTTCCTTGCCACACCTTACCAGCCATTTACAAGATTTTACCCTTGTGCCTTAAGAAATTCTGATTTTTTTTTTCCCAAGGAAGCATTACTTCACTCTCATTGATACATCATAAACCTCAATGTTGCCTCGTGCTTAGACATTTGTTTACATAAAAGGTTTGTAAATGGATCGTTTCTTTTAATTAAAAAAACAAATTTTAAACACAAGGATCCCATAGAAGAAACTGAAAGAATTAATAAAATTAAGATGAAAAACTGCCATTTAAATTGTTTTTTAAAAATTTTTAGTATAATCTAAAACTTCAGCATATTACTTACTCCAATATTAATAAAAATAGTTAGTTATACTAATATAAGCATTTTTGAGTTACAGTTATGACATTTTAAAAAGGATTTTGAAAGGGCTAGGAGTGATATCAATTCATAAATGCAAATTAGTATTATAATAATCTCCATAATAATGGAGATGTATAATATTTCTGAATAAATTAATTTGCTCGTTGGCATTCGAAGATCATATTATTTGGCATTTAAAAAGATTGCAGTGATTGATTTTCAATTAGAATGACATTTAGATATCCTTATATTTAATTCGGTAATTAAAAGGTGGCATTAAGCACCAGTCATAACTTATTCTCCATTATTTTCCAATTAAAAAGGTTATACTAGATGAGCTCTGACTCAGCAAAGCAATTTTTAAAATTAATAAAATTAGATTCCCCTAATGGGTAAGCATCTAATTGCTCAGCCACAAATGGTGAATACTAAAATGAACAATGCACAAATAATTAGCTTGGAGTACTTTCAAATATTCAATATTAGGAAATAATGGAACCAGTTTGAAAACTATTCACAAATACTAGAGACAAGCATAATATGCTTCATTGTCACTGTTATTTCAAATAGATATGTGTTTTGTACTTACAAAACACATTCACAGGGTTTTCTTATAACAGATTTAGTTTGTATTTTGCCATATAAATTTAAAAGCCTGCTCATGGCATCTCCTCAGTTACTATGAACAGGTTCTCAGAAAGTTCTGTGGCAAGGACCCTCATCTCTACTCATGAACACTAGGACAAAGCCTTATTCCTTTCTATTTTTGCCTTTGGAACAAGCTTCCCATACACTTGGAGTTGTGATCACCCTTGGGTATCTGTAACAATTGTTTACATGGAAACTTAACACCAGAGGTCTAGACAGGTTCAGCTGTCTTTAAGTGAATTTTAGAAGAAATACCCCAAAACCCAAAAAACACCACAGCATATTAGCCAGCTTGCTAAGTCACAGTTTAAACAAAAGAGAATAATAGGTCTCATACTGAAATAACTTAAGAAAATTGTAGTATATGGCCTAGATCAATCATCTGATGTTTTCTGAGCAATGTAATGATCCATAGAATCTTATATGTGTAATAAAAGACAATTACAAAACTTTTACCTGTGGAATTGTTCAGGTATTAATATCTCAAAGCATATACTTTTAACTCATGAAAAGATCATTAAGTTGATAGTATCACTGTTCAAATAGCAAAAGAACAGTATTTCTGACTCATTTATGACAGAATACCTCATACACTTGTCCATCTCTGGCACAGACATGTGTCCTCCAAGACCCTGTGAGGGCTTAATAGTTACAATGACTACACATATACACTCACTCTCTTTCCCGTAGACAGAGATTTCCCAGAAATAATTCAGCTTTGAACTGTGTTTGGTGGTCAAGAAAAATCTGGGCATAGCACTTAGTGCCAGGGTCTAGTTAACAAGGTGGTGATCAGTCTGGTTGGACTTCATAATCTCACAGGTCTTTTTCATCAGTCTTTACAACAAAGGGCACTTTGCTTCAGTACTCTAAAACAAAGACTGATGTAGGATTCCGCCCAACAAATACGATCAATGACAGGTCAATTAATTCCAAACCCAGCTTTTATGGTTATGAGTGACCGTGAGTCTTTCCCTCAGGGGAGGGAATGTGTTTGTAAACAGATCAGCTAACACAACAAGATGGGCTTTGAACTTGGTTTATGGGTGTTAGGTACCCAAGACAAGAGGTGAGCAAACGCTAAAACTGGATAATGAATGCATGGAAAAAGACAACAATTGGGACTTTCTTATTTCCACTCAGAGAGGAGAGCACAAATATACCTCAGGTATCTGTGAGACACAAAGCCTGAGGGACAAACACCACTTCATGTGTAGTCACTGGCCTGTGATGAGGCTGAAGCACAAAGACTGGGTGAGTAGCAAGCACCACTGCAGCCCAGACACAGATGTCTGGGGAAGGGAAGGAAAGGAAAGGATAAAAATGAACCCTCCTCTTCTTCAGTTTCCTTCTGTGTGTAGGTATCCTTGTCCACATTAAGCTGTAGTATGATGGCAGAAGGAAGCGTGCAGGCCCCCCTTGATTTCTCCTCACACACGCATCTCCCATGTAGGCTAAAGCTGTAAGTACAATTGGTTTCTTCTGGGACTGGGCAGTCTAAATGCTTCTAAATAAATCATGATATGCACTAGACTTTTTGCAATAGACTTTTGTTGTTACTGGAATATGAGTTTATTGCAGTGCTTTAGCTGGAGGGTTTAAATTTGCCCAAGTTCTGCCACAGGCATCCAGTAAAGTACCTCTGGATTGTTTTTTGAAGACAGAGTCCTTCATGTTACTCTGATGTGGGATTGCATTCTGTCCAAGAAATAGGGGTCCAATTTGCTTCTGTTTTTCAGTAAAATTCTTTAAATTCAAGATTACTAACAATAACTGTCAGTTCAAATAGCATATTCTAAGATCATCAACAAAGATTCTTAGTAAAAAGTACCATTTAACATATTATTTTAACAATCAGGGCACCAACGATTTCAGTCAGTACTCCTTTAAAGTTTTCATGGCATATACTTTTTCTAAGGAACAAGTGAGACTCAGTGATGTTGTTCATCTAAGTGCAACACAGAGAAATGACATAGTGTACATTAGTTTTAAATGATATTACTTTTACAGCTCTCATGCTGCTGCTCCTAATGTCTCATCAGATTTACAGTTTCAAAAATTCAGCTGATGATTGGCTATATAGCAGTTAATTAATGTCTTGCATGAAGGAAACCCCTCATTTTGCTTTTACTACAGACCAATATGCAATATATTCATTAATTTTGGACTCAGCTATGCTCTACTGAGAAGGAATTTTAGTGTTTTTAATCAGCCAAAATACAGAAATAATACCTACCTTCTAGTCTAAGTGACTGCAGATTTGTCATGCACACGATTTTGCTTGCTTATTTCCCACAAAGCAATTGGAAAGTTAGCAACACCATTACGCTTTCCTGCTTGAACCACATATTTTCCCTGATATGCTGTTAACTACTTTATAGATGTAGATATACATTTGCTCTAAGATGGGCTCTAAAGGTTTATTACATGTAAATAGGAACACAGACATTATTTCTCACTATACTCATATAGAATTTAACATACACTTCCTAAAAATAAATTATAACCAGACAGCACAGCATTTAGGCAATAGCAGCATCCATAGAGTACACATATTGCATATTGTATTCATCTACTCACTTTAAGCTAAAATATGTGCTATGCCTCTGTCCATTGTCCTCTATTGATGGAAATAATATGCCATCAATGTAAAAAATGCCAAAATCTTTTTGAAAATTTTCCTTTTCTTAGAAAAAGTATTTACATTAAAATTAATTTATACTATGAATCCAAAGAATATATTTTTGGAGTAGAAGACTCCAGCATTGCCAATTTGAACTCATAAAATTTTAGCATCCTCCAAATACCACTTTTACTTGTTTCTTTTTATTTCTGAGAGCAAATCCCCTCCCCATGTTACATTTAATATTTATTTTAGTTTTTCTGTGGGTGTCAGTAAAAACTGGGAGGAATTTTGTAGGAGTTGTCCAAGGAACTTAAATTCCTGAAAGAGAGAAGGACCTAAATGATGTGTTCTTTTATTCTGTGTTAGAAATAAAATAATGCACACCAGCATTTAAGATACAGTGACAGGGAGGGAAAAAATTATACTAACAGCAGATGGTTTGGAACATAGATTCTTGCATTAAGACTTTATACAGCAGCTTTTTACAAGCTTCTAAATCATACAGGAGTGGCCAGAGTAAGGTGTCTTAATGCATCCAATGCACTTACAAAAACTTACTTGGTAAAAGCCTTAATATGGGATGAGATAGATCAAAAAAAAAGCCTTTATGAAAATTCCACTTTTAGCATTAAAAAAATCCAAGCAGGACGTGAAAATGAAGAGCAACCAGAGTTATTATGGTTGCACTGAGAAATATATCAGCCCACATACAGAAAGAGTACTTGGAGGCAAAATTAAACTCCTTAATTCTGAACACAGCAAAACCTTCAAGAGTCTTTTTGCATAGAATTATTTGTACTAAACAGAAATGCTTTTTAAACTTTTTGAAACTGCAAAATCATTGAATTAAACATGCAGATGCTTTGGCTTTCTCATATTTAAAAAGTATTGTTATTTTAGCATAAATTTTTTCATATATAATCTTTTTTTTTGAAAGTAAAACTTTCAGAACACGTTTATAAAGTACACTGAAAGCATTGTCACTCTGAATTCCCATTATATATGAGAAAACGAAAAAATAACGAAATCCATCATTAATCAAAAGCATGAGAGTTTTCAGAAATTTCATCTAGAAGAGACTCCCAAAGCTCAGGTGTATTCCTGTTCCAGACATCAGTAAAAAAGAATCAGTGAAACAATTTCAGTGAGAGTGATCAAATGAATATCATCTTCTTAAAAAATGTGCAGATCCACTCATTTGCCCAGACCTTTAAGGAATTCATCATGTTACAATTAAAAGGTTACAGAACTCTGATAATTATGGATGGATACAAATAGAACCACTTCACTGAAAGAAACCAGATCTGATTAAAAATCTTGTATGTTCCTTCACGATCTGCTGTTGCTGCAGCCAAAGGAATTACATCGTAATATCCTAAAATGACTCTTTTTACATACTTTACTGGTATTCGTATAAAAAGTGCATTCTCTTATAAAAGATGGTACTGTAATCTGATGATTTCAAGAAGACATTATAGTTGGTTTTTTTAAACATTTATGCAAATCTGTGGTTTAATATATATGTATGCAAGAGACACTGGCACTAAAAGTAAAATTTTCCACAGGACTCAAATGATAGATCATTATATTTCCACTGAATTTCAAAGAAAGCTTCTGTTTATTTCAGTATAAGTGGGACTAGCTCAGGGCTTTGCAAAATAATCCCAAGGTTTAATACATCCATGTTTTAAATGCTGTCCTTCTCAGGATACTGCTAGACTTGAAACTTTTGCCTTCAGGTCATCTACTGAAATAACTGTCTGATCTATTTGTAATTTTTAATTTGTAATGCTCATGAGATTACAACAGCTAACTGCAAAAATGCTTTGCTTAGTACAGCTCTCATTGGACAGACTGTCTTTTCAGAAACTTTCAGCATCACTGATATCAGGCATTAAACCAACATTCAGATATTAGAGTTACACGTATATATGGGATGAAGTGAATTTTACTCCACAGAGAATTGTGTTCTTACAGGAAAACTGAGGTGAACTTGAAGGTTGAGCTGTTCCTTGGCAAGACAAATGCAATGCAGTGGTGTATGCCTTTGCCTTGGCATTCTCTCTGTAATATGAACCTATGGCTAAAGTAAATCTGACAGAAGAAAAGACTTGCTATGCCCTCTGCTGAACAGGCAGACAATGGCTTAAATTGGTTGTAGGAAAAGGCACTGAGAAAAATGGACGCAGGAGGACAACATCTAATGGCAGCAGCTTAGAAATGCTTATCTTCTAGCATGGGAAATTCAAATTGTGTTATTTAGCCTTGGCTTATGCCAGGAAGAGATTGTGCTTCCTCATCTCTGTGTCTCAGCAATGGCTTCATCGTTTTGCAGCAACTCATTTTTCCATAAAGAAAAACAAGAATCAACAGTGACTTAAATGCTAAGAGTTTCCTACATGTAGATTGTCCCAAGCATATTTTCACATACCTGAGGCAGATTCTCAGTGGCAATCACAGTAATCAAGCTAACAACACTTGTTTTAGTAGAACCAGTAGAACTCTAGTGGCTTGCTTCAGCAAAGACAACAACTTCATTTTGATACAGTTTGTTATTGCATAATAATAATTTTTTTTCCTCTGGTGATCTATAAATTCTGGAATTTCACGGCTGAAAAGGGAATTTAATCAGAAATATCATCAAGAGACATTCCTGAGTACAAAATTCAGTTCTGAATCGATGTTTTGACTGGGATTTTGTTTCTCTGCATGATTCTTATAAATTGTTGGTGAAGAATAATAGGAAACACAAAAATTAAAAACATAAAATCCAGTATCAAAATTCTAAGGTAATACTACTCTATAAATCTGAAATTCCATGACAGTAAATTCTTGACAGATTTAAAAGAATCACAGAATGGTTTGGGTTGGAAGGGTTCCAAAATGGGCCCATTGCAGGGACACCTTCCCCTAGACCAGGCTGCTCAGAGCCCCATCCAACTGGGCCTTGAACTCCTTCAGGAATGGGGCATCCACAGCTTCTCTGGACAACCTGTTCAGTGCCTCACCACCTTCCCAGTACAGAATTTATTCTTAACATGTAATCTAAACCCACACTCTTTCAATTTAAAGCCATTCCCACTTGTTCTATCACTATGCGCCCTTGAAAAAGTCCCTCACCAACTCTCTTGTGGTTTCTTCCTTATTCAATGCTATAAGATCCTCTGGAAAATAGTAACAAAACTAGATTCCCATGACATAATTTTTATCTAAATACTTGAATTTATAAATAAATATATGTAATATATATAATATAAAATTATTATAATATAGATTTAATATTTCAATATAAACAAATGCAATTTTAAAGGTACCTTCTATTTTTAGAAATAATGGTCAACATTTTATATTAATCATGTTTAAAATACAGAATATAGAAACAAGTTGGAGTTCAATAGCCTTGTAAATTGGTACATTCTCTCACTGTTTTAAAAATTCTAATAAATGCACTGCTCGATTTTCATCTGTTATATGAATTGTTGAATTATTAATAATTTTTAAAAAATTATTTACTATTCATTTGTATGGTCCTCAGCACCTTTCTTTGTGTTAGAGAATGGTGAGTTTTTTACAGGAGTGTGAAAATGAATTAGAATCTAACACCATTTCTAAAGGTGACCAGTTAAATTGGAATTGTAATAAGCTTTCTATGCATAATGACAACAATCTAAAACTTAATTGTGTAATTAAACTGAGTGCTTCTTGTAACAAACTGGTGAGGATCTTTTAATGACTCTATAAATCTAACCTAATCTAATTGCTATTTAATATCTTACCTGAATGTAAGGAGAATATTTCCTTTGCTTAAATGTTTGTCTCAGGAATCAGTTCTGAAATTAGAATATAGTGGCATTTTCACTCTTAAAGGCACTCCTACATATAACTCGGTTTCATATATGCTTTGCAATCATCACAGAATTAAAAAAAAAATAGCATTGCCAACTGTGTTTAGAATTTTTGCAATTTCAATATATTTTATGCAGCTCACAAGGCTTACACTGTGATCAACCAGTCATGTTTTACTCAGCCTCTCAGTTCACCATGAAGAATTAATAGAATCATAAACTAGAAATGACAATTACTTCCTATTCAGATTGCCTAATTTCTGATATGGTTTTTTTATTTAAGTGGATTTCTTTTGGCTCAGTCTCCGAGGGTGATTTAGACTATTTCCACAGCCCTATTTAATTCCCAAAGAGACCCAAAAACAATGAGTTTGTTTTTTTTTGATGGCAGTCTTTTTTGATCTGAGTCATCAACTCAGAGTTACTGAGACAGATAAGTGGAAAGATAACTGATGTTTGACCAAGCTCCAGTGGGGACACAATCTCTAAGATCTATTCTGATTCCATCTAACTTGAGTTGTATTAAGACCAATTCAAAATGCCACTAAAGAATGACTAGAAAACATATTTTGTGTAATGCTGGAGGAAGGAGACACAGGAACTGAACTTCTCGTAGGCTGTCTGGATATGAATCTCACAAACCCTTCTTTTAATTTTATCTAAATATAAAATCTTTAATTGAACTAGTACCTTTCATGCTAAAAAAATAGTTTCAGATGCTAATTCCACACTTCCATGCAGCTTGGCCCCCATACAGTGGGAATGAAAGGAATACATATCCCTGACCAGCAGACATCACTATTTATATTCTTTGTGGCTTGCTGAACACTCAACTTTAAGCAAATATAAAGGCATGTTGCTAAAATATGCACTGAAGTTCAGCTTCAGAAAAAAATATTTAGAAGCCATTTGAAATTTTATGTTATTTTCTCCATCTGGATCCTAATTTTGAAATCATGAAGCATTTATATATCGGTGGTGGACAAAGAACAAATGCTCAAATACATAAATTCTGTGTCTTTCTAGAGCTTCTCAGGATATGGGAGCTATTTATCCATTCAATTTGGTGAAAATGTGAAGTCTTAAAATGTCAGTGCAGTTTTGCGTAGTTCTTTCTTTTTGATCTTTCATCATTATGTGATTTTACACACCATAGAAGCAAGTACGTGATTTAATAATAAACATTGCTTTTCATGTTATAAACCAATTATTGCTTGTGACTGGTTAGTAAGCAGCATGTATGCATACAGTCACTATTACGCTGCTATTTTATACAATATAGTAAACTGAATGCTTTTAAAGGGAAATTATGAGAAAAAATAGTGGTTTCCTTGAAAGGTTATTGAAGTCAGTTGGAAAGAACTTAATCACTTCCATATGTCTTAAATTAGTTGTAGGGAGACCTTTCAGAGGATTTTTAATAGAGATATGCATCTAAAATTAAGTAACAGTCCAGAACAGCAAGCAGCTGTTGTAATGAGGAGGTTGCATAGGTTATTTCCAGAGCTGCAAAGGATGAGAGGGAAGCATTACATAGACAAATTTTATAAAGAAAACGTTAAACCCATAAATCTTTACTAGAAAAACAAGAGGTGACAATCAAAACCTGTCAACAGTATTCTGAAAGGATTTGTACAATAAACAATATATGTTTCATAGAGAGAAACTTCATCTTTCTCAGATGAAAATATTATGAATAGGTTAGAAATTAATTCAAACTGATGAACTAGCAAAATCTATGACAAGATATGACAAGGAAATTAAAAAGATGGATAGAAGAGAGGATAGCAAAAATTAGCCAGGACCAGACACTTAATGAAAAATAGTCCATCAAACAAAAAAGGAAAGACATATAAAGCTGAGGAAAGGTTATTGAGTTAACCATTTCTTCAAAATAGTTACATGACTTTTTGGTTGGTTGGTTTTAATCATCAATAACGTAACTGCAGATTCCTTACAAATTTCATACAGATCAGCCTGAAGAACACACAGTGCATGGGGGAAATGGTAAAAGTGGAACAGGAAGATGGTGAACTAAGCATTGAGTAATATAAGTCACTCTCATATCTGTCATCTTTTTTAAGCATGGAAGACTCAAGTTCACAGATGAAAACAGCAACTGGCTGGCATAACTAACATGTAAAAGTAATTAATTATTGCTTACAAAACAAAACAAATTTATCAATTGCACTTATCTATTATGTAATTTTTTAGGAATTTTAATCATTAGCAGCACAATATTTGCACAAACAAAATTAGAAGTTTAATGTGGGAATCCTATAGAAATTAAGCTCCAGGTCTGCATACACAATTGTTTCCAATAATTACATTTGCTTTATCCAGGAACAGACATAATCTGTCTGAGAGCAATTCTGAGTCATAATGATTCTGAGTCATATATTCAGTATCAAGAATCTTACTATAGACAATGGTTTGGTGTTAACTCCTAAGAAAATAAAGACATGTTAAAAATGCATACAAATATACAAAACATCCACAGAACATGGGATTTATGTTAACTGTTTTTTAAAAGAGGGAAAACACAGGATAATTACATCATGCATTTATATTAATTATAAAATGGTTTTGGATTTCCAATAGTGTTAAGTGAAATAATTCCCAACATTCGTTAATCTTCATTTCTTTACTTTGTTTTTTTTGCTTTGTTTACTTTTATTTTATTTGTAATGTATATTCTTCACATGAGGACCCTGTATCATTCCAGGAACAAGAATTTTACTGCTAACATTTCTCCATATATTCATATCCCTGACTTGACCAAATATTACAACTTTATTTCAAGGGTTTATTTCTCTGTTGATGTCAGTCACTGAACAAAAGTTAACTAGAAATACTTACCTGTAAGCATGGAAAATAATGAGGCAGTAAAACTTCTTGATTATTCTGTTATAATTGAATGGAATCCAGCCTATTTTAATTCTTGGAGTAACTCATATTAAGCAAATTTTTTGTCCAAGCAACACAAGTGGTTTCAATACAGGAGGTTATTCAGCTGCATGAAGATTGGAAAGAACTTGCAGCATCTTCACCACAGCTGGAAGTATAAAGGGAAAACTTTCTTTTGTGTCAGAATTGCTAGTGAGAGTAGGTAACCATGTGTTACCACTATATACCAACTGCAGGTACTTTAGAGACACTGTGGTGGATGAGTTTCCCACTGCATGTGTTTTTTCAGTCTCCTGAGAATTCTTTCATTTGTAAAGCAGATTCTTCTCCTCTGTCCTTTTCTAGCCATGGAACAATGCTTACATGTACAAGGTTTCGAGATGACAAAACTGTTGGTCCAATTTTTCTGCAGCTGACAGTGAAATGTATTACTGTCACTCTTTCCTCTGTCCACTACCAGATACCAGATATATTCCAATATTCTCCTCCATCCTCCTGTTGAACAGAACTTGTCCAAATCATCCCTTTGAGATGTTTCTGCATTAATTTAATAATCATATCCAAGACTCAGATGATTCAATACAATTTCCTTTGGAAAAAATAGTCTGAGGCAAGGGAAGAATACTGATGAAGAAATTAAAAAAGACAACATTGAAAAAACAGGGAATAAAATCCTATAGCACTGACACAACCAACTTGAAGGGTCAAAGAATTTGTAAGAGCTCTGGAAAACATCCTAGCCTTTTATTTTTGAAGAGTTTCTACACTATATAAATCTTGGAAAAAAACAGAAGAAAAATTACCTAATCTGAGCATCATTTATTCATCTTGCACTGTTTAGGATGTTCCACGTGAGACAAATATTCTTGCTGGGATTTGTGGGAGATGATTTAACTTCAAGATATGATTGAGGGGATTTCATTGCCTATCCTCCACCATTGCAATGCTGACTTTTATTACCAGCCTCATGGAAATACTTTTTAACAGCACTTTTTCTCTTTTTCAATTGCCTTTCTGCCTTCTATTGCATTTTTATTGCCCCCCTCTATCCAGGTTATGCCATCAGAAACTACAATAGTTTTTCTAGGAAAAAATACATGTATTTCTAGCACGTGGATTTAATATCCATTGCTTGTTATCATTGTCTGTAAATAGATTAATTTCACCAGGGTCACTGAATTTCAAGTTTCTTGGTAAACTTCTTTTTATAAACAATTGTAGCTTGAAATAGGGCTTTAAGGCAGCTGAAAGGAGAACAATATTGTGAGAGGTGTTTTTTCCTGTTTTATTGCATTCTTTCTGTCATCTTCTGCTGCTATCATTTTCAGAAGAGATGTTTGAAAAACCAATCACACAAAACAGGCAGATAAAATTAAAAAGAACCACTGCTTCTTAACATTTCTTTTCATAAACTATGTAAGGTCAGAATCTTCTCAGAAAAACAGCTCTTATTGTACAAACACCAAATACAAAGGGTATGTACAGGATAAGGTTAACAAAAACTTGTAGGCAAGATCCTAACTACACTCGACAGTAAACAGGACCAAGCTTCATTTAAATAAGAATGGCCGAAATGCAATCCAACACCTGCCTTGAATCTTGCCCAATCATTTATGAATAAAAAATAATTTCCAAAATTTCCTAAAAGAATAACTTTTGCAGACTGACATACCAGTGTCAACCTTGAATCTTCTGGATACTGAAATGCCAGTTCTTTTTCTGTGATTTGAAATAATTTATGTAATATTAAATGGCATCTCGTTCATGCCACTCTTGATATCATACTGAAAAGAAAGGCACTTACAACTGCATTTTTATTTTGAAGGAAGAAAGAAAATAGTGCAGTCAAAAGACTTTCACTGCTGGAGAATGACCACAGCACTCTGAACTCTACTGACATAACAGTTTACAGAAAATTGGATGTATCCAACTGTGTGAAAGAAAATTAAGATATAGGAAAACACATATGGAGACTTGAACACTGTAATCAGGATTTTATTTGAATGACTCTCCTGCAGGTTTCAGATAAGTAAAACCACAGCTACAGGAAATTTAATGTCTTTTTTGTGAAATGAATCTAAATTACTGATTCAAATGACAAAAGATTCCACGAGCAAAGAATCATTCCTTAATCTTAAGACTGTAAGAATGTAAAAGAAAAGTAAGTTTTGAGATTTAACAATAAATATTCAGAAGTCTAATCAGATAAAGAGCTAGATAATCTCCAACCTTGTTATACTTAATTTTAATTATGTTATCTGCTTCTTATAGGGATAATAAATATGAGGATTGAATGGTTGGTCAAACAGTTGTATCGTAATTTCTTGGAGAGTTCATGTGAGAAAATACTTTATTTATATCAATATGCATAATTAATCCCTCCCTGATGCACAACATTTTTCAGGAAGAATCAATTTTTTCCTGAAGAGCTGCATTTCTTCTCAGAAGTGCAGAAATAAGAACATTACTGTTATAAAACCTTTTTTTGTTCCTTCATCAGTCTGAAGAGACAAATGGAAGGGTTCTAAGCAAGTACCTTGTTAGAAGCCAGAAACCTGGTTAGAATCCCAGAGATTTGGAAATTTAGATGAGCTGATTCAACACCTGTGACACAACTGCTCCTTGCAAGTCATATTAATACAATGCTGTGATCCAGTGTTCTCACTATTTCAAATGCCTTTAGGAGGCCCACAGGGTACTGCAAACCTGAGCCTACCAAATCAAGTTTGCATTTGTGCTAAACTGTGTAAATACATTTTTAACTGAAGAAGGCCTATAGTCTTAATCCATACATTCCCATACCACTCGTCCTGTTCACTTGAGAGTATGGATCTAGATTTACTAGCCAGTAAAAAGTGATAATCTGTTTAATTTTGAGAATTCAAGACTACTACAAACATCTTTTCACTTTTCCACTGTCTTCAGCCCTTCCAATGTTAACAAGGACAAGCCCAATTCACAATTAACAATATAAGAGCAAAATATTTCTTCTTTGAAAACAGAACCATTATGTAAAACATAACATGTTTAATGTGAGAGGAAAATAAGCTTTCTGGAAGAAAATGTTCAAGTTGGACTAAATAAACTCCTGAGAATTTTCCAGTGGTAAAGTGTATTAATTTCCAGTTTTTAATAATCAAGGTGAACTTACAAACTACTACTTTCAATTTTCAATCTGTCATAACATACTAATTGACTGTTACTACATAACAATTGACAGAAAAATATTGATATGATGATGAAGCTTTCAGAAGTCTTCAGTGTATTAAATGTACTCAGATACTTAGTCATGGAGGACATCAAGCTAATGCAATTATTAAACATACAAAGAATCTAAACTCTTGTTATACTTATTACAGATTAGGTGATTTAAATTATTCACACTTACCCCTGTTCTTTGAACTTCCAAGAAAATCGCTCTTTGAAAAGATTTCTCCCACACTGCCAATTCACTGCCCAGCTCTACGTTGAAATAATGACTCTTGCCATGTCCAACCATAACACTGAAACAATACGGCCTCTGGTCTTCAAGATCCAAGTCCTGGTGAATACCTAAATACAAGTTTGCTTGTAGCCAGCAATCATCAGCAAGCCAGAGCTGAAAGACATGTTTCAGTATGTGATTCCTCATCTGGCAAAACCAAACAGTTGAAGCAACACTGTCTTCTGTAAGTGATGGGTACTTGGATATACTATGGCATTATGTCAACAATTACCTTGAAGAAATGGCCTCGGAGTTAAATAATTATGTCAAAGACAGCTTCTCTCTCTTTGCCTCTTATTTGCTTTACCCCCTATCCTGTAATCCAAGCTACTACTGCAGTTCCAAAATGCTTTCAAACTTACTTAAGCAATAAATATATAATTTAAAATGAGTTTGTACCAATATATTTACAGTGAAAAAGAAGGAAATCCCTGAATGTTTCAATACATTGCAGGAGTTGTGTACCAGCTCTACAGGAGACAAAAATTACACCATTCTAATTGTGTTCCAGTATGCTAAACCCAAAGGAATGCAGCAATTTATCAAGCACTCCAGGACTAATTCTGGAAATGACAACATGACTGTGTCCTCTGATAGCTGTCAATGCTGTTTTGTTACTACAAGGAGATGGAAGCAAGATCCTGCCATCACCTCAAGATAAAGAAGAGAAACTTCACATTAAACTTTCATGATAAAAATTATCCCTGTAATAAAATGTTCTGTAAATGTAAACAAATTAATACAAGAAACTTCCCTAATATTTCAAGACTTTATTGATTAACATAAATATAGGAGAAAACTAAATAAACAAGCTACTACTTACACATCTAAGTACTTTCACAGCCTTAATTTCCAAAGTACACATATTTTTATACTTCTGTTTATCAGATAGAACCCTTCCCTATCCCCATTTCTCTATGATATCATGGGGCAGAAAAGACTGAAACCCCAAAATAATTAGTGGTGATTCGTGGGGTATCTTGGGATCAGCACATATTGCCACCAGGGTACACAGCACTGTGTTGTCAAAATTGGCCCTGAAGGATAGAACAGATTTGATGAAGTTCAAAGTTATTTTACAACACTCCTTTGCACTGCTGAAAATGAAGTTGAATGAAATTTCTGCATATATTGTGGTGTTCAGCAGCTATGGCATGAAAGGTATTACATCTGCTTCAAGAGTCACTGCTGCTTATCCTGGCCTGTAGACTACTGTATTAGTATTTTTTAATTTGTATATGAAAATACCAGGCAATAAAAGAAAATAAAATGTTTTAAAGACAAGTGACTTTAAAAATGTACAGGATTGTAGTAAGAGTTTGAACTATGAGGCAAGCTAGAGGAATAAACACATGCAATAAAAGACATTGAATTTCAAATCATCTACTTGTTACCACCAAATGACCACAAATATGCAAGTGCATGTTATATATATGAATTTTAATTCACATATGTGTGCATTTATATGTGTGTATACGTACAACCAAATCTAAAATATATCCAACATTCTGTTTTAAAATTTAAATTCCATATGGGATTCCTATTTTCCATGTTTAACTCTTGCATCATAATAAACATAGATGAGAAGCTTACAATTAGGTAGGTAACAAGAGCACCTCTTAAGGAGAGCACGTCTCCTTAAAATCCATCTTTCATGAGAAGGTACAATAACACACTCTACCACAGTTTTGCACTAGTTCTAACCAGCTTTTATCCTCAAGATATCCTCAAGAACACTCTCCCAAAATGGCAGCTTTTACAACATAACTCCATCATATGTAATGCAAAAACCTTCATATCTTAACAATTTTCTCCAATCTTTTTGGATTTGTTCAGTTTGCCTCATTGTCAGTTATACCAAAGAATCGACAGAGAAGAGGTTAAAGAGTTCAATTTAAGCTTTTCGGCTTTAGCTAACATATTCATGAAGACAGGCAATTAAGCATTCATTTATTAAAATGTCAAGAACATTAAAGAGTTGAATCTTGGGTAGTTTATTTCCCCACTTCTTTTTCTTAGTGAAAAAGTCCCACAGATGTTGCTTTAAGTACAGAATATCCTTGAAATTATCACAATATTCAAGGAAGAATGGAGTTTCAGCAATAATATTAAAAGGAGAAAAAGCCAAAAACAAAACCCAAGCCACAGCAAAATCTTCTCAAAAGGCTTAACTTGTATATATTTAATTGGTGCCTGACTTATTTATGAGTCAAAAGTAAAATTTTAAAAGATAATAAGGAGACCAAATAAATGCTGTTGTTGGTGTCTCAGTGATGGGTAGGACCTGAATTTGCCCATATTTTCCCAGCTGGAGATATGGTCACACTAAAACAATGCCATGCTGACAAGAATATGGCTCTGCTCCTGCACCTTGCATTCTAGACCTGACCTCTGGTCCTGAACTTGTTTTCCTGGCATGGCAGAAGCAAATCACTTCCTTCCCATGTCCTGAATAACTGTTGCATCAGAAAAAACCCCAACAATTAAAAAAATCTCAACAACACAAAAAAACCCACCCACCCAAATCCAAACCAAACCGAACAAAAAAACCCCAACCAATGACAAAACAAAAACTTTAAGCACTTCTGCTTCAGTGGAGGATCTGTGACAGGTAGCAGAGTAACAACCTGACTTTTTCACAACTTCACTGCATGGTCAAAGGAGAAACAGCAGAGGACAGGACAGCAGCTGGTGAGAACTAAAGATGGCTTAATTTTTCACTACAACAGTGTTTTATCTGAAAAGATGGATTTTTTTCTGAAAATGTTTGGTTTTACTCTCATAGATAAACAGGCTCTCATCTAGTAGCATTATCGCACCTGCAAAGTTGGTTTTTGGGGTTTTTTTTGTTTATTTTTTTTTATTGGAGAACAAAATTAATCAGATGCAATTTATTAGAAAATATATTTTTTAAGTCAATTATTTACACAAAGTGCTAAGATTTTGCTCCAAATATTTGACTGGGACAAGCTAGACAGAAAAGACGACTGTGTCTAGTTGGGGGAAGAAAATAAATTCTATAGGACACAAACCCTACATCGTCCTAGGTTACAATGTAAGAGGTAACCAACAGTATGTATTCTGTTATCATCTTCACAAGCTGTTAAAGCAGGTGGGGCAGTGTTCATTATCTCCTACCATGACTCATCCCTGAAAACTCCCTCCAGGAGCTATCTCTGTTTAATGGGGCATCAAGGACCCACCACATGACTCAAAGAATTACATCAGCCCATTGTGAGATGCTTGGGGTTCAGGGACGAGCCAAGCATTACCACCTGGATATAATCTGGGGTTTGGAACAGCACAAGTAGCCCTTACCTACTGGATTCTCAGAGGATAAGAGCTGCCATTGGAGCTTCAGGCGAAGATCTGACCATTTTCTACAGGATCATTGCTTGAACAGGACCACTTCATCTGGACTGCTACCACCACCCTGACTAGCAGCGTGTCAGATTGTATCCTGACTTTGTCAGTGCTCTTGTAACTGTTGCATTTATTCTAATTTTCCTATTAAATTATAATTCTGATCTGCAATCTCCCACTAGTTTGTTTTCAAACTAGTATAAACATATTGCCCTTTGTAAAGAAAAAATCACTATAATACTTGATGAAATAATCAATACATATGATACAACAAGGACACAAGTTTTTACTTTTAATTACCAAAATTAAATACAATTATCTTTACATGGATCAAGAATTACAGCAAGAGCATTTTTCATCATGTTTGCTCAAAAAACCCACTAAGAAAAAAACCAGCATCATTATTCTTAGTAGTGTGTCTCACTGATACTTCATATACCCAGCTCTGATACTGAAAGCTTCCTTCAATATGATAGCATAACTTGCTCACTTGGGGCTTAACCTATTTTCCATATTCTCTTATACTTGCACAGCTAATGCACTAGCGATTGCAAAAAGTTTTTTATAACAATAGATGAACGATTTAAATGCTAGCTATTTCTAGTTAAGATTAACTTGAGTTTATCATCATCTGGAAAAGGTAAACTTTCTTCACTAAATAAAATAATTAGAATCATTGGGAAACCTACCTTGTGAATTTTAAATAGAACCTCACAGAGGTTATAGATTTTTTCAGCTCGTACCCAGTCTAGTGTGCTTACCTATAATATTAAAAAAAAATATTATCAACACATTCTTTATTTGAAAATCATGTTCAGATAAAAAAACTGGAAAGGTTTCACCCATCATTATTCTACTGGATCCTTTAAATACAGGCACATTACTATATTTAATATCCAGCATTTAGAAAAGACTGTCAAACAGCATTAAATTTTTACAGAAATAGGAATTAAAAGTGTTAGATAATTTCATTGTTTCTTTTCCCAGTATGATGGAAACCTCTTTGTAATCTCTGTGGTTAGTTACACAAGCATATTTATTTCTCAAGACGTTAAAACAGAGAACTCAATCTCAAACACAGAGTCATTCAGCTTCATGTCTTAATATGAAAAAAAATCTTACAATCAACAAATCAAGATATATTCCTAAATTCAGTTTTGAGTTTACATGCACTAGGAGGGTACTAAGTCAATATTTATTCTAACAAAGTGAAAAGGATTATGTGACTGCAATATTTAAAATTAAGAATAATATCAACTGTGTGCTTAACAAGATGAAAATACCTATTTTTTGTTTTCTTTTGATTTCATTACTTAATCCTGTTGACATGACAGGCTGTTAAAATTCGACAGCAAGAATGACGCTTGAAGTTTTTACCAAAATTCTACTTCATGGTATAATGTGATTATCTATTTTCTTTTAAAAATAATCCCTAGCCTATTTAGTTCAAGAAAGAAAAAAAGAACTTATACACAAGAAAAATTCAAGGGGAATCCATATTATTTTTGCTTATATATTTTAGAGCAAAATCCTAGCTCTTGGGGAACGCACAAGAATGGCTGCATAGATACATGAAGGATTTGAATAAGTTGTAACTTTGAGGCTTTTGGCATATGGACATAAGTGTTTTGGTAACTAATAGTAACTTGGATAATTTAAAATTCTAGGGCTAATAGAGCTTTGTCCTATTCCTAACCCCCACCCAAAAGGAAGAAAGCAGAACAAAATAAAACTTATTAAGTAAAGAAAAACTTGTTTATCCAACATCTGGCTTAGGCACATGAAACTTCACTGGAAAAAAACTATGAAGTTCAATAAAGGGTTCTTTTTCTTTGTGTTCACAGTAGTACATAGTTCACCTTTAAAAAAACAGTATTTATCCTGATGATTTGTATGGACATAATTTTTTCATTATTTTAAAATTTATTTTAAAGTTTAATTTTCAAATATTTTTAAATTCTAAGCTGTTAAACAGAACTGTAATACATGAGGAGGACCTCGCTGCCACTGTCCAAGACTCGCTTTGGCCCGGCAGAAGAACCTCGGGATTAAAGGGTGGGCTCAGATCTGCGCGCCCTGTGTCTCACCTAAAAAATCCAGTGCGCAGGCTGGGAGGTCTGAAAGGAAAAAGAGACCTTCCCCGGATCTTCGTACGCGAAGGCTGGTCAGCAAAAAAATACATGAGGTGAATCCAAATCACTTACAACACTTACAGGCCTCTGATGGGACTTCAATTGGTTATTAAATGTTACTTCAGAGTCCTTTAGAGGAGTAATGTGAACTGGATGTTAGTTTCTTTCTAATCTTAACAATCTGAATTAATTGTCTAAGATTTATATTAGTTTTTTGAGATAATTAAATTTAGATATTATGAATCACCTACTGAAACGGGACTGAAGAACTCCAGAGGAGGAAGTTCTAGCACCACATCTTTTCAGGATACAGAGGGACTCATGTTTTAGGATTCTGTTTCACAGGTTTTATATCTTCACAATCAAATGAAAAGCATCACTTTAATACAGTACATCCACTAGAATATGTAAAAATGTTTTACACAGTTTTATTATGAGCAATGTCTCACAAAGCTCAAAACATTACATATAGATAATTTTTTAAATTACATGATAAAAGTACATAGTACTACTTAACTTTTTCAAATTGAAATCCAATGTTAGCTGGTTTAGAAAATAAATTTAAAGAAATTTTAGGTATTAGCTTGTCCTCCCATCACTTCATAAAAGGTAGCAATTTTTAAAGATATATATTTCTGGTTTTTAGGTTTCCATTTCTATTTTTCTTCTTGTAAGGTCCATTCAATATTTTATTTGAGTTTTGCATTTGTACAAATAAGAAATAATGTAAGTTTTGAAACAACTAAACCAGGGGATTAACAGTAGAATTTTGTACTTTGGTGTCTGTTTAGAAGAGAAAGTAATTAAATAATACGTATTTTCCCACATTATTGTTGATCCTTCAAAGGGATATTCATGCTTCTTGCAAAATAAGGTTTAGAGTAGAGTGGGGGCTAGTTCATTATTTGGTTTGAATTTCTCAAAGGGAAAGGATCTTTTCCATCTCAGTTAACAGCAGGACAATCCTTTATTGCTGTAAGTGGCTAGACATAGAAGCATAAGCACTGATTAATTTGCTGTTTATGAAACTGACTTTAGTTACATGGGCTATGACCTGAAAGCTGCTGCAATATGAATGGACTTTCATTTGCTCATATCATTTGTTTTGATTCCTGAAGATTAATTTTAACTCTTGGGGTTCTTTGCACCATTAATGATGGACAATGGTGACACTGCTGTGCCATTAAATTCACCCTGAATACTTCAGACTTCTTCCCATTATCCCATGCACCTCTTTCATCCTTTGATGCTGTGTAATAGGACTTTCTCAGCAGAAACAGGTAGTGACAATGACAACTGCTGGCACCTATATAAGCCAAGGCTTTCTTTTCCTGTGTGTCAGAGAAAGGCTACCATACTTGCAGAATGAAATAGTCTGAATACCACTGTGTGCAAGGTGCTCAGAACACAAATGACATGCTGAGAGTAATTTTAAGCAGGCAAAAGAAACATATTACAAAGGAATATTGGATTCCAAAGAGACAGCTGACATTATAGTTTTATCAGAACTATCATAGTATGTCTAAGCTAAAAACGTTATTGTTAGAGACTGCTTTACTTTTAAAAAAACTATAAATAATCATATACTCCTAGTCAAGGAGGAAAGCTGGAAATAATCAGAAAAGTTTATGAAAATTGCAATATCCTTCATTTGATTTAAAGAATGTTCCAGTTTATTGCAGGTTATCCATCATCACACATTTAATAACTGGATAATAAGTAACTGAGATAAATGAGATACTCAAGTATATTTCTTAGGCAATAAAATTGTTTTTCTCATTATTTCCCCTTGGAATTGTTCCTGCAGGTATTCTATACATTGCAATTTCTTGTGATTATTTTAACATGACGGTATTATTATTTTTTATAAAGCATTTGACAAAATGTTTCAAACAGATATATTCACAATAGGCGACTTAATGAGACATACTTGCATTCCCTGAATTTAGTTCTGACAGTGTCAGAAATAGTTTCAAAATACATGAGAGTTTCAATTAGCATTCAGTATGCTTCTAGTCATGTTTGTCTAGTATATGAATTTATGACCATCAGGAGCCAAATGTTGTTATTTTTATTACTGGCAGACCAACTCCTTAGCTAACCCAATGCAGTATGTATTAAATACTTGGTTCTGTAGACATTTAGCTACATTAATCCTTTCAGGAATATTGTAAAATTAAGAAATTTGTAAACTCACAGATAACACTGAGCTGATCAAAAAGATAATAAAAACAAACAGAGTTACAAAAAATAAGAACTTGCAATTACAATTTGAAGTCTCTAATGAGAGACTGAAATAGGTATGTAGAGTTACAAAAGTCCCAATTGTTGAAGAAGTACTTTTTACTTTAGCATGAGTTTCTGCAATTTCCTCATGATGTAATCAGCATTACGGTGGAGTTCTGAAAATAAACAAACTAGTAAAATCTAGCTTTACACAGACCAGGTGATCCCAGCGTCAGTTCAAACTCATATTCCAAATATACTTACCTTTAAATGTGTGTGTTAATCATTGGCTTTTCTTTAAAAAATTATGTTTTAAAATAGAGAGAAAATAATAAAGTTAAACTCATTCTGACACACACAATGCAGTAAACAATTAACTCAGAAAGCTACTCCCTAGAAAAGAATTCTGCAATTATAAAATAAGCATGTAAGACTTTCATGCCTGCTCTGAAATAACCACTAAATAAAGAAATATGGGGTGAATATAAAAGAGAATCTTACTTCAAAACTCACTAAAATCAAATTAACATACTCTTTGACTCTCTGAACACAGAATCTGATTCTAGAAATCTCCAGAGCCCCCAGAATTTTAAAAAACATTTGAATAAGTAATGGGAAAAAAAAATCAAAGTGTCTATAATATTTATTACTGGAATACAGCAAATGCTGCCTTATCTGAGAATTAAGCAGAAGCATCCAATCTGCCTAGAAGTGTTAAAAAGGTCTAAGAAGAAGCTGAAATACTTCTAGGTAAAGAGTAATTCATTTCACTGATTTCTTCCCTCCTCAATGGAAAAAAAATAAAACAAGAATAATTAAAAAAAATATTGTAGGATATTAAAGAAGAAAACAAGAATCAAGACCTGTTCCTGAGATAACTATGATATGGCATTATGAGAAGACTTAAGATGCCCCAAACAACTCAAACTGGATGGTACAAAACACACACTAAAACACAGATCCTAGCAAATCCTGTAACAACATAGAGACTTGTGTGTAGAGTTAGGAAGTTCACCAAAAGTGTTCAGGGTTAAGTCTATGTCCTCCAATTTCTTACCACCTCTCTCCTAATACGTTATATTGACATCCTGTGTAATATAAGTTACCAGCAGAAGTATTTAGAACTTAACATGGCAGTATTAAAAACACTGCATGTCTTAATTACGTTGTGCAACCTTCTCTATACTGTCTGTCAAAAGTGGAACTATTTCTGTTACTTTCAAAATATTATTTTATTTATTCTTTTCTTAAAATTAGAAATAGCACATGCAGTGATTGTCTAGCTGTCTTCATGTTAAATCACTTCAGTGCTACTTATTTAATCACATTGAAAAAGACAGTTTTGCAATTAAGGGTCACATAGCAGGTCTAAGGATATGGCTACTTAAGACTTTAATGTAAAAACTGTAATGAACGATGAGGAAAACAAAAAATCAAACAGTACGAATGTCCCCTACATCTAGCCCACATTCCATAAAAACAAAACATTAAATTATTTCCTGGAATTTTTCAGAGACATGAAAAATAGTTTGATTTTGAATGACAATTTAGAATAATTATTCCTCAATTTCTTCTAGGATATGAATTTAGAACTTTTCCAATATCTGAAAATTGACAGGAATTTTATAGATGCTTTTAGAATGTAATAAAGTACTGCTTGTAAATTAAAGTTGACACAAGAATAATTTATATTTGTTCAATGGCAGTTTTCAGATATGCAGTTTTCAGAAATGGGTCACACTTCTAATACAGAAGTCTGTAAATGAAATCTTTAAATTTCTTAAATACAATCAGGGATGCAGAAAAACCATTCTCTGTTAGTAACACCATTCTTGATGTTTACCTCTATGGTGAAGCTTCTACATTTTTGGAATTACCATCTGAGATGTTGTAAAAATAGTGTATAAATAGAATATTACTTGTCATAGTGATTTCTTTCATAGTATTATATCCATATTTTTCTACAATATTCTTTACTTTTGCTCATAGATAACAATGTTTTCCATTCTTATGAAAGTTAGCCGCTGTATTTACATTCACGTCATCTTTTACACACAATGAAATAGAAAAGGAGTGAAAATTGTACTAGATCCTTTTACAAGCAGTTGTAAAGTTGTGGATAAAGATAAGTGTAGAACTTATAGGTCATCTGCACGCTATATTGATACACTGATATGCTGCATTGATTCAGAATACAAATAGAAATAGCAACATCTTTGAAATAAAACACGTTAAACTTGTACCTTGTAAAGGCCATGCAAGTTGAAACATCTGTATTTTTGTGATTGAACAATCTTTTTTTTTTCCTCCCACTTAAGACAGTAAAAAAACCAAACCTCAGTAGGAGCAATGGTAATAGTACCATTAAGTATCTCTAAAAACAGTGAAAGAGCTCTACGCCCAGTTTCGTGTGAGGACCTATGTTTCCAGCTACCGAGCTGTGACACGAGACACAGAACCAGTGCCATGGGAGTACTCTGGGGTCTGACAGGGCAGGACCCTGTCACACAGCCAAACACCCACACAGCCCCTCAGTAACTCCCCCTGCCCCTGCCACGGGATAAGAGAGCCAATAGAAGAGCAAAATTAAGACAATGCAGAAGGCAAGAAGAAGACAGTTTAGTAGGTGATGGAAAGGAGAGGAAATCAATTAATGCAAAGGCAATTGCATGCTGCTCACCCCCAGAAGACCAATGCCCATCCAGTCTCCAAGCAATGGCTGCTTTTGAGGACCAAATCCCCATTTTTTATTGCTGAGCATGATGTTTTGTGGTACGTGAAATCCCTTTTGGTCTATCCAAATCAGCTGTTGTGGCTGTGTCCCAAAGCCTGTCCCAGCCCCGGGCTGTTTGCTGGGTGAGCACTGAGAGCAGAAAGGCTGCACCAGCCCTGCTCAGCATCAGCCCAAACACAGCTGTGTTAGCACTGCTTTAGCCCCAAGTGAGAAGCCACTGCCCCACGAGCTGCAATGAAGCAGTGACCTCCATCCCAGCCAGGCCCAGCACATGCCCCAGCCAGGAGCAGGGCAGCCATGGGGACTGGGGAAACTCCAGGCACCAGGAGCCTGCCTGGGAGCAGACACAGGCTGAGGCCGGGCCAGGACACAGGCCCCTGGGTGGCCCTGGCCCGCTGGGGCCATGGCTGGGCACGGCAGGGCTGTGGAGCTGGGGACTGGTCCCTCTGCACTGCAGGGCTCAATGGGACTGGGGAGTGAGCCCCAGGCCAGGCCTAGAGGTACCCTCAGGAGACTGATAATCAGCTTCAAAGTGTTGCTTTAGATCCAGGTTTGAAGTCTCCAGATGGCTGGTTGCTGGAAACTGCTAATTTGGTGTTTAGTTTTTGGGGTTTTTCCCCTGTTGGAAGATGTCTGTGGAATGATTAAAGAGCAAGAAAACTGGTCAACAGGTTTTATGATTTATAGACACTTTCACATTTACTGGAGCATCACAGTATTGAGATGACACAACACGTTGGCTAAAGGGAACCCCTTGGTTCACTTTTGAAACCCTAGGCTCCTACAAAAAAATTTGTAAAAGCATAATAGATTCTGTCAAGTAACTTATACTACCAGTCATCCCCACTTGTCTGTTCTTAGTAGAGTGCTGAACATGGTAAATGAAGTAGTTTATCCCAAATTGGTATCATATGGATGTATTGTTTTAATTATATCAAAAATGTGTCTTAGAAACAGCTCTTAAAACAATAATTAAAATTTATTGAGGAAAATAATTCATGTGTTGTGTTATTTATTTGTCTAATATTTCTGCCTAGTTTTTACATTTTAATTGGATTACAGTAATTTAATCAAATTTTACTTGCTTGGCTTAACATATTAAACCCCAATTTTTAGAGGGGGAAACCCCTTGCTTTTCCCAGATGTGTTGTCTCATTTTAAAAAGAATAATATCAGCCATTTTAGAATGTTTGAAGTTAATTGGAATAATTGGATTAATAATTTCAATCAAGAGAGGGGGAAATTTTACTTATTACATTTCATTGAGGTTCACAAATAACTTTTGAAAGGTATGTACTTCCCAAAGATACTGCAGAGAGTACACATATAAAGGATCAGATTTTCTTTGGATCAGCAGACAAAATTGGGAGACTGAGCACCTTCTGAGCAAAACTGCAAGCAAGTTGTATAATTGAAATGGCATTCTAATTCCATATTTTATTCTTTTATGATTTGTTTAAGGCAAAGGTTCTCTGGAGAAAAAAAGAAAGGATTAAATATTTCCATGTGGGTAATTTTTAAAAACAGTTTAGAATTCTACAGCTCATTTCCATTTCATCCTTTTAAATCAATTTTTAGAAAAATATTAGATAAGTCACCTGTTGTGAAACAGAATTCTTGTTAACAGGTATATAAATTAGCAAGAATTTGTTCAAAAAAAGCAAGATTTGTTCAAAGTGTACACTTAGCATTGGATTCTCTGTAACACTTCAATCCCTTGCTTGTGTGAAAAATCCAAAATTATCATGCAGTAGTATAGATGGTTTATTTCATGATGCATCTTGTCTTTCAGAAAGCAGAGTAACTACCAACTCAGTAAGTCTATAAAATACCTTAGAATAAATAAGGTAAGAAATATTAGGCCTAACCAACCAAAATAAAACTTGACCTTGACAACTTCAAAAAACAAAACTCTTATATCACATAAGGAATTCTTTATACTATCCAGATAGAGCAAGCTTTTCAGAGGATCTTGAACGAGGCTAAATATCTACAGTTTATTGAAATTCAGTGGCATCTGTGGCTTTAACTAACATTGAAATCTCAGCTGACAACTTCACTTGATAAAGGAAAAGAAACCCAGACATAACAAACAGGTTTCCATTTACAATGAAACTGCTACAAAAATATTGCATTTTTTACCGGTGGAGTGCTGAAAATGTAGAAGGATGAACCCTTCAGAGCCAGAAACTTGAATTTGTAGAGCTGAGATGAATCAGCTCCTTCAAGTCTCTCATTTACCCATCCCATATGTATGACCTGCAAAAGAAAATAATTGAAAATTAAAGGTCTATTTTTCAGTGGCTCATAAGAGTGGTTTAAGTAGAATGGGATGCATCATCTACTTCACATTTGCCTTGCGACCATTTCCATATTCTGGAAGCGTACAGTACCATGCCAGTGAGTCAGAAGTCCTTAAAGAGACTTAAACTTGTAGTGCAGGTAGTCTGAATCTTATCTGAAATAATCCCTGTTTTAAAAAGCCACCTATGCAGGTTAAAGCAGACTCTCACTTGAGCCAGCAGAAAACCTATGTGTACCGAAGTAGTTCAGCAGTTTATAAAAACTGTAATACATTATCTACAGCAGTGTCAAAACCTGGACATACTGACACTTCTATTACATGTAAGTCTAAAGAAATACCTCCAAATAAATCACTAGATTTATCTGAAATCAAACAGCTTTCTCCAGGCTCATGTTTGCCACTGTTAACAAAGTCTTTGTCACACATGTTGTCTTTCAGAGCTTAGACACTTTTTTCATATACACTTTATCTCATTTATGTTTGCAAAGAATTAGATACTAAATTCAATGATTACACAACTTTAGCAGTGTTACAATGCAAGCCTTTATTTTCCAGATAAATTATTGCTAAGAAAAAATGAAAAGAAGTAAAACTGCATGCTTCATTTTTGAGGTAAATGCAAATTTATACAGGAATGCCATAAATAATAATGCCATAGTGTGGTTGCAGAATATCATTAGTGTAGTTATTGAAAAATAACAAAACAAAAAACATTCCAGGCTCCATTTTGCATACATTAAGAGGAATATATTGCTCTTGAAACAGCTACTTAAATCTAGAGTGTGTCACCAATCTGAACATACAAGTATTGCTGAGCTGCATGCTCATTTTCTACTACAGCTACACTTACAGACAGTAATGAGTTACATGGGGCAGAGATGCCAAAGCATTAGCTAATAGTCCAATATTATTTTAGGGTTTTTTACTTTCTTTCTACATATCTTTCTTACTGACTGGTTTATTTAATGGTCATTTAGACATCAGAAATGGAGAAAGAATAATTATTCAGTTCAACAAAAGTCTGTATGGAACAAAAGCAAATTGTTGGTACTCAGTAACAAGCTGTCTGTGGTTTACTGGGTTACTGAGATTTTAACTGGATCTCAGTACATGTGTGGGAATGTGATAAAAACTATTCTGTTTTTTTCACTGAAACCTGCCATTTCAAGTTTTCAGGAGTGCTCACACTAATACTACAAACTGTCCCTTCTCAGCATTGCTCTCACTACTGTTTGAAAATTACCCATACATCACTGATATATTATTAAGTTTCTAACATGCTCTAATACGCTTTCCAAAAGCTCCTGTAAGAAGAAAATGAGCAATGGCACTCATTACAAGGAGATAAAACAAGTCACTAACAAAATGTAATCCAGTCATAGCAGATAAATGAAAGTTCTTATTTGCACTTATTGTTTTCCTACAGCATTAAAGCATCTAGATGCTGCAACAACTGGAAATTTAACATGTTAAATTTAATGAAGCAGTCAGTACATTTTGTATATAGTACTTTTATTTAAAAACTTATGAAAATAAATGATGCAAAACACTCAGGAGGGAACTGAAGAAAGAAAATCAATTAGATCTCTATTTATGACACATCAGAACAGACAGATGCACTTATGTAAATAAAGTGGGATAAGAATCTTCGAGAGATGCCAGCTTGAACTGCAAGTTAAGAGCCAGTGTCATACTATGAGGCACAATGGAACTAGAACAAATCAGGAATGCAAAGTGAGGTATATCTTGAGGTACCTTAAGTCATTTATTTTTGGGTCTTTTCCAAAACAAGAGGTAGATGGCATATTTTGAAGAATAGGGCTATTGGGGCAAGAGTGTGAGGTGGGGAAGCAGTCCTCACACATAATACATAAAGTTTAACTAAAAAATGAAATTGGAATGCTGTGAGTTTTGATACATTACATTAATGGTTTCCATTGTACATCTGTTGCATTCAGTTATGTCTGAACTAGAGAGAAAGCTATACAGGAACTTAGAAATTATGACATTCAAGTGTTTTATGTACTTTAGTTCAAGAAGAATGAAATTTATAACTCCAAGCTGGGCACAGTCTGAACACCAAAAATAGCAACATATCCACACTAAGCTGAAGGGAACTATGAAGGTAAGTACGTATCTGAATTCATGTGTCTTCCCAGGCATTGTCTGTCTGGGCGAAATTTAGATTACAAGTCCTTTTGTGATAGTTTTTACTC
Source organism: Vireo altiloquus (assembly GCA_013396875.1). Classification (NCBI taxonomy): domain Eukaryota; kingdom Metazoa; phylum Chordata; class Aves; order Passeriformes; family Vireonidae; genus Vireo; species Vireo altiloquus. The sequence goes on from VZRF01008737.1 coordinate 103,403, forward strand.
TTTGCTTGTTTTTACAAGGGGGCTTGTAAATTGGACCTGATGTCTCTCACCTTTACTCATTATAGCCTTCTTGTTCAAGCTAGGATCCAAAGCACAAAACTTTCTCTTGAAGACAGCTATCACCAGTAAGTTGCCTTACTGGTTATGCATTCTCATATTATAGTATATCACTAGGACTATTTATGTAGCAGAAACTAACCAAACCAAATAAAAATGGAAAACTCACATCCTTCACAACTCTTTTTTTGTCTTATACGTCTGCTTTGTATTTTAGTAATTTTATAACAATAATAACAAGCAGAAAATAAAGAAGAAACCATTTCAAACTATACATATTTAGATCACAGAGCATATTTACCTCAGAGAATATTAGCTGCCTAGAGGTTAAAAAGTTAAGTGTTTTTAAGTGGTACTTCTGTTAGAATAAAATTTCTCAATTGAGGATCTGAGATCCCAGAAGTCTCTGAAGCAAATCAAGACAATTTCATTAGGAATTGAAAAACTGTCCTCCCATATAAATAAAGTTAAAAAATTTACCAAGGAAGATCTCAATTCTATCTCTATGGACTCTATGCTTAAAGGAATTTAGTTCTGCTCCCTTTCTACAGGCATAAGTTGTAGAATTATAGTCTTCTAGAATCTAACTTTTCCAGACTAACCATTAGGATAAAGTAATTTTGTTTCTATATTATATTTTAAAAACCATTTTTTCTGTTTTAATAAAAAAGAAAGAAAAAAGAAGATAAACTGATCTTTCAAGAGGAGGTGCAGGGTTTCTTTTATGCTGCAGGATGAAGCCAGGCAAATATGTTTACGGCATGCCTGCAGCAGCCATTCTGCTATTAGGAACAATGAGAAAACCCTTCATATTTGAAAAGTGTGTCATTTAGAATTATGTTCCTATAATTATCAAACACAGAGTAGAAAATAGGCTTCTGAGAAACTTAGTACTCTACCCTCTCCATGATACCTATTTTGTTTCTAAAAAATACATCCTTAATGTTCTCAGCACCTCTATGAGTGGAGGCTTCCTATTTTCTCTCAACAAGCTATTCTAGCACTTTATTTCTCACGTCAAACATGAATCACTCTTGCTGTAATCACAGTTAAAGACTTTATTTTGCCCTCTCCACTAAAGACTCAAATGATTTTGACCTTATACTGGAAGAGTTAAAAAAGCTTACTCAGTTCACAAATGGAACAAAAATCTACGAACAAGGATATGTAGCTCGTGTGGCATCATTCTTTGCTGCTTTTCCTGTGTTACTTTCTGAGCACGAAGTTATCATTACTGAACATTTCTTTCATACCTCTGTCTCTGTATTTCTTTCAACCTGTCCACAGAGGCCACAGAACACCTCTGGTTTTTGGAAACACAGCACACAAAATCAGAGGCAGTATTGCTGCCAAGGCCTTACAGAAACAGGAATGCTTGGCATATCTTGCAGCAGCTGACTTAGGTACAGCCCACAATGCCTGCCTTTCTCAAAAGCCACTGAGCAGACAGGGTTGTTATGGCATGCAGATAAGCAGCCAGCCTGGCCTGATGTTAAACTGACAAAGTGACTGTGAGAAACTGCTGGACTTCACTCACAATGGGCTGGTAGCTAAAGCCAGCAAGGGGATAAACAGCAATAAGGGGGTAAATCAGAGGGTGAAATATGCTAAAAGAAAGTAAATAATGGATGAAGAATGTCAAAATATAATAAAAACGGGACGGACTTACAGACAGCTGTGCTGGTATAACAGATTAAGGCTGAAATAACCAAATAAGTATATAAAATTCAGAAAAAATAAGGGCCAATGGAGAAGCAGTAAAGTGTAGGTGAATTCCTTATTTGGGAGGGGGAAAAGGGGGAAAAGAGGAAGATAAGGTTAACCACAGGAATGCAAGTTTTGGAGGTCTCTGTTGGTCAGCCTTGTACCTGATTACAACAGGCTGATGTAATCATAAACTGTAATAATAAACCATAATAATAAACCATAGTAATAATTCATAAAAATGAACCTGTTGTTTTTCATATTATCTCTATCTGACTGGCTTCTGCAGACAGGGGCCTCTCTGAGTTCTAGTAAGACAATGGTGGTTGAACCAAACCTTCCTCAAATAATTTACATCCCCAGATAACCATCAGGCATTTCCCAATAACAACCTCTTCAGTTTTTCCCAGTCCTTTACATATACTTAATTATTCTTGCATATATGCCATGTCCCTATTGGCTTCAACCTTGTTTTTCAGACTCATTTTTTAATATGGCAAGATCATTCATACATTTAACATAGTATTTCAAAGCTTAGTGTCTGCAAAATTAGTAGGTTTACTTTTGCTAATGCACCTTAAAGGCAAAATTCAAGAGAACTGGATCCAGGTCAGATCTCTTCAGCACTTCTAGTCAATATGTCAGTTTTGAAAGTGAACCATCCATATCTACTATTGGATTATCCAAAAAAATCTGTACAACCAAATCTGTATAATATTTGTTTAATGTCAAAAGTTGTCAAAAACTTTGCTGGAATCAAGATATGCTGCAGCAACCTCCTGTCACATATATGCAGAATATGTTACACGATCACAAGAGAAAATTACATTGGTTGTCACTATTTATTATTGACAAATCCTTCAGGGCAGCCATTTGTCATCTTTCTGCTCCACACAGGTATTTTGTTTATTTATTTCAAATTTCTTTATAGAGATTGAAGTCAAATTGACTAGTCTCTAATTGCCCAACTTCTTCTTTTTTCAGTTAGTAACCATAGTGTTTGTCCTTTCCTAATATTTAGATATATCACTTGGCAGACACAAAATCCCTGAAATAACTGTGACAAAATTTTAAGTCTTAAAAATACAAAAAACTATATAGCAAACAACTCAAAAAAATTGCAAGTATTTTTACCTATATGGAGAGAGAATTGCCTAATTTACTTCAATAAAAAATAAAGATCAATCCAGCAGTATGTATTTTTGGAAAACTAAGTCCCAAATCTAACAAAGAATCTTGTGCTTTCAATTCTCTAGAGTATTACAATATATTATATCATGCAAAATCAAAAGTTATGATGCTTACATGCTGTGTGTTTCATCATTGACTCAGGTTACACAGACACTTGGAACTTGAGCTTCAGCAATGCTATTATTTAATCCTTTCAAATTTGTGGAACCCTGAATATTTCTTAAAAACTTGTAGTCCTTGACTTGGAGCTATCTTGGTGTGTCCTGGTATAACTAGAACTCGCCAAACAGTTTCCACAGTCTAGGACTTTAGCTTTGGTGGGAATAATTTCCAATAGGCAGTTTAAATGCAAACATCCATCTTTGGTGGGCAAAAGGAATTTAACAGTGTGGAAGCAGCCAGACCATGCCAATTAACTTCATAACCTAGTAGTGTTTATTTTAACAGTATAAACACATCAATAATAATTACAACTTCTACTACCTTGCCTAATACCTCTAACTTTGGACCACAGATGCAGGGCAAAGTCATAGAATCATAGAATCACAGACTATTCTGAGTTGGAAAGGATCCACAAGGATCATCAAAGTCTAAAATATGGCCCTGCACAGGCAAAGAATCACACTGTGTTTGTTTGCCATCTTTTGGCAAAGATGATAGCATAGGGTTAAAATTTTTGTAAAATCATGAGAATTATATAATAGATTTGGAAGGGAGGAGAGGGGGGGAAGGAAAGGCTGAGGCCTGGTAGGCCTTGGGAATGCGTGTTGAGCTTTGTCTTTACTAGATCATGTGGAACTGCACCTGTATAACCAGCATATGATAAATGATATGATTGTTGGATGCTATGATTGCTTAGTAATTGTTTAATCATAAAAAGAATCATGAGAAATGAATGATAATCATGGGAATACTGTTGGGAGGGGGCCTGAGAATTCATGCTTGGGTAAGATCAATGTATACAATAGGACAATATAAGTTTAGTGATTAAAATATGATTATATAACAGTTATGTAACACAAGGGTATAAAATATGCCCACCTTGAATCCATGTCAGAGTCAGATTTGGGTTTGTACCCTGACTCCCAGAGCTCTTCAATAAAAGCACCTGCATATAATCATACCCTGATTATGTGTTTCTACGCTAACAAAGAGACCCATAAGTACAGCAGGTTTAGACCCAAGAATCATTATCTTAGTCCTTTCCCATTTTCTTTATTTAAACACACGCAGAATTCATCATGTCTGCTGTAGCAGTGTGACCCCTAAAAGCAGAGGTTTTACATCAAAGGCACCAAATATGGGCACGTAGCCAGAATTTCCCATCTTACCCAGGTCGTAAGTAGCTTACCCAGCCCACGAGACCCCTACCATCTGACCCATTGGACCTCTGACCTGTAAGTTTTCCTTATCTGTATCCTCACTGGACAATGTTTCATGTAGTCCCACCCATCTAACCTGATAAAAACCACTGTTTCCAGAACCATGTGCTCTTTTGCTTCTCCCTCTGGGGTGTGCGCTGGTGTCAGTGCTCACCCCAGGTGCTTTTTGTTTGTTATTTTCATATATTGTTGTTGTATTGTTGTTATATTCATATTTGTTTATTATTTTCATGTTATTAAACCTTTTATTTTGGAAGAAAGCGATCATTGCTCATCTCTCATTTTAAGCCACTGCCTCAAGCTCGCTGAAGAGAAGACCACCTGCGAGGTAGTTACTTAGCCCCTACTACTGGGAATCTTTCTTCCCTGGCAAACCTGTCAGAACAGTGAAGTAACAGTCTGCAGATTCAGTTTGCAGTCAAACCAGACAGAGGTAATATGAAAAAAAGAAAAAAAGCCAGGTTTTCAAAGTAATTTTTTATGTTCTTGTTGACCCTGAACCCTAGTTTGTTAATGGCCTGCGAAAAACGGAATCTGAATGAAACCTATTCACATCCAGCCTTCTCCCTTTATGAAATATTAAGTTAGACTCTAAAAGCAATGAAGAAAACTCACTGCAGGCAACACAGTAATGAAGCTCTAAGGACCTGTCTAATTCTTCAGGAATGTCCATGCTCAAAAGGAAAGATAAATTTGCAGCAATCACCAATTTTCACTTCAAGGCAGTTCTTCAAGTGACCTTCAATCTCTAAAGGTTATCCTTTCTCTAAATTTTAAATCAATTGCATTAATAAGAGCTATTCAGGTCTGTACAAACATGATGTAACTGACACTAATAGGCTCCCATTAATCTAGGACAGAGTAAGTCCTCTTCTGCTTTCACTGCCAAGTTTTATATGACACCTTTGTGATATATATGTCCAAGAAATTCACATTTTGATTGTTTTGAAAGCAAATTTTCACAGGACATATGAAGTCTGAGTTGTTCACATTTCCTCCTTTAATATTTTTATGTTTTCTAGTTTTGTTTACTTGATCTGCCCAAATTTATTATAAACTTTTTTTTTTTTTTCACTTTTTGGCAGATTTGAACAATCTAATACTTGTTGCTTTCAGTTCTACCTTAAATTTTCAACTTCTGAAATTAATGTCCCTTCTTTTCATACTTGGAATAGAAAAAGTAGGATAGATTTGCACTGCCTGACTTTAGGCACATACTTTCAATTTTAGGCCAAGAGGCAAGTCAAGACAGCAAATGTGGCTCCTATAAAAGATGATTTAAAACACAAGTTTCACATTTGAACAGCTCTCTGGAACAGGGTTAGTTTCTGCACTGATAATTTAGGCAGTTTATTGAGACCAGTGTGTTTATTTAGGAAATCAAATTATGTATCTAGTGATATGTATCTAGTTGTATGACTGTCCCCAGAATTTTTTAAGAATTGAGGAAGATTATGTCTTCCTTTTTTCAACTGAACTCATTATGTGTGCCCAAACTGATAAGAAAAAATCTTTGAGTAGTTACTAAAGTACTTGAAGTAGACAGTTCATCAAACAAAAGATACCCAAATCAAATACCTTTTTCCCTGGCATTCATAATCACCTGTTTTTCATATTGTTTTAATTCATAATTAAAAACCATGACAAACAGAGCCATTACATCACAGAATTATAGAACAGTTTGGGTTGAAAGGGAGCTTTAAATGTCATGGAGGTCAACCCCACTACAAAAAGCAGGCACATCTTCAACTCGATCAGATTCCTCAAAGCTCCACTAACTTGATCTCGAATGTTTCTAGGGATGGGGCATCCACCACCTCTCTGGGCAACCTTTGCCAGTGCTTTGCCATCCTTAGGGTAAAAAAAAAACTTTATGGCTAATCAAAATCAATACTCTTTCAGTTTAAAATTATTACCCCTTGTCCTATCACAATAGGTCCTGCTGAAAAGTTTGTCCCAGTCATTCTTATGTATGTCTCCTTTAAGTACTGAAAGGCTGCAATAAGGTCACCAATAAGGAGCCTTCCCTTCTCCAGGCTGAACAGCCCAAGCTCCCTCAGTCTCTCTTCATAGGAGAGATATTCCATCCCTCTGATCCTCTTTGCAGCCCTCCTCTGGACCTGTTAGATCTGGTCCATGTCCTTCTTATTCTGGGAGCCCCAGGGCTGGATGCAGGGGCAGAGGGGTCTCACAAGAGCAGAGCAGAGGGGCAGAATCACCTGCCCTCACCTGCTGGCCACTCTACTTTTGATGCAGGCCAGGACACAGTTGGCTTTCTGTTCCCCAAGTCCTTCCTGCCCTTCAAGTACCTTATCACAGCTTCTAGGAGGATCTGTTCCAGGAACAGAGATGAGGCTGACAGGTTGGTAGTTGCTGGGTTCTGCTTTTCTGTCTGTTTTAAAAAGGGGTGAAATGTTTCCTTTCTACCACTCACCAGGGGTTCACCTGACTTGTGTGTCTTTCCAAGTATCAGGCAGAGTGGCTTGGCAATTATATCAGCCAATGCTCTCAGGACTCTGTGATGCATCTCATCAAGTCCCATAGACTTACGTATGTTCAGGTTCCTGAAGAGCTTGAAAATCTGATCTTTACTTACAGTGGAAGGGACTTTGCTCTCCCATCACCCATCTTGCAGTCCATCTACTAGCAAGGTGTTGGAAGAGACTGCCAGTGAAGACTAAATACTCACTTCTTATATGGAATAGGTATTAATTTTGGTTTTAGGGGTAATTTGATTATGTTCTACACACAGAATTAAAGTCTGTAGTGGGTTTTGAGGTATATTTTTTTTAAAGGATTAACCCAAATATAAGAAATCAGTTTCCTGTTTTATGAAAATGTCAATGCTTGAATATTTTTAGTAACTTCTAGAAAAGTCTATAAATATCGAAGTACATTTTACAAATAAGATGATAAACTGGTGAGGTATGAAAGAATATATAATATGTCAAACTAATAAATATTTATTTGATCCTGATATGAAGATTTTTTTTACTTGATCTTTGACTTCTGTAAAAAATTTTAATTTCTGCAGCAAAACACTATGAGACATCTGTTTTTCACTTTTATAACCTACAAGCCTAGAATTTTTGAAAACAGGTGGGACTGGGGTCTCTGTTCTTCAGTAATGATTCAATTCCAGCCTGATGCAAGGAAAGCAGATGTAAGTGGAACTCAGTAGTTTTATAATACAAACTTCAAAGTACTTTCCAGAATTAACAAATTAACCTGGAAAATGCTATTATATTTTACAAAGTAAACAAATAAACCTCTTTGCAATGCTGCAAGAAATAAGAATACTTCCCAATACAGTAAATTTATCTGGGTCTTCAGGACATTGGTCGAGCTGGAGTAGAAGAAATATATCATCAGGCTCCTGAGCCCCAAAAGTCACAGACAAACAGTCATGGCAAATGCAGTCTGCATAGCTTGATACACGCAAACCAGATTGGATCTGGAATGTACCCTTTGGCTATCTGTGCTATATGTGATATAAATTGAGAATTAACAGACTCACTGCGGCGGTGTTACATGCAAACATGGACTGTGCTTTCCAAGAGCTGGTTGAGTGTTCCATTGTTTCCCTCCCATGTATTTCATGGCTCCATCTAATCCACTTTTTGAGTTTACAGTGGAGGATTCATTACTGTATATCATTAAGCATATTAAGAATCTCCTGTGTTGAGTAAGTAATTTCAGAATTTCAAGCCGTAGAAAACTTTAGAATTTTAAAACTGACTAGATGTGTATATGCAATCTCTACAAATTTTCCAACAATGTAATCACAAGAATTTAAAAAAATGTATAATATAATGGAAATCTTACCTGGTCAGAGGGAGAACAGCATTTATTTGCCATTTTCATCTATAAAAGAGATATAGAAGAACACACTGAGTTATTAATATGCTGCTGAGTTTCTGTGATGCAATTAGCATTGATTGACTTAGTTATTGAATACTATATTAATACTTCCAAATTCTATTTGTAAGAATTTGTAAGAAATGACACTATTCAGTGCTTAAATACTAGATTTTTACTATTATAGTGAATTTACAAAACCAAATATTTGAAAGACAAAAGGCTTTTATCAGAGTTTTTCCTTAAATACCTCATAAATATTTGCATTTATGCATTTAACTTTGCCAGTCTGAGTGAAAATATTATACTGTACTGTAGACATCTCACTGAAGTCTCAGTTAAACAATTGCTTAAGCAGTCTTAAATGAGTTCTGTAATTAAGCCCTTGTGAAATGATGACGATGGACTATAAGATGTATTTAAAGATGAAAGGAAAATTCCATGGGCTTTCCTTTTATTTTACCCTTCAAAACAAAGTTTTTCCTGTTTGTTTAGATAAGGAAGAGTTTTGTTCATTTTGACTTTTCTCTGGAAGTCATAGTTGGCATAGATGAGTGGTGGACAAACACTGACATATTCCCTACTTTAAAGTGTAACATTTCTTTAAAGAGCAATATTATTAAGTGTAGATAAGAACCTAGAAAGAAATAGATTAGAGTGGAAAAACAGACTTTCCTATACGCTAGGTGTAAGCTGAAAACTGTCCTAGGGTACTACCAAAGGACTTTGTTGTCAAAAAGCCTGTTTTATTAGAAATGAAAGGCTTTTGATGGAAGACCAAAACCCTACTTGTATGCACAAGGAAATCTACAACTGCCATAGGAAAGGAGCAGAAGAAATCCAGGGCTATTGCTTGTATCCTAGGCATGCCAGATTTGTAAGATGGAATCTGTGGATGTAACTCAGTAAATATGGTGATGCCATTGACTGTTGTAGATTGACTCTGGCCAGTAGCTGAGCACCCACATAACTGCTCACTCCCTTTCCTCTGCCAGCAGGAAGGGTGATTGAATAGGAAAAGCAAAAGCAAGAAAACTTCTGAGTCAAGATAAAGAGAGCTTAAGTGAAAGAAAAAAGGAAAAAACAAGTGATATAAATGCAATCACTCTCTGCCTCCCACAAGCAGGCTCCAAGCAACAGCCATCTTGGAAGACAAACCCACACCTTCTTTGTCCACTATGTCACTTCTATTGCTGAGCACAGTGGTATGGAATATCTTTTTGCCTACTTTCAGTCAGCTGTCCCATCTGTGTCCCTTCCTAATTCCTTGTCCATCCTTTGCTGAGGTGGGTCAGGTGTGTCAGAGTGAGAAAAAGTCAAAGCCTTCATCCTGTGCAAGCACTGTTCAGCACCAACCAAAACACTGGTGTGTTATTAACGCTGTTCTAGCCACAAATACAAAACACAGCACCTGCTGCTATGGAGACAGCTACCCCCATCCCAGCCAGACCCAGAACACCTGTATGGGCCAACAGGCTTTGTGTTATGGTAACAACACAGGCCTCAGGATATGTGGGATTTACACACACACACACACACACACACACACTTGCACCTAACAGATGACAATAAGTCATTGTCCTGCACAGAGTGAAGTATCTGTGATCATAAACAAAAGGACCCTAAGACAAAAAGCAATGTGGAGGGGTCGGATGACAACAGGAGTCTAGACTGTATGAACAGAGGGTGATAGCAATGCTCAGGGCTGCAGGAGCTCTTGTCAGGCATAACCCATCATGGGCCACCAGGGCTCTTCTCTCTCACTTTCACAGCCCTTTGGAATTGAATTGTGCAGTCAAACAGTGCAGGTGTGCTGGTGGGTCAGAGAGCTGGGAGTGACTGAGGATCTGAGGATGAGGTGGCCAAGCTGCTGGGAGCCTGGGGCATCTGCCAGGCCTGGCTGTCACCTTGGGCTGTGTGTTGGGAGATCCTGCCAGGCTCTTGGAGTGGCCCTACCAGCCTCCTTACTCAGCCTGGCCCCTGACTGCAGGGTTGCACTGTGCCAGAGCTGGCCTGGAGCACAGCTGGGAGAAGAGGTGGCTGAGTTTCTTGGTGCCCTCAGGGCCCCAGCAGTAACAGACCAGCCGAAACTCAAGAACCTCCCTCTGTAACTTGGTTAAAAAAAATTGGTGACATGCTCAGTGTTGCAGAAGGAAGCAGACCTCACCAGTCTGATTTGGTGGTGGGCTTAATCCTGCTAGAAAAGTTGTTTAGGACATAATGAAAAGACACCTGGAATACTTCTATGTCAGTAGAAATGCTGATACACCCTGCCCATAATCAGGTCCAACCTTTCTCCTGTGCTTCAGAAACAAATACATACACAAAGAAACTATATAAAAGCCATATTATACACACAGAAAACATAATTTACTTTCAACTGTCCAAAACCATGCTCAATAACAAGATTACTGTAGCATAAACCAGTGCAAGTAAACGCGTTCAGATGTGCCTGGAAAAATGTGTGTCAGACTGGCCATGAAGGTTTTCTGCACCATGATGGTATTGTTAAGAGCATCCTCATAACATAGCCTCAGCTTCCCATTGGTAAGGATAATAGGTAACAATGCTTTGGACTCTGCAGCTCTTCACTGCACAGACAGCAATTCCCTATTGAAAGGAGGACGGCTGCAGCCCTGGTGTATCTGTGGGGAGAGGAAAGATCTGCTTCTGTATCATATTACATCCCAATGTCATGGGGCTGAGGAAGGAAGTACGAACTCCTCACTTCACCAGGCACCACACGTGCCCTTCACATGCCTCCACAGCTGGTGCAGACAGACAAAAATACAAATGGCATACATTTACCTTGCTGGCAGCTCATGAACTCTCAGCACTGCAGTGCAGAAATGGGAGCTGGAGACAGCAGGGGAAATAAAACAAAAAACCTGGGTCTGCAAAGACTGCAGGCAACTTGGAAAAGGAACTACTAAGCAAACTGTAATTCCTACACTCTGTTCTAAATGGATACATACAGGGCAGGAACAGAAATGATTCAGAGCCATTTACCTAAATCTAAATACCTCCCAGGCTGGGATTTATCTCACATGTAATATACCTATATTCTCTTTCCAGAAAACAGTGAGAGTGAAGGATTTTGACAGGCACCTGTTTCCTTCCTAGCTGTATTGGTATCCTATGTGACTGCTTATTGCTTGGCAAAGCTTAGGGGTGAGGTTCCTACCTTTACTGACTTCCCTGTACAGCCTCCACAGTTTGAACTGTGGTACTTTAAACAGGAAATGTTTGCACTTAAAACAACAAAAAGCAGCAGTGAAGAAATATTGTGCATTCTCACCCTGGGAATAGAATTGTTTGTATAATCATTAAGGTAGTCAAATTTGTATACTTCTCCCTACACATAAGGATTTTGTTTCCATCTACATGTACCCTATATTCTGCTGTGTAAAGAAAGCAAGACCTTCTCAATCTTCTTTCTTTTATGTATGTTCAAAGTTCATATTTCATAAATCTCTATTACAACAGAAATTTTTCACGACTGCAATGTTTACATGAAGAAATAAAAGAGAAAGTTTACAGACTGACATTTACAATTAAAAAAGCTGTCATGGGCATAAACATGATCTGGATTAATAACCTCACTTTAGTATAAAACTTTAAGTTTCTACCATCCTCCAGTGAAACTGCCGGAATGATTTATAAAAATCATAAATAATGTTCAAAGTGGAACAAGTGCATCATAACTTGTTCTCTTACCTGCTTATGACCCACTCATTTATTTATGAATATATTTTTAAAAAGTAACACCTTTAGAGTATATTGGGAAAAAACACAAAACCTTGAGAAAGTTATATTTATAAGAAACAAATCTCTATAATATAAGTGAACTGACAGAATTACGTTTACGTTCTTCTATTGATTTTGACTAAATTTATGTTCAGTGCTGTATTTCAAAGAAAATAATTAAGATCCATGAGAAAAGCTGTACATATCTAATAGTTGTCGATCTGAATGGTGAAAAACAGGGAGAGAAATATAAATTATCCCAAAGACCTTTCTCCTAAGAAATCATCACCATCATGGCATTGTCACTTCAGACTGCAAAGAACCCTTCAGCTGAAGGAATTAACAGGAGCAGTGAGAAGCACATGGGGATTAACTTGTTTCCTGTGCTTCTTGTTTCATCATGGAAAATTCACTGCCAGTTTCTGTTACCCCTCTTCCTTCAGTTTTTTCAACTGCACCTCCTTCTGCAAGAAAAGAGGTGTATGAAGAAATGAATGTGAGGTGCCCATTCGCCTCTATTTATTTCTGCCAAATGTAAATGTAAAGAGCTTTGAGAACATTGAAAATGGGAATTTAATCACAGAGAAAGATGATAGGGTAGTTTCATGCTGGAAGAATAATATGTGAAAAAACCAGAATATGAACAGAGATTAATAATTTGGGGCAAGGGTCTTCAGAAATAAAAGTAAATGCATGTTGCCTGTAAAGCTGATTGTTACTAGGAGATTTTCTGAGCTAAGCATACAAAGCATGTATCAGCAATGAGGACTGAAAAGACACCCTTACATTCTTCTCCATGTTGCAGCATTACCTGTGCTTCTCTGTCATCTAAGAACTAACTCCAGGCTGGTAATATTTTCATTATTTCTCATCTACCAAGTAACTCTCTAAATATGCTATCATACAGGGGCAGCATTCCTATTCAGTGACAACTTCTCACATCTTCACTGTTGAAAGATGACTCCTCCTATGCACTTGATCCCCAGAGAGCTTGCCTTTGTATAGAAGTTAGATGTTTTAGTACTTCAAAAGAGTAGTCTGACATTACGAGAAGTGTCACATTGTGGCTGAGATATTTTTGCACTACCTACATTAGGACTGTCTCCTGGCATCAGCAGGAGATCTGAAAAAGAGCTGCTGAACATGACTGTATTAGGGTAAAATAAAAAAAATTAAGCATATTTGGGTAAAGTGATATAGGAAAGATTGTGTGCACTGTACAAAAACTATCTCTATTAGGAGCTCTTAAAGAAATAAAATTCTAAAACATATTATTCAAAATACTATACAAATATGTAGGACAAGAATTTATATAAGAGCAGCACAAATAGGCACAGTTTAAGTAAGAATGACTAAAGTGCAAGAAAAGTTGCTAAAGTCATGAAACAAGAACCATCAAAACAAAATGCAAAACATGTGTGGAAGTAAAACATGAATAATGGCAAGTTTTGTTTAAAAACCTATTAATAGCTCATGTAAGGATGCTGACATTATGCCACCAGTACTAGCAAGAAAGTCCATTGCTCTAGACCATGTATCTAGTAACTAATTTCCATATGTTACTGGAATAACAGAGATGATGGCATGGGACGGAATAGGAAATCAATAGTTTAAATATTTGGAGAAGCAACTGAACTTAGAGTCAGCAAGTACTCATGATAATAACCCATAACCAGATAAGGAATTCTCTGAAACAATTTCTGAATGAGCAGTGATTATAGACACTCTACAGAAGAGGAGAAGTGCAGAAACAGGAAGAAGCTCTGAAGGAATTACAGATCCATTCCCTAATGTCAGTGTCAGAGGTATGATAAGAAAAGAATAATTTTTTGAAATGATAGGAGTAATGCAATAAAAAGCATTCTAAATGGACTTTCAAGAAGCCTAATTCAAAGGCCCTGCCCTAAGCACTGTGGATGGTGGTCTGTTTTCTGGCTGCCCAGAGGCAGCGAGCTCTCCTGCCTTCTGCTGTACTCCAGCTTTACAATCCTCGTCTTAGTTTGCAACAAAAGGGATTCTCACTGACTACTGCATCTCCCCTTATGATGATCAGTAATTAAAAAAATGCTCTGGCCACACCTTTCCAGTTGTTCCACAGGCTGCACATCTGACAAAACCTGTAAGGGTACTGTCCAAGCAAAAAAGTTTACGTGCTTCTCATATGAGCTCCACAGTTTACTTTGTAACTCCCTAAGGGCATGAAACATGGACATTCATCATGACTGCTGTTTCTCAGGCCCTTCCTGGGAACAACCAGGTATATGAACACCAGATGGACTACTTTGTTGGCAGAATTCACTATTAATAGATGGTGGAGAAGACTAATGAAAGTACTCAGTTTATAATAAAATATTGCTGCTGACAGGTTGCAGCACAGTGAAGATATTATGTGAGAACACAGTTACTGCACACTTGAAATACTTGTCCTTTGAAATAAACAGACTAGCACCCTATGACTAATAAAAGCTGCCTGAATTTATTTTTATTCTTATTCACTTATATCCTTGGAGTGGTTTATATTCAGTGAATTTCTCTATAAAGAAAAAAAAAAAAGGCTTAGTAGCTATGAACTGGAATCACTCTAGAAATATTACTATACACTTTCTTGGAATTATCAAATAATAATACCCTGTACATGATGTGAGTCACTAAATACAGAGTATTTATAAAGAATACGTCATAAGCTAAAGTGTTTGATTTTGTCAAAGAGATTTCTTAAGCAATTGAATATTTTAAAAGAATTAATGGAATAAATTAACTATTCTGATCAAATGTGATTCACATAACTTTTGAAGACTAGGAAAATAAATTAAATTTTAAGTCTGTTTTAACCAAAGATTATGTTGAAATCTAATACAAACTCTACACAATATAATCTGGAGACCTAAGCAACAGTTCATTTAGAGTACAAAGGGTAAATTAAAGTCAGGCTACTAAATCATAATTTATGAAAGAAGTTACAGACTCAGCACATCTAGAGAAAAAAAGATTAAAACCTGCACAGGTAATTGTTTCAGAGACAGCTGTGCTATTGTATTTTCATCAGTGAATTTTACCATTTCTTAAAGACAAATGTATTTTCAAAATTGTACATTATTGAGTTCCCTATTTAACTTCATGGTTAATTCCATAATTATCAATATTTTTAGCTGCTCTTTATTGGAATAATAAAAGTGCTGTCCAAATAATAATTTTCTGTTTCTCGAGGGATTAGTTAATACTTCTGCTTGCAATGGCAATTTTTACTTATTAATTTACAGGAATAACTTAAAATAGCATAAGCATCTTTATACTATGGAAGGAAGTGAGATGGAATAATGTGACCTTAAATAAATCAACTCTTAGACAACTTAGAGATATAAAATTACTGTATCCCAGTAAGCCTCTGTAAATCATATTTCACTAGCTACAGAATTTTCACATGCTTGTTTCAAAATCAACAAATGCTAATTTCCAGCACAGTTTCATTACAAAAATGTAAAAATGAAATATTTGGTCACATCTAAAGCTCTGTGAAATGACCAGTGTGGATAAATATTTTGTCCTAAAAGTCTTAAATATGATAAATGTAATCTGATTTTCTACTGCTCTCTCTTCTATGCTAACACTGCAAGCCTTGAAAACTTCTTGATACTTTTGATCAAGCAACCCCTCCCTGCTTTTTCCTTTCTCCTTTTCCTCCCCATACACAAGCATTTTATATATTGTATCTTAAATGTGAATTGTTTTTTACCCTTTGAAAACTAGAAACAATTTAAAATAGCATAAACAAGAAAATATGCAGAAAGTAACATACATTTTGAAGTGTCAAATCACTGATGTTAGTTGACATTGCTCTCAGCCAGTCAGCACTCTCCTGGGCTGTATAAAACTGAAGTATCCCAGTACTAACTCCATCGAGTGCCAGCACTTCAAATGCATTAGATCTGCAGTAAGAAGAAATATATCCATAAAGGAAGATACGTCAGTTTTCTGTAACTGCCCAATATTTATCAGTATCCAAGTGATTTTTATGCCTTTTCACAAGTTTTTGAGTGTTTAATTTACCAATCAATAGAAAGGCAACAAAACCAAGGATTATAGGGCAGTACCAAGAGCAACAGATACAATAAGTACTTTCTCTGTACCAATATACACACACGTGCTGATAATCATTTACTTCCCCTGGGTATACATATTATTTTCATAATTACTGAATTTAAGGTAGTGTATTCAGGAAATATGCACCAGGTGTTTTAGAAAAAACATAGTTTTTTTTAAACCAACATGCCAATTTTCTTTATTGCATTTTGGCTTCATTTACTAGGAATGTATGAAGATTCAAAGCACTGTCTTCCCTCGCTTTCATTTCTTGGATTCCTATACTTTTCTATGTTTCATTCAAAGCAATATTTATTTTAAGCTCTTTTATGACATAGGAATTTGAAAAATGTTCTTGGAAGTGTCTTTAAAAAGTTTTCCTTGAATAGTTTTCTCAAAACAGCATTGGCACAGGCTTATGTGCTACTGCATTTTATTAACTTTTAATGCAACTTTTATATGTTTATAGCAATTTTATTCTGCAAATGCCAATGCTTTCCTGTCCTTACTCTCTGTAGTAAGTTAGGCATTGTATATGCACCTCTGAAATCCCTTGCATCTGGATGCCAGTGGAATTTGCTTTTTTAATTCTTAATATTTTCCAATAGGAACAACAAAAGCTCATTAAGTAGTGGCATGGAAGTACACTGGTCTAAATTTTAAAAAGGTTACATGCAATAGTTGCAGTAACTAACCTTCAGAAAGCTACCCAGATTATTTAAATGCGTATGATTACCAGGAGAATTAGATTTTAGTTATATACTATTGTGAAAGACAATTATAATTATCTTAATGATTGTGCATATTTTTGTTTCGTATATAACATGAATAACAATATCACTGCTACCTTCTACATTTGTAAATTACGTTATATATATTTATACTTATATGCTATATTGCTTAATTTCTGGTATTAACCAAGGAGAAAGCCATCTACTGAATCAAGAATACTGCTCTATGAAGTTGCTGAGTCTTCCTGGGGTTCTCTGATCTAGGGTGAAGTCCTCTGATGCTTAATTTATGATATATGTCAACATTCCAAATGGCACATAGAGGTTAATGGGTAGTTATTCATTCCTAACTTACCAAAGAAATTATTAACCTAACGTTTGTCATTTGTAGGGAGTTTGATTGTGAACATGAATACTGAACTCTATATACTTGCCAGAAAAGGTAATATGAACTACCCATCATAGACAATATAAATGAGACAAAGTATCTGAATAGATATGTATGAGATGCTTTGCTTTTAAAGGAGTTGTAAAGCATGACATTTGCTGTTTGCAAAAATTAACATGCTTGGCCTGAAGACTTAAATATGTATCAGCTGATTGCCTGTTTTTCTTTCATGATTGAATGATCATGATTGAATAATACTAAAACCTGATGTCAGTGGCACAATTCTGTGTCACTTTCATTTCAGTAAATCTCTTTCACATCTTCAGAAAGAAAAATAAAAAAAAAATATCCTTTTATTGTCTTCAAGTAAACTGAGTCAAAGAATCACCTCCCAAGCACATTAGTCTTTTTACCTAAGACTCTGACAAAGATCCCAACAGTGCTATAATGAAATGAATTATGGTATGATCTTTTCAACATCCCAGTGAGACAGTGAGAATGTGTCAGCCCCTATGCATTGATACACAGTGGAGTCTGGAAACAGACTTAATTTAATGCTGGGAAGAGAAGCCATTCATAATGCCCAGCTTAGATAGCCAGTTCAAATATCAAAGCTAGGATGCTAGAATCCTTACACAGCAAGAGGACAGTCCAGAGCATTTAAGAGAGCCAAGCAATGGTATGTGCTCTGCATGGAACCACAGGGTGCCTAGATACTATCTCAGCTTCAGCAGACACACAAAGACATGCATGCCTTATGCCAGCGGCATGAAGTTACACAAGTGGCTGATGAAGGATCTCAGAAGGGATCTCCTCAGGTGACAACTGATGCAACCAGAACAGGCAGTCAAAATTAAAAAACAATTTTATTATAAAAATTACCCAATATTTTATCATTTAAAACATGGTGCTGGTGATAGTGTGGATTACAGTAAAACTCCTGTTGTTTTTTATCTTATAAAAATATGGTGATCAATTACAAGACAGTTAATAATATTCAGTGTTCATCTAGAGATCTAATTTCACTAACAGGATATTTGCACAGAATCAAATAGTGTGTGAGAGATCCTGCAAGTCCTCTAGTCCAGCCTCCTCACTAACTTCCCTAAAATATCAATTTTTTCCACAGGAAGACCAAAACAGGCCACAGAGGGAACTACCTCAGATGCGTCCTCTGGAATGCAAATAGATGAGAATAGATGATAATGGCCATTTCTCTTAACTTGTTGACTATGTTATTGCTGATGCACCCCCGTGTATGGGACTTCATCACTGAGCTGTACTCAGCTGACTCCTGCTCATGGGGTGTCTGCCAAGATCACCAAGCCCTTCCTGCAGAGCTCTTCCCTTGCTGCAGCAGACTGACACCAGGACATCCTTTCCCAGGAGCTAGTTCAAAGCTTCTGATGTGCCAGTGGTGGTCACAGTACCTGGCACACAAGACTGAGACCTTTGGGACACTGTTGTCCCCACTGTGCTGACTTGAGCAGGAAGGTGGTTTTACCAGAAAGCAGTTCAGTGTAAATGACACAAGATAAAAAACAGCCAAAGCTTTTCAAAGTTTACAGATGCCAGTCTGCACATGTTATGGTAGTAACATAGTGCTTTTGCTCTGAATCTTAATCAGCTTTACTATGATTATTTTTTGCTTTCAGTTACAGTAGTTTCTCTCTGAAGATCCCATAATATATTGATATTGTTCAATGTACTACCCTGTGTTCTGAAAAGCATAGTGTACAGAAGGCTACTAGTAAAAACAAATATCCAAACTAAAACCAAAAGCTTAACAATATAAATGCTGAGGCTTTTGTTTTAAGTGAAACAATCAAAGCAAGCAAAAGGATGGCACTGGAACTCACGAGAAAATAAATCCCACAGGCTTAAATTACATGCCTTTCTCTCTGCCATTTCCTCAAAACACAGAAAAGAAAGAAAGACACCCTTATTCCTGTTAGCTGACAAGGAGGAGTTTTCCATTTAATACCAAATAGTAAGTTTGAAAGGTCTCAAGATGCTATAAAGTTGCTGTGGACTTATTTTGTTTGTTGGTTTGGATTTTTTGGGGTTTTTTCTTCCTGTGGCCCCAAGACCATTTTAAAACACAGACAGAGGAAATTGCTACCTCTTTTATTACTGCATTTATGCTACCAACTACTGCAACTAGAACCAGAAATGAATATCTGCCTTTCCTTGAAGTTTGTGTTGCATTGCCCTCACATTTCTTGTTTTCAGGTTTGTCTCCCTACTTGTAACTTTGTTTCCTTCAATCATACCTGCTAAGGAGCATGAGGCACATTTTTCTATACTCAGTGTCTTTATCTCACTTTCATGGTAAATGATGAATAGACCTGCATTCCTGGTCTCTTCTGGAGTTTGTTTATGGCATTAATTCCTTTTAATAAAATAAACACTATCTTTGTGAGAAAGGCAGTCAGAATAACGGATGAGCGTTGGTAGACTTTAAGTTCTGTTCTTGACATTGATACTTTTAAACAAATACTATTAATTAATATTAGTAAGGAAATTTTCCATTCAAGCACTTTGTTACTATAGAAGTGTTAAATCTAAAGACTTTTCTAAGATGAAAAGTATTATCAGTGCCAGCTGAAATGGGAAAAGCTGAATTTTTACTTTACTGGAGGCTATGAATGTCAGTGAAAGATATTTTTAGATTTTTTTAGTATCTGCGGCATGTGAAACCACCCCTCTTAGACTTACATAGGTATTTTATTACATAGATATTTCTTTAAAAACCTAGATGTATATTTGACAGCATCTCTTTTATCTTAAGTTTACTACCATGCTGATACAGACAGATGGATTTGATCAGCTTTGCATCTTCCCAGGTCCTGAACTAGTATTCCTATTTGTATGATTTTTTGATGTTTGAGTTAGTTTTTGTTGCTTTTGTTACATTTTCTTGTGGCTTGTTTATAGTACTATATGGCCCTCTTGCTAGACTTTCTACATAAATTGAAGTTTTATGGACTGTGGGTAGATCTGACTGGAAATTTTCCAAAAAAAATGCTCTGAATTACTTAATCTCTTTGAAATGTCATGCTAAAAGTAGTGGGATTTTGTATTGTAAATGTCATAGAACCTCGTATCTTACAAAACGTTTAAATGTGTACATAAACTGGACTATTAACAGAAACTACCAAGCTCAGAAGACACCAAAGCATTAAACTTGGATTGCATTTTATGTTTGTGTTTTTTGGAGGAACATTTTGCTTCCAGTATTGTAACTTTGGTTTATTTTCATTACATTTACAGCAACCAAATAAGATAACTGAAGTAGCATGGACATTTATGCTTCTACAGATATTTTCTAACTGATGTGTCAGAAAACTGTGAGGAAGTACTCATTCAGGTTTTGTAACTCAGTGGGATTGTGCTTAATTCCTAGATCTTTTTCTTTAGTTTTCAATTTATTTATCTAATTAAAGGCATTTTGTTAACTTACTGAAATGTTAAATGGAAAATACAATCCTTCAGAAAGAATCTGTTAAGAGACAGTGAGCACATTAAAAAAGTTTAAAAATACACAATACTCTTTAGTAATTGCAATGGTCAGAATACCAAGAAATAGTAAATAACACCTAAATCTGATTAATTTGTTTTATAATTGGGATCATAGATACATGGGCTCATAGCTACTGGGTCTGAATTACTTCCATTCCACTCACTACTTCAATCCTCCATATTCTAAATAAGCATTTTTTCTTCAGTCTCTAAACTCATAATGTTCAAGATGTTATAGCTATTGTACCTCCACTCCAAGCTCCAGTCCATACAGTGTATAAAAATTATTATACAGTACTGCCAGTATCTGCTTTAAGGACTAAAAATAATTATCTGCATTTTTCCAAATAACAGTTCCATAACGAAAAAGACTACAGTGAATGAACTATGTTCTCTACCTTCTAAAAGGCTACCTATCTTTACTTTTCTATCTTAGAAAACAACCTCACCCCAAACTATACTATGAATTACAAATTCCTTTGGGTGAGAAAACTTAATGATCTCATTATTTCTCTGTTAAAATTACATCTCATTTATTGACCAGTTCTATCCTCCGCAGTCAAAAAATATTTCTGTTGCCAACTAGCAATTAAGAGTATGCACAGCAATAGCATTCTCGCTACATTTATATTACCTTACTTACAGAGAAAAATTAACAGTGATGGATTGGTGAGAAGAATAATAGAAGCAGTAGTGCTATATTATAAAGGCAATCAAATAAAAAATTTATTAAATTGCTAAGTAATCAAAAAGACCAATTGGCATGCTGCACTTATAAATACATTCATACAGGCTCCAATCATATCAACAATGTGAAATACACTAATACAAGGTGATTTCAATAGCTAATACTATGTTTAATCTTCCATTGAGAAGAAGAATGACATCTACTACGTTTCTTATCTTTCTTTTTAAAATATTCTGAGGAAATTCTTTTTCTTTTGTTTTGTGGTATTGATAAATGTATTTCACACTCCCATTGTGCAGTATTTTCAGTCATTCCTTTATAAGGAAGGAAAATATCTATCCCATTCTCTCTTGTGTCTCTTAATACATATAGTGTTAATAGAATTTAAAATATATCAAAAAAAATTCTTGTGTCATTAAGTCACAGTCTAAAGACTTCCTGAGAGAAATACAATAAAAAGTCATGATGACGTCAAATGAAAAGGCAAAGGCAACTCCTTTCTCTTCAAACGAAAAAAGAATAAGAATCAAACAGATATGTGTGATCTTGGCCATCTCATGACACAAGAGTATGCTGAAAGAATGTGCTTTTTTTGGCAAAGTTACTGGAAAACTCAGCCGAAGTATGGAAGAATTTAAACAGTACAGTTTAACCCCAAAGGAAATAATACAGCCTAATCTTTTTAGATTAGACTAGATTTGATCTATGGCACACTAAAAGTATACTACAGTCTAACAGACAACTTTAGCTATGTCATGTATTTCTAATTAAAAGATTAATATTGAGCAAGATGCTGACATGCCATATTTTTTATTATTTTGTATTTTTTTTTTTAAATAAAGGCAACAAAAATAGGGCCTTTAGTAAAATATCTGACTCTGTCCAGCCTTAGGACAGACAAGTTTTCCCTTGTTCTAAGGTTATATGAATGTTACTTACACCACCAGAAAAAGAATGATAAAATATGAAACAATCTTGAATACAAGGGAGAAGTAAAGTGAATGAGGGCAGAGGAACTGAGAACTATCATCCACACTGAGAGATGGCAGTTTACCATACCAGAACAGCAAGAGTAGTTGGATTTACAGATACTATACATAGGCTAAAAAATACTATATATCTTTAAAAATCAGAGTATTCTAACAAAAGTATGGTAAGTTCTTCTGTAGCCAACTGCAAGAATTCCACAGGTGAAAAAGATGTTTCTATATCAGGGAAAAGAAAGATTGAAAAAAGCAGAGTGTGCATTTCTCTGAATTGATAGACAATCTTTAATTACCTTTCAAAAACCATAATCTTTTGCATAGTTAAAAAATTATGTCAAAAGCCAAGGGACTATAGGTAATTTTTGACAGAATTATATAGACCTCTCTGAATTTAATTCAGGTAGGAAGTAGGGAAAAAGACCTTTCATACAGCCCATCTAGCTGAGGAGAAGGCACGCAGCTGTGTATGTGACACTACAGATGATAGTTCCAATAATTCAACAACGCTGACTTAAAAAGTAATCTGGCTATTCTGATGCCAGAGCACCTTTGCAAGACCAACTTCAGTAATTTAGTGGATAAAACATAATGCAGCATTGCAACAAGCACAGTTATGAAAAAGAACATGAGGGAGACAAAAAGTTACAAGTTATGACAGACTCATGGACTCACGTAGTACAGGAAAAACAGGCATGCAGTCAACCCATGCATGCAAATAGGCTCCAAGTAAATATTCAGGATATGGCAAAATTAGGAAATTGGTCAGAAGGGTCTGCGATCCATTCAGGGGAATGAATTCAGACTCACTCCGATGGCTTTAGACTTATGGCTGCAATGTAAAAGGGAACAGAGATGTGTAGATATGGTTGAAAGCACAATTTTTATCTAGAGTATTTGGATTTACAGATACTATACATAGTATAGCTTTATTCCATGCAAAGCAGGTAGCAGGTATCTGATTGTAGAGAGAAATTACTGAAGACACGTTGGACGTTATGCATATATGAACATGGGGAAATGTAAAAAAGGATACAGGTGGAATATTAGTAAAAATATGTACATGTATTTCAGAGTATATGGTAAGAGCAGCCTGGTGTCCCTCAGGCAAAAATAAAGACCTTTAGTAAGAATATGGGAAACATCCACAGTTAACCTCAAGGCAGTATTCCTTTCATGGTCATATAGCTGTTTTTGTTGGTTCATCAAAAAAAAGCAAGGAGCACTTATTTTAGAAGTAAAGTATCATGGGATGGTGGTAGGCTTTATGTAATTATTTCATCTTCCTTCAGAGTTCATACAACAATAATAAAAAAACTCACGAATAATTAAGAAGTGGTATATATACTGAATATATATGGGACTGAGCTACATCACAAGAGAGTATGTCTCTCCAAGACTAAAACTGAAAGCACTAAGTTCCTCGAATCTTACAAGGAAAGTATATCTGTGATGGGTTGATCTTGGGCCAGCAGCCAAGCATCCACACTGCCATTCACTCCCTCAGCCCTCTCCAGAGGCACAGCAGAGAGAATATGAAGAGCAAAAAACTTCACAAACAGAAATAAAAGTAGTTCAATAAGCAAACAGAAGAGGAAAAAAACCAAAGACATAAATTACAACAAAACTCACTCTCTCTCACAAGCAAAATGATGTCCTGTCAGTCTCTGAGAAGTGGCAAGCTCCCCCCAACCCCTCTCTGCTCAGTTTTTATTGCTGAGCAAAGATGATACACATCATGGAATATCCCTCTGGTCAGTTTGGGTCACTGGCCCTGCTTGCATCTCCTCTCAACTTCTTGCCTACCCCTGGGCCTATTCACTGTGTAGGAGCAGAATAAGAAAAAGGAAAAGCCTTGAGGGTGTGTGAGCCCTGGTCAGCAATAACCAAAATACTGGTGTGTTATTAACATTGCTTTAGTCAGAAACCAAAACACAGCACCATATGGAGTACTATAAAATTAGCTCATCTTAGCTGGACCCAGTACAATATCTGAAGGTTACACATGCAACTGTTTTGGAACTAGAATCCCTTGGGATTTCTCCATCTAATGTGTAAAGTGCACAGCGCAGAAGTGAAAGTCCTTCAACCTATCAAGGTGACAACTGAAATCAGAGGTTTAAATGTTCTATCCTCTTCCATTTATCCTTTAGATTCTAGAACACTCATAATAAGTTGACGCCTAAATGTGAACACTGAGATTTGTTCTTTCATAGAACCTCTAAGCCTTGAACGGTTGGAGGTCTGTGTGAGATTGGACAAGGCTGGACAGCATAAACTTGACAGTTGAAGTAGGGGAAAAGAAAGCGGTGGAGGAAAAGTTGAGACACTAAGTAAAAATATTAAGAGCTCAAACAAAGTCTGTGGAAGAAGTTCAAACTTTTCTGGACAATTTATTATGATTCACCTGTGATGCTTCAACACAAAGTCTGGGTGAGGAGCTGCCAACTGTCTTAGAAGATGAATTGCTATAATTCAAAGCAGCAAATCTGTCCTACTAGGAAAATAATGCTTTTCAGGTCATTTTTAGGAAACAGGTAAAAAATCCGGTAGAGATCAAGAAAGGTATTTGCATGAATTTCTGGTACCTCCTGGTAGCAAGTGACCTGTGTCTTGATGCTTCAATAGAGATTCCAGTTATCTCATTAATATCTATTAAAGGCAAATAAATATAGGGTAACCCATAAAGACCATGGAAAATAATGACAGTGAATGAACTCCTGTTCTTATACATATGGAAAACTATTGACTGCTTAGCGTATAACTACTGATAGATTTGAGGCAGTTGTACCACAGAATGGTTTGCAGAAAAAACTTATGTATGCTGGGATGTGTTAAACTTTTCTCAAGCATATTATTTATTGAAGCTTTATTAAACTTCAATTTTGCTTTCATCTTTCCTGAAGCCCAGTAAAACAGCCTCTGACATCCTATTCCACAGTTACTTTGTGAACCATTAGTTATGCCTCTGAGATGCAAAAAAATTCTATGATCAAAAATACAATATTTTGTACCATGTACTTTGGCAAAATCTTGTCAATATGAGTTTCTGTATGGCAGTGATACAAATATATCTGTATGACATAATAGCACAGGCATGATGATTATGCACTGTCTTATCATTTATAATGAAAAAGGAGTTAATTGACAATATTAGAATTGGGGAATATAGAAGTATCCTATTAGCGATACAGAAGGAAATGTAGTAGCTTCAAAATTAATTCAAGTAATTCCAGGATTAACCTTTGTACTAGCTGCTGATGCTAACTGAATTCACAAGATACAATAGATTATAGAAACATATTTGCAAGAGCTTTACCTCATCTTTGGTAATCACCATGCATGCCATTAATCTTAGGAGAAGATGAACTGCATAGTTTTTAATAAGCAGAATTTCATATCTCCACCCAAGGCTTATAAAGCCAACACTCCACAGCAAAACACTATGTACAGCTAACTAACCCAGTGCCTCCCCTTTTAGATTACAAACCTTAATTTATCTGTTCCAGGTTTGTACCTCGAGATTCGAGCCATCAACAGAGGAACTGATAAAGTGTCTAGCCAGCGCTTCTCATATTTTGGTTCATTAGCTATGGGTGAAGAAGGTGATGATGGAGCCTGTGTAGAATAAATGAGAAACAGTAGGAGAGTTTATAAGACAATACAGTGAAAAACCCATGAATATGCATCTCTGGCTCTGTTTGTCTCAGAAGTGAATAATCATCACAATAAAAGTATTCAAGAAACTCAGGATATGTTAGAGAAATGAAAACCCATATGCTACCCACCTTGAAATTTTCAGTATTACTATATATGCAATTTCAGTATTACTTTAACATTAAACCTATTTAAATTTTTCTAAATATTAATAACTGATATTAGAAAGGAAACAGTTTTCAGTCATAAATACCATCAATTTTTTCTAAATGCAATATAATATACATTTTTTGTTTAAATTTATTTGTTCTGTACAACTCATGAAATATTCATGTCAAAATGCTGAACTGCTGTAAACTCCTGAAGCAAATGGGTCTTCCCTGCACAATTTCAAAGATTTGATATTTGAAAAATACACTAGAAGGAGTAATTTATTTTTTTCCTGCAGTTCCAAACTACTTATACCTGCAGGAGCCCTCCTGCATGATCTGAGCATTAATGACCGAGTACAGCAAAAGGATATGAAGGGGTCAAAGTAGCCTAAGTTTCAAATATGTATTTCTTATGAAGCCGTATTCTACTAACTAGTTTATGATAGAGCATAAAGTTGGAATTACCCCTCTTCATCTTCTTAAGGACAAAACAGGGCATACATATGTCCATAACACCATTGCATAGAAACAAAATACTATCATAGGACCAGCAGCTCATTTTATTCATTTAACCTAAAATCTACTAACAATTCAATCTGAGATTCCTTGATGTATCCTCTACAAAACACATGGATAAAAATAAGAAACTAAGGAGGAAGCAAGTCCAACTTTTGCAAACAGAAGACATGGCTCACAAATCTTTTAGAGTTGTCCAAAACTGTTACTTAATAGGAGAGAAGCAATTGCTAAGGCATACTTGGGTTTCAAAAAACCATTTATCCCTCACAAAAGGTTCTTAACTGATTTGCTGTGGAGTATGATGAAATCATCAAATTAATAATTATCTAAACTGAGGCAAGGAAAACATAGCAGAAGGGTACTATCAGTGGACTCCCACAGTTCCAAAGGTTTCTCATTCACAGGATGGTGAATACCAGACTGACTAAGTTTCCTAGGAATAACAAGCAGTAAAGAATGAGGAAAAGAAAACCAAGAGAAAGAGCTACGGAAGAAGCTCATTCTACTGAATGACTGAGATATAAAAGAACTGTTAAAAATATAGTAAATAAATGTATAGTAATGCACATGAAGAAAGACAATATTAACTTTCCCCATACTGTAATGGGATATGAACAGGTGATTACCACTCAAAATTTAGATCTTGTAATTTAGATGTTGAAAAGAGCAGAATTGTTTTTAAACAATTAGGTTAACAAAGATTCATTAGTTTAGAAAAGAAACTGTTGAGGGAATTGTATGACAGAGATATGTAAAAAAATAAGTAACAGAGAAAGGGGTTAAGAAACAGTGGATCACTTTCCATTTTCACATAAGAAACAGGGGTATTGATCAGAAGTAAAAGACAGTAGGATAAAAACAGAGAATGAATGTGTTAGTCTACATAACAACTCAGGAAGCACCTGTGTCAGAAGTCACAGGAGGTGCAGGAATTATTCCCTATAAATAATTATTATACATATTTCCTCTGTTTTTGCATTCTCTTGAGAGCATCTGCTGGTAACGAATTTTTTGGCTACATGATTCTTTGGTCTGAGCCAGTATACTGAGCTGACTGACCTTCATGCCATTTCTCTACTAAACAGACAGTGCTGCTCATCTTGAAAACTCTCCACACCATTTCTCCAAAGCACTAAAATGGAGATCATCTCTGCAACTGTAGCTTTTATGTTCTTGTTCATTTTATACCTTCGGTTTTCTGCAGAGATCACCAACAGTGCTGCCAATTAATGCCAATTTGCTTGTAACACCTGTCCATTAAGAAATGGATTGAACACAAAAATCTCAGTTTTGACAGAACAGTGAACAAGAATCAATTTATAATGACACATAATCACTACCTACCTGGGACAGCTGTATTTTAGTGACCTGGAGGAGGGTCTAACTCGGTATCCCATTATCAGTCACTGACCTATGAATGACACTGTAGGCAAGTGCTTTGTTGCTTTCTTAAACAACTATATAAGAACTGATTATGGTGCAAGCAAAAAGTCTTCCAAGAAGTGGAATAAGTCCAGAAAGTCCTCCACTAATGGGGAAACATAATCAGACATGTCCCTATAATTAAGTTTTCACTGAGACCATAGGGAGGAAGGGAAAAGATCCTAGCTGGCTGGGACTGTAATTTTTTCTTCTTTTTGGGACATATAACTTGCAGAGTTTGGGAAACTCAGTTATTTTACCTTATTTTCTTTTAAACTGTCATTGATTTTAAATCTCTGCAAGAAAAATATTATGTCATCAGAAGAAAGTCTTTCTGTACCCTCTCTAGTAATTCAATTTCCAGTTTTTGCTAGGGCCATACCTTGAAAGCAGCCATAGTATTATTTTAGGTTGGTATTGCTTTTTCATTTAACATGGGCTTCAGGAAGGCTCAAGCTGGGTTAATTCACTTGGAATCAGAAATACTCAGGGTCACAATACTCTACTATGATTAAGCTTGTTTTTAAATATATTTTTTTGTCTCATATTACAAACACTGTCTGCTTTGCAGAAAGGCAAATGATGCCCCATCCTTGGAAATATCCAAGGCCAGTCTGGATGGGTCTTTGACCAGGAACCATCATGAGTGGCATCATGAGGCATATGCAGGACAACCAGCTGAAAAGGCACAGCCAGATGCTTGACCAGCCTGATCTCCTATGATAAGACCTACTGGATGAGGGAAAGTCTGTGCATGTTATCTACCTGGACTTCAGTAAAGCCTTTGTTACTGCCTCCCACAACATTCTCTTGGAAAAGCTGGCAGCTTGGACAGATGCACACATCACTGGAAAAAATCTGGCTTGATGGCTGGGCCCAGGGAGTGCTGGTGAATGCAGCTGGCAGCTGGTCACATGTTGTGATCCCTAGGGCTCAGTATTTGGGCCAGTCCTCTTTAACATCATTATCAGTGGTCTGGAGGAGGGAATCTGAAGTACACCTTCAGTCAGTTTTCAGATGACACCGAGCAGGGTGGGAGTGTTGATCTCCTGGAGGGTAGAAGGATCTGCAGAGGGATCTGGACAGACTCTTTCCATTGTATGAGGTTCAACAAGGCCAAGTGCCGGGTCCTCCATGTGGGTCACGATGCCTCCCTGCAGTGCTACAAGCTGGGGGTAGAGTCACTGTAAAGGTGGAAAAGGACCAGAGTGTGCTGGTTGACAGTGGCTGAACATGAGCCAGGGTGTGCCCAAGGGGCCAAGAAGGCCAATGGCTGGAGAAAAGGCAGCTCTGGGGGCTCCTTATTGCTCTCTACTGAAACTATCTGAAAGGAGGCTGTAGCCAGGTAGGGGTTGGTTTCTTCTCTCAAATAACAAGTGATAGAACAAGAGGAAATGGCCTCACTGGTACCAGGAGACATTTACATTGGATATTAGAGAAAATTTTTTCAGAGAAAGGTTTGTCAAGCATTGGAACAGGCTTCCCACGGAAATGGTTGAGTCACTATCCTTGGAGCTATTTAGAAGATAAGTGACCAGGGCACTTAGAGACGTGGTTTGGTGCTGGATGTGGTCATTCTAGGTTAAGCTCAGGTTGGATTTAATCTTAGAGGTCTTTTCTAACCAAAATGAGTCTATGATTGTACCATTTTATGAAATAAGAATCAAGTGTGATATCCATTAGGAAAGATATGACCTTTTACTGATAATTTGGAATTTATCCATTTTCTGCTTTAGAAGATTTAATATTTCAAAGTGCATCATTAAAGCCTTGATCCTTTTCCATAAACATATATTTCTACCAAACATATGTAAGAGGTATGACTAATTTTGATTACTGTCCTTGTTGACACTGGTTCAAAAGGAGATGATAATGATGATGCTGTTATTTATTTCTCATGGTAATTTTTGCTGTTTCCATTTTAGTGAGCATTGCTGAGAATTTCTGAAAAGAATATAAAACATCTCTCTGTAAAATATGCATATGAAAATTGTAGCAACATTAATATATTTGATATTTAGATATTGATATATTTTCCTTGTTGTTGTGGTTTGATGGTTTAAATTTAAAAAAGTCTGTGGTTTAAATTACAGAAACGTAAAACCATAGAGTACCAAAGGGATCCATAAGGATCCAAATCCCTTCTTCTCAAAGGACTACCTTCTCCTCCTTCCAAATCCCTTCTCCTCCCTGAGTCCAAATCCCTTCTCCTCAAAGGACTACCTAAAACTAAGTCATATGACTAAGAGTGTCTTCCAGACACTCTTTAAACTCTGAAATGCTAAAATTGCTTGGCATAGCTTCATTGCCTTCAGCTATAACTGAAAACATTGGCCATTAATTTTCAGTGGATTTCATTAAAATCTTTTAGATTAGAAAATACTAGCTTTCTTGCATCTTTTTGATGCCAGCTGGAGTGTGTTTTGTCAAAGCTCCTTTACTAAAAATGTTTCAGCATACTCAAAAAAAGGCTTCAATATAATATGCTTTGCAAATAGAGAGATTTGTCTTACACTTACTCTGAAGAAAGAGAATTAGAGTTACATAATTTCTTGCAACAACATCCAGCAACATTCAGCTCAGAGTGAATTGGATATGCTTCCTCTGTAGTTTTTAGTCCGGTCTGTGGTTGAAATGTATGTATTTATACATATATAGGTAGTTTTCTGTATATCAGTGAACTGATCTGACCTATGTGTGGCTGAGCATTTGCTAATACTTATTACAGGGACAGACAGGAAGCAGAGGCTTTATGTTGCTTGGAGAAGAAAACATGACTGCTCCGTTTAGCAGTAAAAGAGTCTCACATTAGCTTACTTTAATCGCTGAACAACACAAATACCAAATGTTTAGCCAGGAGTAGAGACATGAATGAAACTCTTGTGATGCCCAGCCAACAGAACAAATTATGGTGATATCTACTGTAAACAGGAGTCAGAGCTTTCAACTTGTCTCCAAATTCAGAGGGATTTAATTATGATATCAAAATACCTGTGCATTCCTTTGATGCAGCATGAATTCAGGAGAGGGTCTGTATTTATTTATTTTTAATGGAATTCTTAGATGCAGGTGCACAATTCTGTGACAGTTTTAAGAAGACAGTAATTTTCTGGTAAAGTATGCGTCACTGAATCCTTTAATAGATAAAGGCTTCTATAGAGGAAACAAGCTCCTTCAGGTGAAGTAACAATTTGGACTTGTAATATGATGTCTTCAAAATTCAGTGAAAAAAGCAGCTTTTAATTACATAGTTCTATTCTACAATATTTTAATTGACAGACGTGTAATTAAATGTGAGGAAGGTGAAACAGCATGTGAAACAACCCTACTTTCCTATCACAAAAAAGAAACACTTTTAATTCAAATGCTGCATTGGATACATGCTTTTGAAATGTAACAATTGCTCTGCAAGATATTTAATTCTTTTAAATTAATGTATGAGTTTGCAGACATTGAGCACCTATATATGATGTTTGCATAGACAGTCTGTTTAATAGTACATGTTAGGGACTTACACTGCCTTATTCACTGCAATAGCTATGCATTTAAATCAATTGGATTACTATTCTACCAGTGAGAAACAAATTAAAACCCTTTAAATTATGAAAGTTTCTCTAGAGGTGATTTACAATGGAAATATTAATGAATATTTCATTACAGCTGTGCTGCTAGGTGCTAATACATTATTATTTTTTTAATGAACCAATGGGGTACAAGCCTAAGTAAGATATTTTTAGAGAAGACATATGGACTATTTGACAGAATCTTGCACCTTTTTGTTTAATTTGATTCCCTTGAGCTATTACGTAATTGGTTTCCAAGTAACCTCAACAACCTTGCCTGGAACATCTTTCCAGATACATTCTTTCTCTGAGGGTAGGGGACAGGGGCCAGAGTAGTTTATATTAAATCTCAGCACAAAAAGCAGAAAGTAATTATGACTCCTCAAAAGCTACAATAGCAGTCAGAATTCAAAATCCAACGTTAAATGTATATAAGGAGAAGATGCAATGTTGAGATTGTTATAGTTTTACACTATAAATGCAGGTGTACCCAAACTTCAACTGTTAGAGACAGCTTTTGGCAGCCCTTTATATCCCCAAATGGGACGTGCTGTCCTTGCTTAGAAAAATTAGCTCAACGTTAGGGAAACTCTTCAAACTTCACACAGTCTGCACACTCCACAGGATAAATCTGAGCCTTGACTCTTGATTCTCTCTCTATATACTTAGTAAGCTACAATTTGCTGCTGGAGCTTGTAGAAAGACACTGGATGTAACTTAGAAGGAGAACTTGTTACCTCAATTTTACTATCATTTTTCTCTATAAGCCATTTACACACATACCTGAACTTCCACAGTTCATCTATGCTAACTTCAGATTTAGAAACATCACCACTACATGCTTCTCTGCTTTCACACTGATCATTACCAGGGCCTGGTATTTGGAACAGTGACCAAACATTAACTTGGCAAAACAGGAGATGGATCTCTCTAGTTTAAAAAAAGAAAAAAAAGAGCATGCTTTCATTTCCTCTAACACTTCAGCTTCCTCATCTAGTCTTCAATCTCATAAATGCTACCATGCATAATTCCCTCTAATCAAGGACTTCCGATACTCCCTGCTGAAACACATGAGATTGGCAACTCTTTGGCAGCTCCTTCTCTTCACAGAGGGGCAACAGGTGAGAAATGGCCATAATTTTGTGTGCTCATACAAGAGAGTTTCAAACTTCTCTTTACAACCTAGTTCTGACCTGAAGTGGTCCATTTGTGCACGTTTGTAAACACACGCAGAGGAATAGGTAATATGAGAAAAAAAGAGATTATTTTATCTAAGAATTAAATGCAAATTTAAGTATTCTGCAGCTCTCATACTGTACTCCTGAATCATGGGCCTAACAGAAGAGGATCATTCATCAATAAATTACACCACTCCTCAAAACTCTTTTATCTATCTGTGCAAACAAAAGGTACTCAACACTTGGTGCAACCTATAGAGCAAACCAACTCTCCCTAAAGCTGATTCCTGGTGACTAGTCAGATGAAGCACTTATGATCCATCAAGTAAACAAAGGAACCCAAAATACCTTACGTGTAATTAAAAAAAAAAAAAAAGAAAGAAAACTGATTGGGATAAAGGAAATTACCAATTTCTATGAGAAATAATTAATAAAAATTAATAAATTTGGCTTTATCTCTGAAGCCTTTTTCTTTTTGCTGCTGCTGCAAACTCAAAATGAGCAAATTCTTAAGAACTGTAAAAAACAATCTATTCACATTCAAGGGCTGTGTATGGGGAAAATATATATAATTAAGAACTGAAACGAGATACCTCACAAATCCAAGTTACTGTTTTCTACTTGGCATACGAGTTCCATTGTGATCCTGCTGCATATTTTTTCTCAAAAATGAATAGTGATAAGCTTTTTCTGACCTTTACTGGTCTTTCACTTATTTTCCAGTGAAAACAGACTTGGATTTAGTGGAGCCCCACTTAAAAAACTGAAGTAATCTTCTTTGCAGGTGTGTGAATTTCAGATTAATTTTCAATGGTTTAGATGAGCATTTTTTAAACTAGTACTAGATGTCATAAATCAGCAAATATTGTTTAGTATTCACCTATTTAGCAACCAGTAAGCCTTGCTTTGTATTTCCAATACTGTATTTCCTTCATCAGCTTTTGTTAAGATTTTAAGTTTTAAAAACACCAAAGCAACAGATCAAAACTCTACCCATATGTGACTTAAACTTCACTGGGAAATTGCGGTGTAGAAGAAATGATCAACATGATCAATCAAATGTTAAATACTAGAAGAAATAACTCTGAAAAGTTATTTAGCCTGAAAGAACGCTGAAAAGATTAGCAGTGACAGTGGGGATTAATTAAAGTAAAAGATAAGACTTTTAAAGATACCTTTTATTTGCTTCATTAATGTCATAGTGAAAGTCCCAATCAACTCTAATCAGAATTAGAAAAACACAGCACTTCTGTACAGCTAAATCTAACCAAACATTTCAATCCAAAAGATTTTCCTTACAATTCTGTCGTAGTGAAATAAGAAGGTGCTATTTAAAAGTTTTTTTCCCCGCTTCTGTTGTTATGATTTCTGAGAGGTATAATCAAAACCAGAAAATCTGGACCATTTTTCACTGAGGTGGAAAAGGGATAGTCACTTCATATTTTAATAATTGAGGAAAACCTATTTTCAGTGTGTTTATCTCATTTTATAAAGGTTCTCATCACAGCAGCAGTCCAAACTAAGTGCAGCTGGCTGTGTCCATCTATTTTACCTTTCTCTTCAGCAAAAAATGGAAGACATGGTGATGATTACTTTAATGAGAGTAACCACTGTGTACCTCTGAGATATTTTTTGTATTTATTTAATTAATCGTTTTATGAATTTACATTACCAAATGATACACTGTAAACTGGAAGTCAATTCAAAGTTACTTTGCTTTCATACTCTGTGAGAAAATCATGGATTTTCAGATCAAGACTTGGCAGAGGTAATTGGTATCACATTTGAAATCATTCTAATAGAAAAGGTATTGAACTGAAGTCCTGAATTTTCTCTTCTTAAAGTGAGCTACAGGATGACAAAAACTAAAGAATAAAATAAACATTAAGAATGGTCAATAGTGTGTTTATACTGAAATGGAAGCCACTATAGGAATATTAAATAAAACAGAAGTACTGAAGCTTTCATATGTAGGGCATCCATTCAATCTCAATTCAATATTCTGGTCATATATTCCCCTAAAGTATCTATCAAAATGGGTTTCATTCTCAGAACAAGGGTGTCCACCTCCCTGTCTTGAATCCTCTTCCCTTTCTGCCTTTTGGTGCTTGGGATTAAGTTGTGTTATTCTCTCACTCTGGAACAAGGACTACCATAGACATTAAAGATGTAACATTCTGCTGGTCCCATCAAAAGGTGAACATTTGTATTTTTTTCTTTTGTAAAAACTTGATGATGAAGTAGGAAATGTCTTTTTTAAAGCAAAACTGCTTGATTTAGCAGATGAAACAAAGGCATCAAGGAAAAAATATTTTAAAGCTATTTAGAAATTTTTAAATGCCTATTTAGTTTCATCTAACCAACTAAACTTAACATACACTATCAAAATTAAACTAAGAGTTCTTAAATTCCATGAACACACAGAAAATAACAATTTACTCTGGTCTAATTTCACTTGTTAGAACACCATTTTTAGACAATTCCGGGAAGCTGGATTCTCAAACAAATGAAAACCTGGTATATTCTGCCTTTGCATTGAAATTGTCATATTATCCCATGGTGTCTTAAACAGCAATTTTTTTATTTACAGTATGTTTTTCCACCACCAATTTCTCCAGGGAGCTGGTCTGGACGTCTAGGATGACTGGACATTCAGTAGGATATTTCTGCAGCACTTTCTTCACTGTTCTACAGTTCGAACGCTCTGGGTAAACAACCTGTACTCACCAGCCTTGAGACCACCTCCTTTATATGTTTTATGCTCGCCCCTGGAAGTTTAGTTTGTGTTCAATAAACCACTTATATGGTACAGATGAATGTAACTGCCACTGTCAATCCCCTGTAGCATTTGTCAGTGCCCAAGCACAAAATAATTAGGTGTGAAGAGAGCACTTCAGCTCATTTCTCTGGGTTTCACAGAACCCCATTAAAGTGCTGTACTGCAAACTGCTCTGATATTATAAAGGATATATATAAATCCTGAAGTTGGTATCACATCATGCACAACAGATGCTTCACAGCAGAGGTGACAGAAGTGATAGGTCTAACAGAGGCAAGACAGCACTAGAACTGAATATGGTACAATCATATTAGGCAGAAAGAGCTTGCTGCTAAGATGGCTAAACTACTGCCTCTGTGGTACAAGCCAGCCATAGTGCCTTGGTATTGTTGTTTCTCAGAAGATGTGGAAAATGACAGCTTGGTAAAACTGGCATAACAGTAATTCCTTACCTCTCATTCCTGTCCTTTCCTTTACATGGTGTGCTTTTTGGAGCAGAATTTCCACTTATAAATATAGGTGCATTGTCTGTTATGGCATGGATCTGAGTGTGGTTAGGAAGGTACATAAAACTGCCACACAAACTTGCAAGATGCAAAGGTCAAAGTGAGTCAGAGCTCCCCTACCAGGGTGACGCAAAAAAGGGATTAAAATATCATTAGTCTTACTAGGCAATACCATCACAGGAAATGTCAGTTCTGCTCTTACTTTACCATAAAAATGAAAATATTTAAGTGAATAAAATAGAAGCACTCACTAGATGGTAGCTGAAACACATTGATAACCACTTTTCAAGATGTGATCACAGCTCAGTTACACTCACAGCTGAGAAAAGTTTGACCATACAGTGGAACATTTCCAACATTTCCAAATCCAGTCATTCCTGCTCAGAATACTTTAAACCTTGCTTTTGAATATCACAATAATATTCTAGCAATTTTTAGTTTTGTTTTCTGTGAAGGAAGATCATGACTTTTACAATCTATGATGTAGATTGTCCTGCTCTATTCCACTTCTAGGTCAGTGTCTGTTGCATACGTAGCTCTTCATGTGCTTAATGTCAGGCTTCAGAAAAATTAGGTGCTGTATAAAAGCAACCTATTACCTTACTATTACACTAAGTGTTATACTAGTAAACACAAAGTCTGTTTTTTATTTTGCATTTTTCTGCTTATATTTCAAGCTTATACCCAGTCTTTTGTGTGCTGTCTTGGCAACTTACTCTAAATTACTCTGTTCCAAGTCTACAAAACTCCAGACACTTATTTATATTTTAAAAAAAGTTCAACATGTGCAATTCCCACAGTAGTCACAATGATTATTAAAAATTATCATGACACATTCATTCTAGCATTTAGTAGGCATTAATTTACTAAAAAGTGCTAGTGCAATCACTGGCCATAGCCCTCTTCTCATAATGTAAGCTCATTGCAGAAAGGACTTTCTCTGCCTGCAGAGCACCTGGTAGACAGGCATTGCAGAATGCTGGACCTTGAGGGCAGATTTGGATTGTTTAGTAAGACAACAGTACAAGGCAATTAAAGGTAATAATAATCTGGACAACTGTAAACAAATAAATGTTAAACCTTTTGTATCTGTGACCAGTTTGGACACCAAACACTAAGGTACAGGTATCAGCACAGAAAAGCATATTTCTATTTATTTATTTATAGTACGTAATGCATTTATATTATCATAAATGAATACATTTTTAGCAGATGGAAACAAGCTGTAAGGAGTACTATAGAGAGAGAGTGCTCAAAGAAGTGCAAAGCTTGAGACAAGTACAGTAAGCATCAGACACTGACATCACTGCCTGAGAAGGAAAGAGAAAACAGAGAAGCTCTCTATCCATTCACTGGGTATTCTTTCTGTATAATTTAATATCCAACTGAAAGACTAGAGCTGAGATTTGTTAGGTGTCAAACAGATTTTGAGCATGAAGGTCCACACCCTTGTACAGCTAGTATTTACATCTTCAATCTTCATTTCTAAAAGGACAGCACTCTTGCCTCCTAAGACATCCTACCATCTTTGGCTTTGGTGACTACCATTTTTCCCAGAGAAAGGAACTTTTCTTTCCCCACAATGCTGCAATTAATTTAATCACAGTTGCTCACTGCAGAAAAAAGAACTGAATATCCTCTGGGTTAAAGAAAGATACTTTTTTTTCCCTCTTTTATTTCTTTTTCTTTTTCTCCCTGTCTTTCCTATTAAAAAAGAATTCAACTTTACATTATTTTCTTAAATCCACCTGCATTTCAGCATCTCTAGCTGGATTAAATTCAACAGTACAATACTACAATTCAACAAAGTATGACAAAAGAATTACATGAATTCGTGTCTAAACAATGATTAAATCTTACTGTGTTCACTCTTCCAAGCTTCTCAGCTGTCTCAAAGTAAAAACCTAGGAGTTCAGGGCCAGGCGTTGAGGACTTTGTAAGTACAGAACTTTAAAGTATAAGCACTTAAAAACCAATCAAAGCAAACAACAAGAACAAAACTAGGGTAGTCTTACTCTAGCATTTTGAAGTTCAGAATAGGAAAAGCACTTACAGAGCTTACACCATGTTTTTATTTTTCATTTGCATACCGTGTTAGTTGAGTTTCCATTTAAATGTAAGCCACTGTCAAAGAGAGGTGATGAAGTTCCACTGCTGTGATCACTGGATGGTCCAGGGGAACCTGGAAATCAGATAAAGAAAAATAACTGCTAATGTTAAAAATATATGTCTATATCAGATAATATCTATTCCAGCTGTAAAACACAGGAAGAATTTTTAATATAATTCACCAAACCAAGACAGAACTACTACTTGTATTTTAGAAATAAAGTATCCATATGCTATATTTAAGGTTCAGAAAGAAAAAAGGTATCTAGATATCATCTGAGAGGTGCTGTGCTCATGGGAATTATTTGTATGACTAATTGTTTGCAGAATTAAGCCTTTTTCACCGAGAATGATGTATTAAAAACCAAGTAACAAGTTCAGTTACACAAAATGCATTTAGTAATTTAAAGAACACATTTTCTATCAAGTCTTGGAAGTTTCACCTCAGAGTATAACCACGGACTGTATTTATAAACAAAGATAATAGGAAACTCTCAGGCAAGTACTAACTGGGCACATACATATAGTTTATTAATATATATCTTTTCCTTAAAATACCATTTATTTTTAAGTAAGATGCTCCTTCTCAAATTCAGAAATTGAAAGCAAACAATCACCCTGAACTGTTGGTTCCATGTCAATATGCTAAGACTAGACAGATATATTCTTCAAAATATCTCTCCTTTTAGCAGTTAGCAGTTTTTCACGATCCTACTTTAGTAGTCAAAAGTGATTCCAGAAAAGTGTAATACTTTTCTAACATATAATAATGGAAACAGCGCAGAGTCAGATCATTGCATAATTTCTGCTTAAATGTAAAATGTTAACAAATAGCACCAATAATATGCAATTACTGTCAGACAGCACTTGGTCTTATCAATAATGCACATAAAATCAATTGCACAGCATTGTATTCATCATCACTGAAAACTCATTTTTCCATCTGAAGAAATCACCTGAAATTGCCTGTAAATCATCTCACATTAATAAGTCTGTCAAGTCTAACATCACAGTAGTCAAAAAGCCATTCTTAGTCATATATTTTTGTATGTATCTTTTCCATACATCATCATCTGGAAGACTTAGGAAAATGGAACTTAATTCAAGAAAAGTGCATTTTCTCCATTAGCCAGTTCAATGCCAAGGTCTCAGAATTATGGCCTGAATTCTGGAGTTTCAGCCTCTTTTTGTTTGGAGTTCTTTCTGTACAGTACTAGGTCATGTCAGCAGACAGAGTCATTATGCTTTGCTCCTATGGGTCTAAACCAAGACCTACTCTAGTAACTACAACTTTTTTAGCTCCTGTATATGTACAATAGCCACAGAAAATTATGTTCATAGTCATAGACAACTACTGTGATGTGAAAGAACAGAAGAAAATGTCTAATTTTTTAAATTAAAAAAATTAAAAATCATTTAAAAACTTGGCATTAAATTCTCCACTGAAGTCTGCCTGCTGGGAAATCTGATTGTCTCCAGCAGTAGGTAACTATTACAGGTCTGTGAATCGATCAGTTTCGAAATTATCCCACCTATTCAGAACTTTGAGCATACCGAAAGACATGAATCCAGATTTTTACAAATCCTTAAATACAGGTTTTACCATAACCCAAAATACTACATTAGAATAATTGATTATTTTTAAGTAGAGAAAACTTACATCCATCTCATGGGGAAGCTAGGAAGAAACCTCCTCCCATAGTGTTCCAGCAGATTCACATTTCAGCAGCTTTCTTTCATTTTCTGTGTATTCCTAGCTACACAGCCTGTCTCAGGCCATGCCACCTCCATCACTTGATTGCAAACAAGTTCACAAGCCTTTTAGTCTGTTCTCTGCTGTTTCTGCCTCACTTACTCGTGGACTACTCCATCATGACCTCATTCAGCATTTTAGAATTTCCCACTGCAAATGCTCAGCTACTT
This sequence comes from Vireo altiloquus, assembly GCA_013396875.1. NCBI lineage: Eukaryota > Metazoa > Chordata > Aves > Passeriformes > Vireonidae > Vireo > Vireo altiloquus. The sequence goes on from VZRF01008737.1 coordinate 143,542, forward strand.
TCATGGAAGGTGCAGGGCTCTCATCTCTACAAGGAACTCTGTTTGCCTTCCCACATGGCAGCCCTGGAGCAATCAGGGCTGTTTCTTCCAGGTTTTAGAACAAAACACAAAATGATCATAGACTATCTGCTACTGCAGCCCTTGCCTAAATAGATGAGACTCCAAATCAAGTGTAAGGTACCAGTCCAAACTCTGGAATATTACTTCGAGAAGGACTATCAAAGTATTTATGTTAAATAAAACATCTGCTACAGGTTAACTCCCTGCTCCATGGCCATAGTCACAGAAATCATAGAATATTACAAGTTAGAAGGGACCCACAAAGATCTCTGAGTCCAATTGTCAAGTGAATGACCCATAAAGGGATCAAATCTGCAACCTTGGTGTTATTAGCACCATGCTCTGACCAACTGAGCTCCAGCTTCCTGCTGAGCACTGGTACCATGAAAAAAGGCACTGGTAAGTTGTGAAGTTTCCAGCAATGATTACTGCCTAGATGTGTGACCCCACCCAAATCATAGACAATTAGCCTAAGAGAAATGCAAACCTACCCTATGACAGGCATCATCTGTTTAATTTTCTCATTCTCAGCTTTGGCATTCCCGTTCTTTTGGGAAGGTTGGGTTAGGAAGGATCCTGTGGGAAAGTATCTCTGCCTGTTATTTAGCTGAGCAATAGCCAAGTATTCTCAGAGGAAAAGAAAAAAGTCATGCAAATTACCCTGTGAAGCAAGAAGGGGTCAGACAGACATAGAAATGGCAAGAATATGAGTCTGCAGTTCACAGAGGAGATGGAGATACCCCTGGGGATAGCACAAAAAAACCAGGCATGACTCCGAGAAGAGGGAAATAGACTTTGTAAGGATCACAGTGAATTTTGAATATCCAGCAGTGACTCAGGAAATCACTAAATTAGCTGACATTAAACCTAATGCAAGAACTCTTTTGCAGTGGTACAGGTAGGAGTTGTTTATAAATCCTTTTATAAATACTTCTGACAAAATCAATGAGATTTTTCAATTTAAACATTAGGTATTTTGCTACTTATTTTAATCAAGCCTAGATTTCATTTTTTACTTTAAAAGCCTTATACTTTCTAGACCTAGAAAAGTCTCTATTAAAGTTCTGGACAACTCAGTAGTTCTATCAACAGGAGGTTGATTATTTCAGTCAGTGAATTACACTAAATCTCTAAATAACAAACACCCCTTAAAACACACAGCAGCAGAACAATGTACAGCAAAAAGTCAGCAAGACTTTATTATTATCAACAATTTGTCTTATGATGGACGTTGTTGAATGACACTGGAAGCCTCTTGTATATAAATAAAAACTCGTTTATTGAACTTGCTGATTATGGCATAGACAACCTCTGAAAGAGAAAAAGCCCACTTCAGAACAACCACAATATTAAAATCAAAGGATACACTCTTGATGATTTTTAATTACAATGTCAGCTTTGCAAATTCAGAATATTCTGATCATTTGGTACAACTATCAAATAAAAGAGTTTTGAAAAGAGTCTGTTTTACCAGGAAATGTCCTGAGGAGTTCTCCTAGCAGCAGCGAATCTTATCTAAACAGGTCCTACAAGCCTGGCTTACCTCTGGGATAGGTAATGAACTTAGATCCAGAGAATCCTTAATGACAATATCTGAGACTTGATATACAATTATTCTGGAAAGGGCTAACAAACAGCCTCATAGTCAATTTTAACTTTCTGACCAAGCTCAAAAATCCAAAATTCCTCCTCTTGCTTTCAAGAAAGACAAATTATCCTCTCTCTAGCTGATGGAGACCTTAGAGAAAGCCACAGCCATGGGATGAGAAATCATCCTTGCCATGGAGCCAAGCAACCCAGTGAAGCAGACAGTTAATGACCTTTTTGGCCCATAACAATTCTGATCCAGGCCCGATAGCTTTTTGAGAAATAACTATTTGCCCTATGCAAAATTCTGCCAAGTATTCTGCAATATTTTATAAAATTGCTGATCAAAGAAATAACTGTGGCAGAGAATATTGGTTGGAATAATTTCATTTACTATTGTGGACAGACTTGTAGTAGTCTAGTAAGTGCAAAGTGTCCCTGACAGCTGTGAAAGAGAAAAAGATCATTACTGGCATATCACCCTTGATTAGGGTGTCCTCCAAACACAAGGTTTGGAGAAACAAGCAGTCTTTGTCTCGTCCTTAAGTGACACTTAATGAGTATCCATCCACTTTAGTACGGACTAAACCCCTGCCAAATTCTGAAATTTTTGTAGGCAATAATGAAGGAGTGAAAAAGACAGAAAAATGTTGTGAGAACTGCAGGCAGGTATTTCCATGTCATGACATCTTGTGCTTTTGCCATGACATGAGATGGTGTAGGGAAGGGAGACGTATGAGAAGGGAGCGAGGGATAGATGCTACTCCTGGTGGTGTCCTCATTGTGATGATGTGGGTTAATGGGAAGAGACAGTATGATTGCAGCACTAAAACTGCCAGCACAGCAGCTGGTCTGACTGAATGCTGGAAGGTAGGGGACCAAGTGCCTGAGTCTTCTGGGATGCCAGGAGAGGCCAAGATACTTCAGAATTATGGATGTATGCACTTAAATCTTGTCTGCAGTGTGATTTAGAAATTTCTTCATTGCATAATGGAATTGCTACTTAGCTTTTTATAAGTGTCATTGATGCTTCATGACTGAAATTCCCTTCTGTACATGGACTTGTGAAAAGCTCTTCTTGAAATGGGGTGCTGTTCTCTGTAACTCCATTACTATTCCGTGTAACTCCAATTTATTTTTTTTGTCTTAAACCAGAACAATTTTCCATAAGTTTATCCAGCTTATTTTCTTATTTTCTCACCAAAAAAAGAGTATTTATAGCAAGTCAATTAGGAATGACCATTTGACTCAGTGACTTGGTTTCAGCCTCTATAGGATGGTTACACAGAACCTTCTGGAGAGGAGCTCTTGTGGAGGTCCAGGTTCAGTTCAGAAGGGCCATTTCCTAAGTTCCTTACATGTCTGATCATACCAGCAAGTTCCTTTTTTGAGCATGTAATATAAGGCTGGGATCATGCAAAGGATTTGGCAGGATAGTATAATGCTTGCCAAAAATTTCCTCATGTTCTGCATAAAGGAAGCAAGTCAAATAAGCTGCCCAAAATAAGCAGTTTGTACACGAGATGTCTCATTTCAGAACCACTGATGCTCTGCTGTGCTCCTTGATAGTCTGATAGCTTGTGTAAAATGGCACTGTCTTCCCTATCCCAAAAAAAAGTTTTCTTTGAACCACAGTAATCAGGGCCAGACACCAAATAGTGCTAGCTGGTCACACTGAGACACAAGGTCTCCCTGATGATCACTGCTTTCTGTTTCCAGAAGCAGCACCCCAAGGAAGCAGTGCCATGATAGCCTCCCTGACAGGAATGCTGCAGTGTCTCCTGGTGAGAAAGCCAAGTTCCCCGTGATGTACTAAAAGGGCACCAATATTCCTGGACCTATGTGAACTACTTGTGAAGGTGGCAGCCAGCTCATGTAGAGTGGGTGCTGGGTCTTAGTGGCAAGGTTTTGGGGAGGTGGGATGTCTCCAGAAGTCGGAGATGTTTGGGACTGCCCTGTGCCAGACACTGTTCCAGCCAGCTCCCCCATATTCACTGAGCCCTGCAGCTGAGCTGGTAACAGCTCTGTGATATTATTTAAGAAAGGATAAAATACATAAGAGCAGAGACAATAGTAAGGAAAAGAGTGACACAAAAATCAAATTAACATCAAGGTCAGCGAACAAAATGATAGACAATTTATTTGTCTCTGTTTCTCATTGCCTGAACCTATTTTAATAGGCAATACATTTATATAAGTTTCCCCATGTTGCCTCTACTTTGGCCATGATGGTAATTAACAGGTGGTCTCTTGTGACCTAAGAGCTTTTATGTTCTATTTTCCTGCCATGTTCTGTTTGAGAACAGGGAGTGAGGGAGAGTCTGAGTGGGAGTTTGGCTCTTAGCCAAGGTTAACCAGGGCCAAGTAACACAGTTCAAGTACATGATGTCAGTCTACGAGATGAGATACCAGTTCTAGTAGGACTGCCATAGTCACAAATGAATATGTCCAGCAACACAGACACTCCTGGTAAGATGCTGCTAGCTTGCCAAAATCATGTTTAAACTTGGACACAGTTATTCAAGGCATAACAGACATCAGTCTATAATTTTCTAATGTTATAGTAGGAAAAGTAGGAAGACCAAACCTGAAGATTCGTTATAAAAAACACTGACCATAAATTTTCAAATGCAAATGATAAACAGCAAGAACTGAAAGAAAGGTTTTAGCATGAAATGTATAGTTCAGCTTAGTAGAGGCCTGTTAAGTTGTCTTTTGACAGGTGTAAGAATCTAGTTTAAATAAATGACAGTCTTCTAATGGCAAGACCTAGGCTATGACACTTAAGATTCTGTTGAAATCAGGAAAAAACAAGTACATAGTTGAGCCCAACTTAAATAAATAAAATCCAAATCAATACAGTGTTGCAATTCAGGCCAGGTTCTGGCCATTTGCAGCAAAAGAAGGACTCCATATTTATCAGAAGGCAAATATATTCTTTATTTCATGCAAAGCAAGCAAGGCAAAGAGATCTCTAAAGAGAGATCCTGCTGCTCTGACCTCCATGCTTTTTCTAGCATGGTCAGCAGCAGAGTGACAACAACAGTTACTATTGGTTAGGTACAGAGAAATTTGTTAGGATAACAAAAGGAGGAGATACCATCCTGAGAGAGGTATTCTCAGTTTACAAAAACTTTCTCTGTTTTGCAGCTTCTAGCTGTGGGAAGAGAATCGCAAAGAGAGCAAAACTTCTCTCATGGGTGACAGCTCTGTCTGTGGGAAAGGCAGCTGCTTTCCACAGACAGATCTCAAAGCTGAGAATTTCCCTCTGACCAAACCTGTTATCATCCACAATCCAAAGAATGAGACACATTTCAAAACTTTTTTCTTATTTTGGAAAGAAAATAATCCGTTGAAATAAACTGGAAATTAAAACATGTAAAATTATTTAATCTGATTAAATCAACTGATTTATTATGAACACTTTTCTACTTGCAACACTGATCACAACTGTGCAACTTGAATATTTTACCTGCTAACCAAAAGAACCCCAAAATTCTCACATCTGTATTGTTCATACACATTTTTGTATTGCTATTGTTAAACTACTCAGTTGTCTCAACATAATTCTGCTGACAAAACCAATCAAAATAGTAATTTATGAAATATACATAATTAATGTTATTCATTTGTTTGGTAAGTGTCCTCCAAGTACCTTTCAGTGTAAATGTATGATTCAAATGTTTGCAAACACTATTTTATTGCATTCAGGCAAAGCTTCTTCGAAAAACTTTCAGATATCACCAGTGACTGTACTGCATTTAAATATTTTTTTCAGTTTTATTTTGAATAAATTATACATAAGCAGCAAGGCAGTATGCATTAAATTCTTATATGTTAAACAGTAAAGCAGACAGACAATTTTCTGTTTCTTCCTGTAAAACACTCAAGGATTGAATTTCTGTTTCTGTCACTGTCAGCTTATTACAAGACTAGTTCAAAGAGGAAAACAAATTACTCCTATTCACTAATTTCCTCTTACCTAATGGGAGCTTTAAAAATGATGGAGCTTCCCTGAGGTATTGAACTGTGATGGTAACTTCATCGCCAGCATTTCGCAGTAGGTGTACCTGTCAGTGTGACAAATAACAGCTACTTTAAACCAAAGAACCATCAGTCACGGAGAGCACATTACTTGAATGAATTCATTACAATGAAATCAACATTCCTGTTGATCTATAATAAAGTCAGTGTAAATATTGCTGACTTAGAATGTAGAATAGCTTGAGGATCAAGCCACACCAACAATGGAAAAGAGTAGGCAAAATCAGTGGAACAATCTGAATAAATAATTTGCTGGGCAACCTGATATTATATACCAACTGAACACAACTTCCACTAGCTAATTTTTGAAACTGACCTAGGGTAGTAGGGAAATATGTGTTTATGTTGATATAATACATTAATTTTGTCTGCATAAAAACAGAGAGACACATGGAAATATATTAATACACCATACACATCTTGATCTTAAGTTTGGTTTGATTGATTCAGGTAAAAAATTAAGCACAGTTTTGTGTTTCAAATATAGTCTCAGGTTTTGTGTCTGTATAAGCATTTGTAAAACAAAAGGGAACACACACACACACATGCAAACACACATGTATAGACATGTTTTAAACCATCAGAATTCACTTTGAGGCATAGCACACTACTACATGAAGTAGTGAAGTGTTTTTTTAAATGCAGAACTAAAAATATCTCTGATGGAATTCAATTCCTGCTACAGGGCAGAGGTATTCCTTAGTTTCATACCCGTAACTCTCAGGAAACTGGTATTGCATTTGGTTTGCATGTGGCCTGTACACAGAGGGTCTGCATCCCTGAGCCAGTTTGTCAGAAATGGATGCTACAGCTTGTGGCCTCTAATCTGAGCACAACCAGAGCATTCATGTATCAAGCAGAAAAGTAACTAACTGCAGCAAACTAACTGATATAGATGCATTCAATGGTTTAATACACTTGGAGGAAGCTGGTGGTTGTGTTGTTTCAGACCACTGTTTTAGCACAGTGCCACATTGGCCAACAACAATGTGCCACATCGGCCAGTTGGCAGGATTACCTCAAACATCTTAAGTTTTCCACTTGTGTACCTAAAATAAGGTGTACACCACGACTGATGTATTCACTTACATTAAAACATCAAGCTTATGTCTGAGTGAAACTAAGAACATTTTTTATTTTTTTTCTTCTACCCTCCATCTCCCCCCAGCTCAATCTGCTTTTAAATGATTTACTATGAAAAATAAAACAGTTAGTGCTACCTACTCAGCCCCAGAAATCTGAGTGTTGTGCTTTTGTGGACAATTGACTGTAAGAGAACCTGAGGTCTCATTGTGGGGAAAAAACACCATGGAGAAAAATATTATGGTCACTCATTTCTGACTAAACGATTTGAAGATAATCACAAGAGGAGTAACCAAGAGTGAGCGTGCAGCAAAGTTTGCATGCTTCTCTAAGGTCATCCGAAAGTATGTTAGGGGTGCAAACCAAACCAATATGTCTTAAATTCTAAGGTGCAGGAAAACTGTGTCTCCTGAAATCCTCTGCCCCTTATTTCCTGATGTATTTTAGACATTATTTATTACTCAATAAACACTGAAGATGATTGGTAGCTCTGCTAGTCTCACTCTACTGTTACAAAGATAGGATACCCAATATATTCCCTTCCAAATTAAAAATGTCAGAAAGTATCAGGGCAGGGAGAAGTTACATGAGATAAAAAATACAAGATCCTATTACCAAATGCTGCCATACTTGTAATACCATTTTACTTTTCATTGCATGGTAAATCTATTAGAAATATAGACTTTAGTTTATAATCAGTATAGAAACAACAGTGTTTTGCAAAATTAAATAGAAAATTTCAGAACCAACAAATTTAAAATGTACTTATGATACTGTCCTGATATATGTAATGAGAAGAAATATAAACCAAATAAAATTAATACTGAGAACTCGCTTTCTCATTGCCTTTTTAAATAAGCCAAAGAAGTGAAGTATTTTAATTTTAACTTCGGAATAACAAGAAAGATTTTTAATTTCTTAATAGATATAAACATTTTGAAGATAGCTTTCAAACACAGAAGAACTCTGTTTCCTCTTAATTTAGCTAAGAATGCTTGCACACAAACATTTATATTTGTCAAGAGATGAGAGGAGATAGCATGACAGGCATATTGCCTAACATATTTTTGGAAAGCATTAGTCAAGTTTTATGAACATAAATTAAATCCAAAAACTGTTGAAATGAAACAAAACAGTAGACTAGAAACTGTTGCAGAGTATGAGATTTCATTTTTTAATTAAAATAATCTTTTGAAAAGGAAAGAACTCTAATATTAATGATTTGGCTTAGAATTTACAAGCAGTAGTACCTTAAAAGACCATCATACTCTCCTGAAGCTGCTTAGCATTCTTCAAGTAGTGCCTGAAGAGGTCAGAGTGTTGAACCACACACATACTAACAAAACTAAATAAATTTCAGTGATCACAAGAAAGCCTTAACAGTCAGAAGGTCACTAAATAATGCACTGCTTTGTGATGCTGAAGCTTTGCAAAAGACCAATAAGTCTGAAAAAGACAAATCCAGAATCTTTGGAGTAACATTCACTGTTACACTGTTGCCTTACTGTAGTAATAATACAAAACGAGGATTGCAGAAGTGAGTGGGTTTTGGTGGTTTTTTTAAAGGTTGATTAAATGTATTTACTGCAGCTAACTCTGTGTGTGTGTGCGTGTGTGTGCACTTAGTCATGTGTTCCTTTGTATAAAGGAAAAAAGAGCTTCAGCTGAAATGCTTGCTTTTCATGCTGGCTCCAGTTTGCAGGTTTTTCATATCTCTAAGTGCATTTATCAACCCAGGGTTTATCACACTTATCTTTTTCACATGCATTTCTCAAGAACAGAACAGAGATAATGTTACAAATATAAATAGGAGATTCTATATCTCACTTATCTAAGTACAGTAGAGAGTCTCCAGAGAAAAATATGACTCATATTTTAGGAAACCCTAATGACCTTTGTTGTCTCATTTTTACTGTCAACACCCAGTTTTGGTGTTTTAAGCAGACGAGCCAATGGCACAATTCAAATCTGCTGCGCATTCTTTTTAAATTCTGGTGCCTTGTATTTACTGTGATTTGCTCTAAATCTTCAAACATACCTGAACATTAATATTTACACTGCTCAGAGATTTAGACAAGGTTTTGGCTGTTTGAAACAGGTTCTGTCTTATTAAGAACTGTAATAGAAATTAAATTTGAAAATGAGAATGATTTTGATTAACAAATTCACCCATATGGCCTTTTAGCCAGAATCTATTCTGAGTGCAGATGTCACATCATTTAACTTTGGCCACTTAAAAGATTCAACTCTAAAGTATTTGCTAATATCTTTTCTAGAAATCATTAAAGATCTTAGGATACAAAGAAATCCTCATCCACAGATATGTATCTCTAAATACAGAGAGTCTGGATGATAATCTTACACTTCAAACATATGAAGTTAGATGAAAGCAATCTTATCTTGCGTCTATTGAAGAATAGTTAAGTACCTAACTCAGACTAAAAGTCTGAAGCAAAAATTCAGAAGTAAAAGGATGTGAACCACCTGATGAATGCCTGAGCTTGATGTACAAGCATTTCACAAATAAAACACTTGAAATTCACATGAAATGCAAGTCTTGGACTTGACAAGTACCTGGGTGGAAGGTACGAGTCTGTAGTACGAGCAGGCAAACTGAGAGGTAGTAAAATAGATGAAAAATTAGATCATAACACAGAATAGTAAAAAAAACCCCAAACCCAATGAAATCTAGAGAACTAAAAGTTTTAAAAAATGTTTAAATCTTCAGAAAGAACAATAGTGTTTAACACTTGAAATGCCTCCTAAGCAGAAGTATACTCGGAGGCCCTTTAGTAAACTTGGCAGTTTCAGCTCACTGCATATGCACAGGGCTGAAAAATCTGGTACTGTGCCTATATGTCTATAAGTAGGCAAGGAGGATGTGTGAGGAACAGACACCTCGCAGTACAAGTAGACTTTAAAATGACAGTAGAAACAAAATAGCTTTAAAAAAAGTTTTTAAAATTAAAATTGGATTGCAAATCATACTGGAAGACCATGAAGCAGAATTAAGTTAGTTCAAGAAACAATGATTTCTTGACACTTGTCTCTTTTCTAATGGTCAAATATGGAGTGGTTTCAAATAAATACTTTTGATTCTTCTCTTCCTTAGCTTTGCACTATTTAATGAGCAATAATCTCTTTCTAAGTGCTTAGCTGGCTAATCCAAAGCAAGCATTTGTGTCTGAACAATTTATACAAATGTGCTAGGAAAAATGACAGTCAATGCAGCTTATGGAAATTTTCACAGATTTAAACTAAACTGCAACTTCTATTAGTTTACTCAGTTCTTATATTTCTCTCATTTCTGCCTATAAATACAGTAAAAGACATTTTTACAGATAGCTTCAGTATCAATTTAAACAAATAATGTTGCTTCTCTATGATATCATTACCAGGCATTACAGACAAAAAAATGACATTATTTAATTTTTTTTCATTATTGTGTGCATTATTTTTTCTATTTAATTACACACTCCAGCATGTAATTAGCATTGTGTAAACAATGTTTGCAAAACTGCCTGGAATATGAAAGGTATTGATACATATGGTGTATTGGAAAATAAATTTTGAGTCAACTCAGCTGTTTCTGAAGCTACAAAAGTTAAATAAATTCACTTAAGGATAATTATTACCTGAAGCATGAAGACCCATTCCTGAGAAAGTAACTTTGCCATTTTCAAAAAAATCCCAAGAATGTCAGAGCATAATGGGGACTTCTCTGGAAATGCAGGTCAGTCTCAACTGTGATCAATGTGCTATAAATGAAAAGAGTTCAAAGCCACAGAACTCAAAATTAAAAAACAAGCAGTAAGTTTAACTGCTTATCTACTGATATGCATTACTTTTAAAAAGAAAGAACTGTCTCAGGCATCAAAAACTCACAAGAGACAGATGCACATATCTGACTACGTGTGATTGGAAATGCCTATGGTAAAGTGGAATTAGTATCCATAGAATTGCAAACATTTCTGTCCCAAATGCAGCCCCTTCCAAGCAAAGAAAGTGGAGCAGCCTAACCCTGCAGGTTCATAGTCTTTGACTATATTTAAAAATCCTTCTGGATGGTAGTTAAGTTGTTGAGTTTATACCAACTCAAATGAGCACTGATTGAGCTAAAAAGACAAAATGCAGTTTTTCTGGTAGCAGTTACTGTTACAATTTTCTTTGTTGTGTGCTTGTGTCTGTAACATACCTGCACAGTTCTCAGAAACAGATTTAAGCTGATTTGTAGTTTCTGAGGAGAGAGGTATCAGCCAAAAATCCATGCCGTCATCTAATGGCAATGGTATAAAATGATGATGAATGGACAATATTTAATGAAGGCTGTCTTGTTCCTTTATAAAAACAGAACCAGAAAGTTTTGAAGTTGTCAAACCCAGTAGGTAATATGCTGCATTCTCCGATTTAGAAATTGTTAACAATGTGGACATTTCCTCCTTTTCTCACAACAAACTTTTCCACAATGATCCCTTTCTTTTACGTCTTCTGGCCTAATCTAGAGTTAATACAGGATTAAAGTTAGGAAGCACCAAGAACTGCTTTTGTTGCCTACACATTCACTGCTGAAGTATAAGCTAGAAGACCTGGGGACTAATGAGTTCAATGGATTGCCCTGCAGTTTGGATCAGCCATAGAATATGTTTATAATCACTCATATGTTCATCCTTTCAGACTTAAAGAACTGAGGCACCTAGAACACAAAAAACATTCCTCTTTTACTACATCCTTACAGCATGTAGATTAACATAAAAGCATAACAGGAATAAAGTTCAGCTCTATAGATAAAGTTCAGCTCTATTTCATAATAGTAGTACCCCTCTATGTTTGTGTGTAATGCTTTTGTCTGTAATGCTTTTCCTCAATTCCCCAGGCATGAAAGCACTACCATCACAACAAACCAGCAGATCATCTGCAATATTCAGCATCCATCAGAGAGAAATGTGTTTTAGGCAAAGCCCCATACCTGAAACTTCTGCATATTTTCTCAGGACCACAGTCCATGATTCCTTCTAATTTTGTTACTGTATAGGCTAGTATTTATTCAGCACAGATCACCATAAAGCATATTCCTTTATTCAATACTAAAAATTTCCTGTACTGGAAAAAAAAATGTGCTATTTGATAAGTGGAATATCATTCAAATCCCATTGTCAGGTTACAATCTTCTGACTTAGTTTCTCTTCACTCAGAGTTCTGATCGCAGCTAGAGCCATAACTTTAATTACAGGGCCATACTTTTTCCACTAGAACTTTTTTGTACTAGACTTTTTGCTGCCTAATATCATATCAGACAAAAAGCAAAAACACCAAAACCCTTTTTAATTTCCTAATCCAGTTCTTTAATAGTTTTGATGTAATGTGCTAGCTTATTTGCCATTTGAAGTGTATGAATACACTCCTGCTTTATGAGTATTTTGTCTGCTCTCTACAATAACAGATGAGAGAAATAACAGGAACAAGAACAGATGTTATCATTCATCCTCAATTCAGCAGCTACACAAATGAGTCTGAAATATTAGTGATGCCTATAAGACCCATTCACTTATTTAGATCACACTCCCCTTAAGTAAATAACTTTTTGAAGAGAAATAATACTTATGTACAACTTACACAGTGATCTCAAAGGAGTTAATCTCTCTTGTGATCAGAAATACACCAATTTTATTAATGGGTTAATTTTATGTGGTTGTAAGGCCTCTATATAACTTACATCTCTCTCCCTTTCCATTTCAAAAAAACCTTAAAAAGTACAAAATAAATGAGTTTCACTTATGTAAACAGCCTAAGTCTAATCTTTCAGAAACTTATTTAATTAATCTATTCTGAATCACCAGGGTGTACACTAACTCTTTATTAGCTTGCAGCTATGTTATGTTGATAACACTGAGCTAGAGCGTATAGCACTTCCAAGTTCTTTATATCCTGATGAAATACTGAGGGTCACATAATATAGGGCAGTAAATTAATAAAAAGCACAAAACATTGTTTAGCTAGGAAAAGGAAGGTGTAAGAGAGATAAATGAGATGGAGATGATACTGCTTCAGAGAAGTTAGATTAGCGAGAGTGGAAACCAAGCAGAGTGACTAAAGATGGAGAGATAGACTGGTTTGGGCACAGGATATAAGGATCAAAGGAAGCAGGAGTGGATAGTTCTTCATACTGATTATCAAGGATAACAAGAGACATAATACAATATTGCTCCTGAAGCTATAAAGTAGTTTTTCTTTTCCTACCAGCCCTTTCAGAGATATCCCCACCACCCTCCCCAACTCAACCACAGATAGCTTAGTCCCTTTTCTTCTTATTCCAGGTCTGGTTTTTGTTTACATATTTAACCTACCTCCATGGTACTCAGTTTTATACAGGTTGAAGGAGGAGGAGATGGAAGAAAGTGTGCCTCTATTTATGACTTATGTGGCTGGTACAATTTCTTATAAATCCTTTGTAGGTCTTTCAACATTTATTAACGAAATACATAGAAATTTTAAAGGATTAAGAGACTGGGTTTTTTTTTGTTGTTGTTGTTGGTTTTTTTTTTTTGGTTGGGGTTTTTTTTTTTTATTTTTTTTTTTAAAAAATTTTTAAATATCTTAACTCCTTTTACCCTTAGTAATTCTTAAAATTGTAGCTGTCCAGCCACACTCTTGTGCTTTACCTAAGTGCTACATTTTGTGCCCATAGTTTAACAAAGACTTCAATTCTTCCTAGAGCTGCTTTGTGTGAGGTACCTGAATTCTTCCATTCGTTTTAATTATAGTAATTCTGCTTTTGTGCTCAAAGATTATGCACATTGTAAATGCTCATAATGCCAGCATACTTGCTGCTTCTCTAGCACAGGAAATTAAGTGCCTGTGAAATCATGGAAGTAAAATAGCAGTACTGCAATATGAACTAGTTATTGTGGATGCTTTCTTAACATATTTAGAGCTTGAAATAAAGTTGATTTCCACAATGACATTACAAAAGTTGTGTAATATTTTTAAAGCATACATTTTACACAGGTACTTATATTACTCCATGTTTAAAAAATCTTTCTCTGAAATTTTGCTATCTCCTACAAAAACACAGTAAAGGTGCAAATGGACGTAAATTGAAATGGCAAAAATCATGTTTTAAAGCAGGTGAGTTTTATCATTTGCATGTGAAAGACATTGGAGACAAAAGTGTTCTATAATTTGTTTCTTAGTGAGGAATGCTGTCAGATGCATTCAGTAAGGAAATAATCACACTTCTTAGACCATCTGGAAACAATAAGGATGAACTGTACATTCCAAAAAGTTCTAAAGTTATAGTATAATTTGATGATTTTATGTAGCTTTATTTTATGCAATGCTGGGATACAGAACACTTATGGCAAATTAGTACCTGGAGAAATGAAATTAAATTTAAATAGTTTTCATCCAAGTGAGGTGAAAAACATATTTAAATTATTTGTCTCACTGTCATGATAACTCCGGTTCTTCTGTGACTAACTCTCCATGAAAATAGCTCAGGAAAATTCTATAGAGTAACTGAAAGAAAACTATGGGCAGCAAACATCACATAATAGCATTCTTGCTATTGATGTTTATTTCTCCCCGCGTACATAGCAGCAGCAAATTTTCTGAAGTACACAGTAAGTCTTAATGAAAGTGACTACACTAAACTCATTAATAAATGCTGCTCAATAAAAGAGTTTGCTCACTTCTCTCAGTTCCTGCTTCAGGTCTGATGCATGCAGCTGTCCTGAAGATACAGCATTAACAGGTATTTGCTGTCCACATAATAGATGACTAAAGCATTCTTCTAGAACTGACTGAGGCAATGACAAAGGAACATTATGAGAACTACAACCAAGATAAAGTTAAGAAGGTAAAATCTTCAAAAGCTTGGTATCTTTTCTTTGGTCTGTATTCCTACAAATATATTAAAATGCATTAACTAAACATAAACTTCATGAATTTTTCATGTGTAAAGAGCATCTCAAATGAAAACTTATTTATAGAAATGATGCAGTTCCTTGAACAGCTGTGAGTTAAAACTGCGTTGTGCTTGAAAGTAACCTACAAATGGTTCCAAATCTGTAGGTTTACTTTGGCTGATCCCAAATGTAAATCTCCTAATAATAAAGAAAGAAGGCAGTCGGTCTGAGATCATTGCAGCAAGCTCCCTGTCAATAATATTTGTGGGTGATGGATTCTACCCATGTTGTTTCTGTTCACACATCTTTGTGTAACTGGAGACACTCTCTTAGTCTGGAGCACAACAAAACCTTATGCTACTCAAGATACCATTACTCCATACCCCAAATTGTTCATTTAAAGAAAATGATAACAGCACCATATTGGAAAGACAACACATGTAATCACAAACTAGTGAAAGTTTCTTACACAGAAACTAGTCATAGAAAACTTGATATGTAAAACCCTCTGCATTTCTTCTTGAATATCTAACGACAATGTAGGCCAGTGCTGGAAATTACCAAGAATGAGAAAAGTACTAGATGCTATAGGTTTTGGCTTTGTTCTTTACAAACACCTTTTCTCTTCTGAAGATTAAAAGCCTTTCACATAAAAAGACTTTGGAAAAAAATAAAGGATTATTCATTGGATAGCCATAAGGATGAATCCACTTAAATTATGTCACAACACAGTCCTGCCAAGTTGCTCTAGAGAGATCTCCACCATTTTCCCTCTTCCTCTCTCTTCAGCCATCATGAATGGAGAGGATTTGGAGAAGGGAAGTGGTAATGTCAAGGTCATGAAAGTATGTACCTTGATATTTCCTTTACCAGTTTTGATTAATGAAGCCCTCTAAAACCATATATATTAAAAGGAAAACATCTTTAACTCTAGATTAGTGAATGCAGTTTGTTTGGGTTTTTTTACTTTTTAAAAATATATTTTAATTTAATAATCACTTGTGTGAGATCAGGGAAAGCACCAGGAAAAGCCCTTTCAGTCACTGGAACAGATGTTTTAAGCTTCCCTACTACTCTTCCTTTTCCTTCCTCTCTGACATTTTCCTGGGATTTGCTTGTCATCCCTCTGGAAGCACAATAACTACTTTGTTTGATTATTCTATTTCATATTTCTTTAGGTTTCCTGTGACAAAACATACACTCTAACAAAAATTTACCCACGAGTCTCTACATATTCAATACAACTTTTAGGGATTTATTTCTTATTTCCACTCTATTTCTTATTTCCACTACTGCAACTGCATTGCTTGAATACATGGCAATTCCTGGAAAAAGTGTGATGTTGAAGTGATTAAAAACACTACTAATACATTTCTGTGCAATACCACATCTTTTTAATTTACCCTCATACAGTAAGATGTAACTGTAGCTAAACTTTGCAGTAATCTATGCAGATTATTTCAGAAAGTGTCTAAAATTTTATTTAGTTTTTGGCAACTCTTCATTTTTAAAATGTTTTTTAGTAGCATACACCTTTTCTTCAGTGTGTCTAAAACAAATAAATAGGAACAGATTGCTTTTGCTAGAGTTTGTGAGTGTGAAGGCAAGGGATAGGGAATAAAGAAGCTCAATGTCATTTAGATGAAAATTATTTATATCACTTTTAAACTCTCAACAGAAATAGTTCACTATAATCTAAACAATCTAAAAGCAAACTCTGGAAATTACTGAGAAAACAGCAGAGCCCTGCAGCTGAAGAAAGAAATCAAACAGTTTCATGACATGCAGAGGAGTCACAAAATCTTCACATGATGTGAGAAAAACTCAGTTGCTGGTTCTTCTGGATCTGGTAGAATTACCCTTCCAATTTTAAGAGAATATTTCTTCTGTGCTGAGAAAACAAAAAATTTTCTGTACAAAGGACTAACTATTCAATTGAACCAGTTTCAATGCAAAGCATTGGTAGAAGTACTGTGAAGTTTCATCTTGGCACCACTAAGATAGATCTCCCAGAAATGAAACATGCACAGTTTGTCTACATAGAAAAATATCAATTTTTCCTTAATTTAAGTGGTCAAGCTCTCATTTTCTACTTGTCATACTTGAATTACACTGTTCATTTTGACTTCTTAACATCTTTTCTGTTGGCTGAAAAAGCATGTTCAAGCCAAAAACTTCCCACAGGAATAACGGCAGAAATTCAAGGAGTAACTTGAAGTTAAGAGTCAGTCTTGGGTCAGAAATATGTGTAGGTCTGCAAGGGTATCTATACATGTTATTGTAGTCCCTACCTGGGCAATCTAGCTAAACAAAAATTTCCTTGAACTTTGGTCTGTATTGTTGATTATTTCTAGCAGTAATCTTAAACTTGTAAACCTCCTGTATATATCAAATAAAAACTTTATTTTTAATTTCTCTAAAGGTTTTAAGACTGTTGCCTCAAGTATTACTGAATTTCATATTCAAATATTAACATGTTTTAACCAACAGAACATAACCCTGCAATTGTCACATTGGAAATACATATCTTAATCTGTTTGAAGATTAATGATTTTAATAACAGCATAAATCATCAAAATCTACTCATTTACATGACTATAAGAAATTAGTACTCAGTAAAATATATAAATCAAAAGAACTTAGTTTTTCTACTTCTCAAGCATCTATTTGACAAGATATTTTATAATTATTTTTATTATCTTATTTTATTAATCTATCATTCTAGCTCTATGGTTTTTATTGTTTTATTAGTTTTGATATATTTGTTGAGTATTTAAGCATTACGTGCCTATTCTACCAGTGTATCTTCCAGTATTTTTTCTATTCGATCTCTTTCCACCATTTGGAACTGAATTCCAGAAGACCATGCAGAGAACTTTAATTCCAAAGTAGCTAATTCAAAATAGATGATGGATTAAAGGACAAATGAAAATAAAATCTCAGTATCTCAATGAAGATAAACAATTTTCAGGTTCAATCCTTGTATCTCAATCAGCCTAGTGAAGATAAAGTTCATCACTGCCTGCCAGACATGCCAATGCCACATTAAATAGCATTACCCTAAACATCTGAATCATTAAAGATTTAGAACAATTAACAACTACAGGCTAAAAACTATTTAAATTCTGAAAATCTAAAATGATTCCCACTGAATGGATTCTCTGTTTTAATAGAAATGGTTTATTTAGCAATGTACTTCTGTGAGAATATTCATAAATAAAATGTTCCTATGTACTTTCCTGGATCAGTGAGCAAAATTCCAAGGAGATTAACATTTGTGTGGAATACTAAAAATGTGTGAAACATATTAATTTACTATAAAATACATGAAAAAGATGTAGTAAGAAAAAAATAACATGCAACATCTAGTTTTCCATTTTGAATAACTAAACTTCCTCTCCTGCATTTTCTAGTTAATGGAAATAATCAGTTTATTAATCCTTGAAATAGGATTAATTTCATGCAAACTTACATTTGAACTAATCATAGATTCATAAAGAACAGTCTGCATGAGATTATGTAGAAACCTGTCCAATTGCACCTTGAAAGGCACCAGTGATGGTTTTTCATCACATCACCTATGATTTGCTTGTGGTGGAAACAAACTTCTAGTGCAATTGAGCATAGGGCAGTGCTCACCTCGGGGACTCACAAAAATCTTCCTGAATCTTATTTTCCTTTTTCACTGAGTACAGGGAGAGAAAAGTACCCAGAACCACACCACAAAACCCCAAGGGTATTCTCAGCCCAGTGATTATCAGGCAGTCCATGAAGATGCTCAGAGGGCTGGAGCACCTCTCCTGTGATGATAGGCTGAGGGAGTTGGGGTTGTTCAGCCTGGAGAAGAGAAACTCAGGGGAGACCTTAGAGCACCTTCCAGACCCTAAAGGGGGCTACAAGAGAGTTGAAGAGTTCTCTTTTTACAAGAGAATGTAGTGATAGGACAAAGGAGAACAGTTTTAAACTCAAAGAGGGGAGGTTTGGATTAGATATTAGGAAGGAATTCTTTACTGTGAAGTGGTGTTGTACTGGAGCAGGTTGCCAGAGAAACTGAGGATGTTCCATTCCTGAAGTGTTCAAGGCTGGTTTCGACGGGGTTTTAAGCAACCTGGTCTACTGGAAGGTGTCCCTGCCCAAGGCAGGGGTGTTGGAAGCAGATGATCTTCAAGGTCCCTTCCAACCCTGCCATTTTATGATTCTGTGGTTCTATGAACCTGAAAAATTCTGTTGAATCAGAAAACTGCCATCTTGTATTTCATTTCCTTTCACAGTTTATTGTGAATTGAAGTCACAGCCAAAAGAATACCAAGTGAGTGGTACACCTTCTTTGTGAACTTCAACCAAAATACTCTTTATCTTTGCTTTCCACTCAGATCTGACTGCGCCTTTCGTGTTATACATGGTGACAACCTGATTAGCCATCATGGAAAGAAAACTAAATTTCCTCTCTGATACACAATACAGAAACTATATTAATCTCTGAATTAACATTTTCTGCATTTACAGTCTCTCCACACCAGTAGAATAATTCTAAAAATAAAGTTAATTTTCAAGGAAAATAAATTATATTCAATTTTCCACACTACTGTATTACCTACAACAAAAGCTACTGGCACAGGTTCTGAATTATTTATTCTACCCATATCCTTAGCCAGAACTAATATGTGATAGTAGCAGCTTGAATAATTGTGGAGAAAAGCAAATTCTAGTATCAGAAGTGAAAAACAGGAGAGCCAGTTTGTTGTTAAATTGGTGCTGACACAGTAGCTAATTGTTTGGCTTGCAGAGAAGTAATCACCTTTTAAGACAGCCAAAGTTCGAGGGTCAAGAAACAAAACTACCTATTTGGTACAATCAGGACCAGCTAACTACATAAACATCCCAGGAGGGAAGATGGAAGGTAGCAGACAGAATAAAGTGGTCTCCTTTCCTAAAGTTCTCAGATTTTGTAGACTTCTCTCCCATGTATTAACCCAGTGTGTTTTAAGTCTTTAACTCCTGTGAGCCATACTGACATACAATTACCCTCAAGCTTCAGTTTTGTAAAATAAAGGTTTTACAAAAACAAAGGTGCCGACTGAGTGCACCTCCTCACATCCTGCAAGGGTGAACCACAGACGTCCTAAAACGGCAGAAAGTAAGAACAAACAGGAGAAGTCTAAACAGCAAGGAATGCCATTGTGGAACAAACTAAATAAAAAACCAAAAGAAAATTCTTGAAAGCATTTTTTAGAGTTACAATTTAAAAAATAAAATAATCTGTTGGAGACCAGCAAAGCTGCACAGCTTTGCCTGTTCTCCTGGGGACCAAATTTATCTCCAAAGCCCCACAAGAAGGCTTTGCCATCGAAATGAGCCCTTGGGAGAAACTGCCCCCACTCCTGGGTGAACAGCAAACACCAAAGAAATGAGAAGCTGAATGTTTGATATGTTATAGAAAGATAGGTTTGTAGTTTTAAGAATTGCCTCATATATTACTATGGGACCAAGATGGAGATTTTAGGGAGTTGGTCCCTTTTCCTTCTCCTTCTTCACTTTTCTCCTTCTTCTTCCCTTTTCTGTGACCTCAGTTCCTATCATGTAGCGATTGGTAGAGAGAATTTAGTTTAGAAGAGACCTGTTAATAATAGTGATAGTTATTGGATTTAGAAACAAAATAATGTATGTAGAATCTTTCTATTTGATGATAAACCTTATATAAACCCTCTGTACTGTGTATCTACGGCCATTTTTGGCACCTGGAATCAGTGATGACACTGTGTTCCTGAACCTTTGATAACTTTAGAATAAACAACCTGAAGCAGTACCGAAGTCATTTGTTATTTTGTCCTGAGATGAGAGATTGAGAAGAAAAGCAGTCTGGGCATGAATCACCCTTGTGGGGCCCAAACAGGGCGTCCACAATAATCAAACCACAACACGACAAACAAACAGAAAAACTTCATCAGCTCAACATCAGAAAAAGCAAGAAACATCTTTTCTTCTGCCCCTTAATGGCTTATCACTATGGCTGGACCCATGGAGTAATTCAGAATCTCTACCTTTGCTAGGAGCATCCTTTTTAGCAGTATGGACTCCCATTCCCCTCACTGGCAGGATGGGAGAGAAGAGGAAGAACAAAGCAAGAAAACCTTCATGAGAACAACAGTTTAACAATAAAGACAATTTAGTAACTTAAGTAAAGACAGAGGAAAAAACAAAACAAGTGATGCAAGGGAAATCAGTCACAACCTCCTGATGCCCATCCAGTCTCTGAGCAATGGCTGCTTCCTCCAGAAAACACTCCCACAATTTTTACTGCTAAGCATGATGTTATATGGCATGGAATATCCCTTTGGTCAGTTCAGGTCAGCTTTCCTGTCTGTATTCCCTTCCAGCTTCTGGCCCATTCTCAGCCTACTCACTGAGAGGGGAAAAAGTGAGGAAAAGAGAAAGTGCTTGATGGCCTACAAGCACTGCTCAGCAATAACAGACACAGTGGCATGTTACTAATGTCATTTTAGTCACAAACCAAGATCATATTGGCTGCCACAAAGAAAATTAATGTAGTCTCAGCCTAGATCCAGTACACTTGGATCACACAGTACAATTCATAACCTTGAGTCAGCTGTTTGCAGAAGAGGCCTCTCGCACCCAGAATGCAAGCAGCAAGAAATGCCTTCAAACTGTACCGGTGGATGATGTTTCAGAAGTCCCACTTTGAAGCAGATGACTGAATATGTAAGAGACCATGGTGCCAGATGCATACAGAGAAAGCTAAAAAAGTTACCCAATAACCTTTGCCAGGCTACCACTAAGTACTTTGCACTGTGTTAACAAGGTTGTGTAAACTTGAGCCCAGAGTGAATCAAAAATACCCAAGCCTCATTGATGAGTGTCTTTCGAACACAAGTGCTGGAGCACCTCTCATCTAACCCAAGTGACATTTAGAAAACAGGGCAACCTTTACAGAGAGAGAAGATGTAGGTATGATTTTTTTAAAAGTTAGATGAGTTCACCATCCTTAATATACTGCTTTCTGGACAACTACCCATAATCACTATATTACTAACTTAGTATGTTGTAACAAGCTTAATACAAGCTTAATGCCTTCTTCGGTGGTGTTTCTGGAGCCCAAACCATCTTTTTTAAAGCATTTCTTTCAAATTGCAAACCCACCATATTCAAATATAGAGGACTTTATCTCAACTATTATTTCATAAAAATGCAAAGACATAATTTTGATAAAGTAAGAAATAATAAATCTTGCATTCTCTCAGGAGCTTTGGCAACAGCCCACCTCATCTCATAGAACCAGCTCCTTCCTCTACTACCTGACACATTTTTCTAACCCCATTCTGATCAGAGTAACAAGCTGTGTTAGTTAGATCTGTGTTTGCAGATCTATCTCCAGGCACATTGTGATCTCTACTCCTTCTAGAGTTTCCTTCAGCCATATGACTCGGAGCTGTTCCAGGAAATTTTGCTTAGTGCTTCTACTGGATTCCCACGTACAGGGCAAGGATGAATTTCTCTCTCATTCCTCACCTCTGTTGTGCTACAGTGACAGTTCTGGAGCACTTCTTGGCTTTTACAAACAAGCCTTAAGGGAAGCAACTTACCATTTTATGAGGAGTAACTTTCAGGAAGTTTGGGGTTTTTTGTGTGCAATAACAATACAAGCAGAAGGAGGGCAGCTCACCAATACACAATAGATCTGACTATGCTTTACTGAGATTGTAAGAGATTCAGCTTGATGGTATTAATGAACACCAAGTAAAGGACTGCAAGATCATGCAGTTGTTATCTTGACCTAGAGAGATCACCTTCAAGTAATAAAAGCAAGTTTACTTCCTCTGCCCATGTAATTTCTGCCTTGCTGATAAGACTGTCAAAGCCCATGTCATTTATTGCCACAGATACTATTCTGAGATACAGTTGTCAGTGAATCAAGTCAGTGATAACTGCCAATAAACAGACAACAGGGGGTAACAATTTTTTATGGCCTGGCACTGCACACCGGAAAAACACTGCAAATCGAGTGAATGTGAACTGGCTTTGTCCTCATACAGTCAATTTGATAAATTAAACAGATCAGTAAAACCTGACCACTATTTAATAAATTGTTTCAGGTTAGACCAAACATTGTGGTAAATTGTATTTCAAAATTGAATTAAATAACTGGAAAAGTTTTAATAACCAAATATATGACAAACTTGATGACAGCACTGTCCTTATAGTAAAAAAGAGTAAATTCATTTGAAACAAGGCTGGAGTCAGAACAGTTTGGACATAAGATATTCTGTACATCAATAAAAAAATCAAAATGGAATGACTTACCACTTCTTCATGGGTAGCACTTTCTACATTTATACCATTAACCTAAAAACAGATATGATAGGGAGAAAATTATTTGTAATGTGAACTTAGTTACTGAAATAAAAACAAGTATGAAGCAAATGTCTGGAGAAAAAAGTGAAGGTTTACTGACCTGTATTATTGCATCTCCTATAAATAACATTCCTGTCTGTTCAGCTGTGGGATTACAGAAGGAGTAGATTTTAGTTGATAGTAGTACTGAAAAAAGTTATATTTTCTTCCAGAAATTGGTTTAACACACTGTATGTAATCTTCATTTGAAACTGATTTGGTTGTGAAAATACAAGGCACAGTAATTCATATTCAACCAACAAAGATAATAGATTCCTATCCATTTTAAACAAATTAAGAGAGCTACTTTCCATGCATAAAGAACTTGTTTAGTACAGATTACAAATGTCAATTCTCACTAATGAAGGATTCATTAAATTATGTGGAAAATGTGATTCACACTTTTCATTATTCTTCCACAAAAGGGAAACAGGAGTTTCTGAAACTATTTAGCAATTCCTTTCCCCATGAACAAATTTACAGGGACTGCTGTAATTAAAGAGTTTGTGACTAGAATTTAATACAATTCTTTAACATCAAGTTTGAATTTATTTTTTCCCTAGGAATAACATTATTCCAATCTGCAATTTGCCTGCAGATTTCCTGTCTTACAGAGTTAATGGGAATATTGTTATGAAACTTCAAACAATTCTCCATAGATACAAACAATGACATTGTTGAGGTCTATTCTCTTACTTTTAAATTTTTAAATTCTTTTTTGTTGGAATTTGGGGATGTTGACGTCATGAAATGTATTACTTAACTAAAAGTAAGTCTCTTACCCTGCAAAGACCGATACTATTAAAGAAAGCCTATTAGTCTTATACATGATCTTTAAGGTCACCCCTTGAGGCTTAGAAGAATGCAATCAATGTTAACAAAATCAGTATTATGAGAAATGGAAATATAAGTAAAAAAGAAAGAAGAAACTGCATAGAGAATTCATGATTTCTGCAATTTAGCTGTTGCTGCTGCAAATGTACCTTTGTTACAAAACACCACTTCTTTAAAAATAATTTTTTCATCACTCTTTTGGCAGATAAAAGATAATAGTTCATAAGTCAATAGTTAGGAAATATTTCACTATTTATTTTAAAAATCATGCTACAAGTTGCATTGAAGGTCTTTACCCCACTTCTCATCCTACTTCGTATTTAAAAATATGCATAAAATTTGTATTAGCTGTTCAGAAAAGAAATCTACATACAGAAATTTAACTGAATTAAAGCAGTTCGAAACCATCACAAAGCAATCCGAAGCAGCCTATACTGGGCTTCTAGAGGTGTTGAACATTAGCTTGGACATCTCAGTAATAACCTTCTATTTGAGATGTTAGTAATACATACACCAGTCATGAAAAACGTGAACAATTTTTAATTCAGTGCTTATGTTAGGGTCATCAGGTTGTTTTAAAAAAAGTGGAAGCATACTTGAATTAGAGTTAGAAGGAAAAGGGTGAGTTTGAAATTCCAGTTGTGGCAAAGCAGAAAAGGATAAATTCAAAGGATGCATGCCTTGTCCTCTGTGTCTGATTGACTCAGAAGTGAGTGGAGAAATTTTAAGCATGTTTGCATTAGCAAGTTGCCATGGTTTAACCTCAGCTGGAAATATTTACCATGCAGCCACTTGCTCAACCCTCCTTCCCAACCCCATTCTTCTACTCCATGCCAGCTCCCAGTGATGGGGAGGAGACTTGAAAAAAAACCCCAAAACTCGTGGGGTTGAGATAAGAACAGTTTAACAATTGAATTATAATATAATAATAGTAAAGGAAAGGAGAAAAACCCAAAGAAACAAGTAATGCACAATGCAATTCCTCATCCCCTGCTGACTGATGTCCAGCCTGTCCCTGAGCAGCAACCGGCAGCTCCTAGCAATTTCCCCACAGTTTATATTCCAAGCATCCTGTTCTATGGTATGGAATATTTCTTTGCCATGTTTTTTTTTTTGGCCAGTTCAGATCACCTCTCCTGGCCATGATTGCTCCCAGCTTCTTGTACACCTGTTTGATGGCAGAGCACGGAACAGAGAAGGGTCCTTGATTTAGGGAAAGCACTATTTAGCTACAACTAAAACACCACTATGTTATCAACATCACTCCCACACCCAGTCCAAAACATAGCACTGTACCAGCTACTAAGAAGAAAATTAATTCTATCCCAGCTGAAACCAGGACACAAAAGGCATGTGTGACGAGGCAGAACAGAAAGAGATCATGAACCAAAGCTGTTTATGCTGAGGCTCCTTATATCTACACTGTAAGTTTCAGGGATTTTAAATGAGATCAGACTGGGCCTCCAATAAATGCTCTCAAGTAAAGAGAAGCTGCCTGAGGAAAATTACTACAAAAAACTTTCTGTTTTGCAAACCCCTAAGCAGCCTATGCTAGGGCACACCACTGCCATGCCGTGATGCAGTCCTGCTGCCAGTAACAGCAGCAGGAGGTCCCAGGGAGCAGAAGCAGACCTTGCTTACAAGTACTGTTCCTGAAACAGGAATCAATGTAGAACCTGGACAGCAACCAAACGAGGTGTACACAGGGAGAGTGGGTCCTCAGCTTCCTTCAGGAGAAAAACCCTAGTGAGCCAATCCTTGGATATTACTCAGTGTGTGGGGGGATTGCAGCAGGATTCACGCTCCAACTCCCTTCAGCAAGGCAGATGTGTTTGTTTATACTTCTACAAGTACCAGTCAGCTGATCTGCAGGCCACAGGTGTGATGAGGATGGCACAAGTGGGCAGCAGCAGTGCTGCTTTCCTGAGGCCCTTAGTTATTGGCTCTGCTGGGCAGTCAAAGTGGCCACTGCTTTTGGGAAGATCAGCTGGAAACAGCAACACAGGAACAAGCACAGTAAAGAAAGAGATGTGGGAATGTGCGAGATGAATTTGAAAAGAATTTCTGTAAGAGGTGAAAACAGAGTAATGTAGGGCAAGAAAGCAAAGCATACTGAACCAGAAAATGTTTGTGTGAAAGCAGAGATCCTGATGGAAGAATGCTTGATGATGATTTGTGGGTAGGTAGGAAGGTGTTGCCATTCTCCTGAATCTTCATCTATCTGTGATCCACTGCATAATGACACAACAGCACAGTTGTGCTATACTATCTAAGTCTTCTGAGAAAACTGCTCAGTTATAACTAAAGTTATAATAAAATACATAGACTAGTATTCATGCAAAAAAAGGAATGACTAAATTCTAGACACAGGTAAAATTCTTGAAATAGCACTATTTAACAGCTCAAGGCTTACAAAGGAAAAGCAGTGATATAAAAATGTATGAAACCTCAAGGAATAAAACTGGGGAAATGGAGGATTGTAACTTGGCAGTACAAAAGACAATTCCCTTCCAGGGAGCAGTGGAGGCTGAACCTTTCCATGGGACTTTTGACTGCCAGGTCAGCAAAGACCCATTGCTCATTCCACAGGGGTGATGAATACTACAATATCCCCAGCCACCTCATGTCTGTTAGCCAATAAATTTTACAGTTTAAGAGCACAAAGCAATTATATCCTGCTTGCAGGGTCTTGAAAAACAATCAAGGCTGTCCACATAAGTAAATGAGAGAAGAAGCATGATGTGGTCAATAACAAATACTCTACAAACTGAAAAAAGCACAGCATTTGGGACAATCAGAATTTTCTCTAGAAGTGCATTATGCTGCATACTAAACCAGTAATCTGGACACCTGCTACTGCCATCATGGGTATGCTTGCATGTCTGTGATGAAACACTTTGGGTTTAGCCAATGGTCTATAATTTAAAATCAATTATGATTACTAAAAAATACATTTTCGATAAATCAAGAATGTAGGGGTGTGTCACTATAATGCAGAATTTACAAGACAGTTTGCAAGCATGTTAGAAATAAAGTGACTGGAAAAGCTCTTTGGAGACAAAAAGTCGGTCCTGTTTCTCTAAGGCATATTTTAAACCTGAAGACAAGACACCTATTGATGTTTTCACGAAATCATATTCTCTCTATATGACAAAAATACTAAGTAAAATCTTCCAGGCTATGTGAAACTCTTTCTCTCACTGGTAACATCCTCATATACAAAGGTGCTTATGAAAGGCTGCTCTAAAGTTATCAGTCATTATGTGAAAAATGAAGCAATACTAAAAACAAAATACTTGAAAAAAAGCTTTGGGCTACCAGGGAGCATAAAAGCTTATTCACCAAAACAATAAATGCAACTTTTTCAGAATCCAGTTTGCCTCTTGAAGTTATTTGAAATAATATTTTAGTAGAAGTGAATTGAAAACGTCCAGAAAAAAGACTAAAAAGAAAGTAAGCACGAAGTACTGATAAGCAGAGACATAGCAGGCTGTAAAAGAAAATTGGGCATGTGTTGCAATAAATAGTGCTACACCACCTTTATTATTCATCTTAATTATCTCTAAAAAGGTTTAATGCTGATTAAATGCTGTACATTGATTAAATTCAAAAGTAATACTGAATGGAGGAAAGCAGGAGGGAAACCTAAAAGGGCTTATGTTGAAGTAATGGTAAGAAAATAACCATTTAAAAAATTGAAATCTTATTTTTTGGGAATATTAGATTTGAAAAACTTCTCCAAAGTTTTGTAAATGATCCATCATTCTAATATTTAAAAAAAAATAAACCTCGGACACAGCCATGAACTAAAAATTAAAAATTCTTTTGCACTCAGTGAGAATGGAAAAGAATCAGTAATTCTAGCTTTGCTTTGCTTATATTTTCTATCCACTCGGTCTGAAGAACGGTTGTATCAAATTTTCTAAAATTTGCTAGGTAGTGAAATGGTAAATTTACTGAACAGAGTCTTGGGAAATTCTTAGTTACAACTAGTTAATTGATGCACATCTCTATGCAGATTTGAGTCTGCAGATAATCTGACATCTTTATATTTTTCAAGATTGGTCACAATATATATTTTCACTCAATTTTTGTTGAATTCCTGACTCACACGAGAAACATACAAGGTATTATGCCTTATGACAACAAGTGCTGCTTAAAGCACACAGTGAGCTGCACTGACTGCATGGACCTTTCAACTCACAAGCTTAACATTAAATATACGAATAACTATTTAACTGCATAAAGAAAATCTAAAGGAATAGCTAGGAAACTAGATGAAAGAAAAAGATTGGAAAAATTAGTATTAAGGATACAAAATACTAACGTATCCAGATGTATCTTTCCCTCCTCTTCCATGAACTGGACATAACTACACTCATGACTGTAAAGATACACCTGCTGCAGCAAGACCTTTAATCTGTGATTTAAAACACGACTATATTAACTCAATTATTGAAAGCTACCTTTCAATAGGGAAGGTAGGTTAGGGAAGTTTTTAATACTGAATATGTTAGCGTAGAAACACATAATCAGGGTATGATTATATGCAGGTGCTTTTATTGGAGAGCTCTGGGAGTCAGGGGTACAGACCCAAATCAGACTCTGACATGGGAGTCAAGATGGACACATTTTATACTCTTTTGTTACGTAACTGTACTATAATAATATTTTAATCATTAAACTTACATTGTTCTATTGTATGCACTGATTTTATCCAAGCATGAATTCTCAGGCCCCCTCCTGACAGTATCCCAAGATTATCATTCGCTTCTCATAATTCTTATTACAATTACTAAGCAATCATTGCAATTAACAATCATATCATTTATCATCTGCTGTTTATACAGGTGCAGTTCCACATAACCTAGTAAAGACAAAGCCCAACACTCTTTCCCAAGGTCTACCAGGCCTTAGTCTTTCTTTTCCACCCCTCTCCCCTCCTGAATCTATTTCCATGATTTTAGAAGCATTGTAACCCTATGCTATCAAATATACTCTTAGCAGGACTTGTTTAAATTTCATTTCTTTGTTTAAAAGAAAAAAACTCAAACTTTCCTGTTGTCCCATGCTGGTTAGACATAACAAGCCCCTCTAGGTTTGCTCTTCAAGGACACCTAGATTGTATCAGGACCCAAAATATGTAAACTAAGGCCTCTGAGGAGGAGGGCAAACTTGGGGTAGTTACATCAGTAACTGAGGTTATAATTGGAGAATTATAATTAATCAACCCTCACATGCAAATGGACCAAACTTATAAAAGTGTGAAGAACCCATGATGTGGAGTCCATCTTGGGTGTAGCCTTTGGCCTGCCCAGGGTGTACCTTTGAAGGTCCTTTAATAAATATTTATTCCCTTATTCCCGTCTAGTCTCTGTTTTCAGGTGGCCATCTCAGGCATCAAGATGACCTCAGCAAAAAGACAAGTTTTCAAAACATGCTGCTCACTAGAAGCTTTTACTGATAAAAAGCATTTTTCTGTCAGTGGCTAGAATTGAATACAGTCTGAAAAGAAAATCACTGTAACCACAAATTTCTAGTACTTTTCACTGCCAACTATTAATGGGATAAACTTAGCTTTGTTATAAGCAAATAAAAAATTGTGTTATATTTTATGAATGCCAAAAAGTAAAATGAGCAAGATGTATAAGGGCAATTAGGAATCCAAAGAGCATACCAATGGGCATTAAGGAACCTTAACCTTAAAACCAAAATCTGTTTATTCCGTGCCATAATTTTTAAAAGGCAGATGACATTATAACTGTTTTCTGAGTCTAATTTCAAAATAACACTTTGGTATTATTGCCTAACCTTTGTTATAGCGTATGTTACAGCCAAAATTTGCCCATTTTTATCTGAGGTGGGGACAATGGCTGCTTATATCTTTTAACTGAGACGACTAGAACCTGGAGTAGTCCTTGGCATGACACTCTCTTTAATTAAATGTGCTTTGAAAGGCAGCATGAAAAAAGTATTATAGTTTGGTTCCAATTCTACTCACCCAACTCTTAGCAGTAACTAAAGCAAAAAATTATTTAAAGGCTTTTCAGTGGTTTTCTGATTGCAAACAGATTTGTATCGTGAGTTACATTTCCAGTCTATGACATGATGTGTAAAAAGTACCAGTATAACCCGTGATTAACTTGATTTCAGACCTACTTTAGGAAACAAAAGGAGAAAAATTCAGAATTCCAGGTATTTCTGTGTCTTGATGCAAGATTCTTAAGGCAAACCAAATAGCAATGTGATTCTTGTAGGTATTTCCAAACAAGTAGATGTTTCCAAACTCGTTCATGTTGCAGCAGAGCGACTGCATAGGAAGAGTCATCATGATAAATTCTAGAGAAAAATACTTGCCATTTTACATTCAGTTCTTGATAATTTGATTTTGCCTTTATAGAAAACCACCAATTATCAAAGCAAGGAAACAAAATTGGAATATTAATTACTTTAATTTTAAAGTCATTATTTTAAAATAATTTACTTTAATTACTCTAAAATTTTACCTTTTTAGGAAAAGTCATGACCACTAAGATGTGACTATAATAAAAGCAAGGCAAAGTTTTTTAAAATGTATTTTCAGAAAATATTTAAAGTGTTAAATTACTATTGCCATTCATTACTTGGGATACTTGCCTAACCACGGTCCTTGAGTTTGAAAACAAAAGTAAAAATACTCACACATTTTACATGGACAGAATTTGTAAGTAAGTAGCAATAATTAAGAAAAGCAATTGTTTTAACTATAAATAGATTATAACTATGAATAAGTTATATTTTGTTTATAAAATAAGTTTTACTAGACAAGCATAGCTAAGACTCAATTAAGAGTCAGTGAGAAACTATTTCAAATTGCAAAAATATAGTATTTCTAGAGATATGGTTAGCAGTTTTAGAACTCTATGTGTATAATCAATCTAAACTGGATAATATTTCCAGAGTTTAACAATTGGCCTTGATGATCTTAGAGGTCTTTTCCAACCTTAATAATTCTATGATTCTAGGCATTATTAAAATATTTTCCAGGTAAAAATAGTTGTGTGCACTTTAAAATTAATTAAGCAATAAATTGTGAATAAAGTGACAAAGGATTGTACTACAATGTAAAGGAAGAATCTTATCACACAGTTGTAATATTCTAAAGTATAAGGTTTGCTCTAATAGACATATGCTTAATATCACATGTAAAAGATTTTCTGATCTGAATAAAAGAAATTATTACTAGGTAACATTATATAAGGAAATAAATTATAATCTGGAATCTTCATCCTTCCTAAATGTGCAACTAATATTTCACTAATTTCTATTATATTATGACAAAGCTTTAAATGCTGTAGAGGTGATGGTGACACCTGAAAAATAAACCTGGAAACTAAGAGGGGATGCCCAAAGCAGCAGAAATACAAGCTTAAGTTGAGCTTGTAAAGAAAAGATGCAGTTCCTAAAATAGCCTAAAAAGTCTTTAGTTCAGAAATCAGTAAGGGAAAGATAAGTGAAGAGATGAAAAATATAATTTTCATGAAATTGCCAAAGGATGCTATTAGATTTCTCAAATTATTATTCCATGTGACATTATCTCCAAACAGAAGTTCTTTTCATTTGCACTTTCTATCAAATATTCTGTATGATTCTTGACTGCTTCAGCCCCAAAATAATCTGCATGAGTTTTACTCTGAGTTTAATTAGTATCTTTCAATGCAGTGGGAGTCTTTTGATACAGCTGAATGACATGATCTGTCTAGCTGCTTGCTTCTCTAGTTTCTGCACCGAAGCACTGTAGTGGAAGCTTGCTCCAAATCCAAAGTCCAAAATACCATGCATCTGCAGAGGGACATCAGGCAGCGAGTCCTCTCCTAAACACATTATCTGAAAGCATACTGTAGTTCTCTACTTTCTCTGCACAGAATAATTGTCATTAACATTTTTCTTCAACCTGGACTGTAGGGATACAAATTCAAATACTAATTTTAAGTGCTACTTCATTAGATTTCTGCAGTTCGTAAAGGAACTACATTGTTAATCAGAGGCTGGTGAGCAGAAGAAAGAACAGAAACTGTACATGTCAGTGGCATCCTAAGGTCACAGTTTATACACTCAACTGCTACTTGGAACAGATTACAAGTAAAAAGATACAGTAATTTTCCCCACCTTTCTCTATTTAATTTACGGTTGCAGAATGATAGGTCCACTGAAATTGTAAATAATATTTTTTACATTTTATACCTACCTTTTTTTTGTTCATAAACTTCAAAATGCACCTTCCAATGAGAATGTTCATCATAAAACCCTATAGAACTGAAATACAATTTTCAGACACATTTTGCATTTATGTAGTTAATTTATTAAACAAAATTAATTATCTTTTCTTGAAAGTTGATCTTCTTCACAAGCATGAGGAAGAATTTGATCATTAGTATGCTCTTTGAATACCATTTATTTGTACACATAACAGGAAAGCATTATTCATTACCAAGAACTTAATACACATATTTTTAGACACATATACGTGTGTATAAGTATAAATATATAAAACTTCTTTTGGGAAAGTACAAAATCAACTGCCTAAATCTAGAGCTGGAAAGTTAATTCACTGTTTATGTTTTTTAGCCAAATCAAAGAATAAAAACAAATTTCAAAGTGGCCTAAAATGAGAATGCTTTGGTTTACCCTGTAAAAATGACTTCTGGATTCACCAAGCTCTTAAATACTACTTAGTAAAACCCCACAAAATCTGCAATAAATTTCTATGTGAAAGTTCCAAGTATTTCATTCCAAATTGTCTTCTGTCCAGGAAATATTTATGAATAATTTTAATGCATAAAAAAATGCATTTCATTTTAGCACTTAAAACATTACCATATTAAAAAAAAAAAAAATTACTAGATTTGATTTTAAGTTTGTGCCTGGTCAGTTAAATAAATACTTAAAAATTACTCCCTGCATGCTTCTACCCAAAGAATTATTTATACTTAGATCAGCCTCTTGCAAAGCATTGTATTGTGACTGCATGGCCAAGCTTTGGTAGCAGGAGTGGCTCTGTAAGAAGCTTCCAGAAGCTTCCTCCATGTCTGGCAGAGGCAATTCCTGGTCGCTCCAAAGACGGACATGATGCTGTCAAGGCTGAGCCAATCAGGAATCGTGGTAACACCTCTGTGATAACACATTTAAGAATTAAAAATAAAGTTATTGCACAGTTTTAATTGTGGCCAGAGTAGAGCAGGAGGTGAGAACAGCCCTGCAGACACCAAGGTCAGTGCAGAAGGAGGGGCAGGAGGTGCTCCAGGCACCAGAGCTGAGATTCCCCTGCAGCCCATGGTGAGGACCATGGTGAGGCAGCTGTGCCCCTGCAGCCCATGGAGAGCCACAGGGATGCAGAGATCCAGATCCACCTGCAGACTGCTGCCCTATGCCGCACCAGGAGGATGCCTTGAGGAGGCTGTGAACCCATGGGAGGCCCACGGCAAGAGAAGCCCATGATGGAGCAGCCTATCCTGAAGGACTGCACCCCGTGGCAGAGGGACCCACGCTGCAGCAGTATGGGGAGTTGCCTGTGGGATGGACTCACATCGAAGAAATTAATGAAGAACAACCTCCTGTGGGAGGGACCCCACAATGGAGCACGGGAATGACTCTTCTCCTCAACAGTAGGAGAAACAACATGTGATGAACTGACCATAACGCCATTCCCTGACTCCCTGAACTGCTGAGGGAGAAGTCAGAGCTGGGAAGAAGAGAGGGGTGGGGGAAAGGTGTTTTTATTTTATTTCTCATTATTCCGCTCTGATTTCTTTAGCAATAAATTTAATTCATATCTCTAATTCTAGTCCGTTTTGCCTGTGGTGGTACTTGGTGAGTGATCTACCCTGGTCCTTTCTCAACCCATGAGCCCTTCATTATATTTTCTCTCCCTTCTCCACCTTCAGATAGAATGTGTGATAAAATGGCTTTAGTGGGTGCCTGGCATCCAGCTAGCATCCACCCACTAGAAGCAT
The DNA here is from genome assembly GCA_013396875.1 of Vireo altiloquus. NCBI lineage: Eukaryota > Metazoa > Chordata > Aves > Passeriformes > Vireonidae > Vireo > Vireo altiloquus. Next base: position 177,455 of record VZRF01008737.1, read on the forward strand.
TTCACCTTCAAAATGAATCCCAGTAATATAAATTCTTCTAGGATCTCAGCTGAGGAATTTATCCAGCTACGTTTCTCACCATATATCCAATGACTCTTATTCTCACAAAATATACAGCAACTGCTATTCAGACATTGGATCTTAAATATGTTCCTATTAGGTTGAATAGAAAATATCTGCTGAATCAGAGATCAAAATACCTTCCTTTAACTTGTTGACTGATCTTCAACAGTTCATTAAAATGTTAAGAGGTACTGCACTTGGCAGCCTGTCTAGTCTTGAGAAGGCAACAGTTAAAAAGAAATCCAAAATGTTAAGAATATTCTTCTATGCCTTCTGAAAATAAGTTTAGAGACGGAGGCATAGGTCCACAAGAAAGAACACTGAGTAGATGCTAACTTCATATATCATTAGTTTTCTAACAAAAAAAAAAAAAAAACAATGTCAAAGATAATAAAAGATTGACAGAGAATAAGATCAATGCTAAAAAAAATATTGAAGAAATTTTAAAGTGATAGTAGGAAATAATGTCCAAAAATTAAACACCACCCAACTTCAACTGTCTTATAGTCTAATGAAGCCTTATGTTCTAATGAGGCATTATGTTCAAATATGGCCTTGTATTCAGTCTTCACCTTCATTAGCACAAGGCATAACACAAACTTTTGATCCATTCTGCCTTCCTCATAAACCTGGATACCTCTGTGTTTAACTCATCCTTAATACTGAGCTTGCTGGTTCAGTGGAATGAATCTCCAAGGCTGATGAAACTGAGGTGAGTACAGCTGTAGGAATGAACATCAGCTGTGGATACAACCATGCAGTGCAGCTTGGTGCGACCTCAGATCATGCCCAACTGCTTGCTCAGACTAGCATGGGTAAACGTTGTTGTATCACCCTCGGGGATGACTGGAGTCAACAAAAAACCCCAGAAATATACCTATGGAGGTATCACATACAATTTCACATCACACCATCTTTGTTTGGCATGTAAGTAAAACTGTTAAAAGCCCTCATCAAGTTGATGCCATGTCCTCCAGATGGTCCTGAATGCAGGCAGCCAGGATGTGGCATCTGGACACAGCCTGTGTTTGCAGAGCTTATGGTTGCAGAGCCAAGAATGTTTCAATTGCTGAATGTCTAGAGTTCATTCCAATCCTGCCAGGGTACAACACAGGGTACAATCCTGCCTGATACAACATCAGCCAGAAATGGACTCAGCATAAAACAGAAGATTTTTCAACACAGCTGAATATGAGTTATAAGTCAACTTTTACGACAGAAGGTGGGAAAATGCATTCAAATTAAGATTTTAATGAATTTTGGCTCTTGAGGGGGAATTTTTTTTTTTAAACTGGCACAATGCAAACTAACCCTATTCCATCGGGTTTTATTTAATTTTATTTATCTATTTTCATCACGCCTCACGAGTAGAACCCACTGTTCTGTTTCATCATTGCTGCTTGTCTGACTCCATATATTATATGAGATATGAGCAGAAATCACAGAAGTAGTCAGATTATTGCAGAAGGTGTCACAAAATGAAAAGTCGCATCAAGATGAAAATATGTGATTGCTAACTGGATAATTTTGCAACACATACCAGTACTTTATTGTTTGATGTTCAAACAATCAGAATTTCCAATACTAGATACGGTAAATCACTTGTACATAGGAGGAGGTTAGATTTTAAAATCCATTCATTTTTACAATCTGCATCATCTAGATTCCACAAACTCATAAAGGATCTTTAGTAATCAAAAATGGAGATAACAAAGAGAAAGATATAAACACGTGAAAGCTTTACACTTTATCCACATAGAGCATCTGAAGATTCTCTGAAGTATTTTTAATCTATCTGATAGATTCACTGTACGACAAGTAAACCTGACTGATATGATTCCTTTCCAAATTCAGGACATTCCATTACATATGTCTAAGGATAGGACTCTACATTTATTTGACTGTAAGTCCGCAGCACTCTTTGACCTAAATAAACTGTTAATATGAATTACAGCACATATATAAAAATATTACACACCTAGAAACTAATAGCAAATCACCAACCATTGTACAATGGGAGAGTACTTTGTTTCTTTTTGAAACAAAGCCAGTTTCAAAAGGAAAACACAAGAAAAATGATACTGTATTAAAGAAACATTACATTAAGAAAAAAAAAAATCAAATCAGCCTGAATCAGGCTTATAGAATATTACTGAGAAGCTTCAAGATCAGTAATTCTTTTCATAATCAGGGAGATTTTCAGCAATGTTGCTAATACTCTGACTCAACTGGATGATCTGATATATGGGTAGGAAAAAAGTCCTGGCTTTGGAAGCAAAATAATTTCCTATGGGATAAAAATTACACCGTGGCTAATTATATCACTTTACCCTTGAGTTTACAACCGTTTGCATTTACTTTCTCTCATTCTGTCTGGCACAGAACTTTTTTCCCTCTGCAATTAACTTCAGTAAAAGCTTTGGAGGTAGGAAAAAAAAATGTAACCTTCGTTAGAACGAAAGATAGAATCCATAGAAAAATTTAAAAGGACAAACTTAGTGATGAGTCACTGGAATTAGCAAAACTTGCTCTATACTGTTGTGGAGGATGTGCTCAGGAAAAACTCAGTGATTTTTAATACACTGCACATTAGTCTCCAGCACTGACTGATCACTTAATCTTTTATTTCAGAAATGTAAAGTTATGGTCTTGAATTGAGTTTCTGTGTATGTTTTAGCAAACTTGTTCAGGAAAGTCTTACTGAAGAGTGATCTAGAATAACTTAATTTGAAATTTATAAACACAGTGATCACAGCTGAGAGGTCAAAACTATAGGAAAAATATTTATAAGCACTGCTGCTACAGAAGCCCTTCTGTGGAATAATGAAATGAAATCCTATTTGAAATAACCTATTTCAAAAATGAAAAAAACCCAAACTGAAGTGCAGATGCTGTCAGCTAATACTTAGGTCAGTACCAACAAAATCACTTATCTGATGTTTTTAAAAGTTAAATAGCACAAAGATAGACAACTAATTACTTTATTTAGATAGCACAAAGGTTATAGAGATCTGAAAAAGAAGCAACTGCTTTATTTTATCAGGCTTCTACCTTTGGAACTAAAAAATAGTACTATTTCCAAACAGATTAAGGTTACAAACATGATTTTACAATGATTTTACAGATTTTACATATAAAAGGCATTGAATTTCATGAAAAGTATCACAAATTATCAGTCATTGTAGGAAATAATTTCTTAAGTCACTAAGGAAAATTTTATTCACGTAAGTTCAGGTATTTTACTCAAGTGCAGAAACCAGTAAAATCCTTGATAAGAAATGCTTTTTTATGAGGTAAATTATTTATTTTCAAATGTTCTGCACAATATTTTTTTTTTAAATTCACTATATTTGCTTGAAGTAGCAACAAAGCTCATTGCTTAACTGAAAGTCACTCTTAAAGCCAGCCAATCAGTTTCACTGTTATTAGTACCTCATGTAATAGAAGTCCATTGCTAATTTATCTACATTATGAATATAGAGATGTTCAGTCCAAAACTTAGCTTGAGATAAATCTGTATGAGTCTAATCTCTCTGTCATGCTTAACATTTCCTCTCATTTTAGTCAACATAAATATTTTTGAGATATTCTTTGATGTGTAAATACATCTGTATTTTGGTATGCATGTCAGTGCATTAATATATACATATATTATATAATGGAGAAAGAAAGCATGTATTTGTAAAACACTTCTTATTTTCCCTTAAATAATATTACCAGATTGTTTTCTCTTGCATTAAAACACTAGAATCTGAAACCAGAAATATTACCTCAATGTCGCCTGTGAGATAGACATATTCTCTTAATATTAATTTGCAGTTATATATGATACTAGAAAAGTAACACTGTGAATAGCCTTTGTTATCATCTTCCTCCTATATTGAGTAACAGCACCAGTTTGAGATTTGTGAGATCATATATCTAAAAAAGAAAGATTTGCAGTATAAGAAGGTTTAGTACTTCCAAAATTTTTCGGAAAATCTTTTGATACTTTTTAGAAATATTAATTTTCTGGAAGAAACAAGCAAACAAAAAGCTCCATGCTATTTTGTGTTGCACAGAAATTCAGTAATCAGGATGGGAGTGCTGTAAGCCACGTCACAAAAAGCATTTCTATCTCAGATCTCTGATCTTTAGCACTGCATGAATCACAGACTCACTCAGGCTGGAAGGGACCTCGAGAGCACACTGGAACCAGCCTGAACACATCCGGAAAGCAAGGCTGAGAGTCTCTTTTTCACACTGGGGGGCAGCTGATACTACATGGACTATTTCCTTCATACCTCGCCAGGTGTGTCAGTGTCTTCATTCCACTCACTGATCCAGTCAGGAACATTTCATATGGGCTTGCTGTGATACAGCACTGCCTCTGGTTATACTGCCTCTGGTTATAATCACTACTGATTTCAGAGTTTCCTCGGACAAAAGATTACAAGATCTTAAACCAAGTACATTTGGAGGAGAGATTTTCAAATTTGAGGTAAAAAGATGATCCCATAAAATTCTTGTTGCACTTGTTGCTCTACAAATAAATATAGGTCAAGAAAAACTACTCATAATGTACAAAACTCTGAATGTAAGTATTCTATACACAAACTCTCTACTAATTTTGACTAAAAGTACTATGCCCCAAGAGGGCAGGAGATAGCTTTACTTGTTGGAGATTGATTTCCTGAATTACTTCCCTTAGACCTGAATGCTTAATTTAATTTTATTATTATTCTTCTCATGCATATTTTCTTGGTATTTTTTATTATACTGTATATTTAAGGAGCATATTACTGTTCCATGTACAGTGACACAGTTGGCATAAAAACACCTCTTTCTCACTGCAGAAACAATATTATAAAAAGAAATATAAGTACTGTACACAGGAAACTTGAAACAGTGTTTCCAATATGATACATGCATAGACAATCAATTCAATATTCACTGTTGAGTTCAAAAGATCATGTCAGTGTCTTTGAGACCTTTAGGGAGCAGGACATGCACTGAGGATCACAGTCTCTGTCTTTCTTTGAAGGAAAGGTTACCTGAAATGTGTAGATTTATACTAGGAAAAAGAGGATACACATAGAAGCTTTGAAAGACAACGTATATCAAAATACGTAAAAGAATTCCTCGCAAAATAAAAGAACAAACTAATCCCCATGTTCACATCCACCAGAGATGAGAATATGACATTCCTTTTGATCATCTAAGACCCCCAGTTCATGTTGCAAAGCACTGCCCATCGATATACAGTGGTTCTACTTTTCCTCACTGAAGAGCCCCTTTGTTTTCCAGACCAGTTCTCCAACTTGTCAAGTTCAGTCTCAGGTCTGAAAACGTCCCAAAGGCTCCTCTTGCTAGATAAATGTCAATGTGATACTTAACCAAGATAAATTATACTGATTTAGATGTTGTGTTATCTTCACCATGCTAAACATTACACATTTAGTAGTAGTGCCTGCTACTCTCTGCAGGCACTCAGGCACAGTTAGTCATATCACATAGCAGTGAATTACTGTGTGGGGGGAAAAAAAAAATTGGTTTGTATTCTTTCTATCCTCTGTATTATTAAAGTTAAGTACATCAATAGATTTCCTGTGTCAAACTTATGTTTTTGCAAGTAACTTTAAATATTTTGTTTATAACATAATTGTCTTACTGAAGTAAAAAATGATTCCTGAAACTATTAATAACTACAGTACTATAAAAGTAAATAGCATAAGTTACCTGCTTGGTCTTTAAATATCTTTGATATGACGACAGGCACTTTGTGCTCAGCACCACCCTGTAAGAGAGACATATTAACTATGAGATCTCAAGACTGAAGAGGTCATACTGAAATTTAAAAGAAGAAAAGAGAAGTTACCCATACCTTTATGCTTAAGCCCAAGCCACCAACTGGTTGTCTACGAAGTGTAACAGTTCTGTGCTTTAAAAAATTGTAGAAAAAAGAATTTAGGTGAAATTACAATATCTGAATGAGCATAGAAGATGTTCCTAGGCTCTCACTTACTTTAAAAGACATAATTCTCAAAGGTAGTCAAGAATCTGAGCAATCAAGTTCAGTTCTGAAGTATTATTCAGCACAGATTTATAGGCATTCAGTTAATTCTTTATCACAGAGAGCAGAACTTGGGAGTTGTGTATTCAGACTAGTGTATGCTTTTCTATCTCTGAACAGAAATTTGTACATACTTTTCCTTTGAGAAGGGAAAACTATTTAAGAGCTCAGAGATGTGCATATTCATAGCTATAATGTATGCATATTTGTTCTAATTTTTCAATCAAAAATAACATTTTCTAGTCTACATCTTCAGACCTATATGCATTATTTTGCAGCATATGCTGAAAGACTTTTAGTGACAGTCTGCTTCAAAGGTTTAATTTTTTGTTTCAGATTTAAGTGCATAAGGAAGATAAATATTTATCAATATTTTTCTAGAGAAACCTATCATATGTTTAACAGTATTCTAAATGTGACATTTCAATAATGTGTGACTCATGGTGCCTGACAACATAATAACACCTCATCTGTTGACAATAATTATACAGTTGATGGGAACTGTTTTTGGAACATGCTGAACAGTAGTGGATAGAATGCCATCTTTACAGTAATTCCTTAACATATAATTATTTTTTTCTTTTTTTCTATATTGGAAATAGTAAGTAAGATTACTCCCACATGTATAATTTCTATTTGGGTATTTTAAAATTTCACTGATTCATATAAATATAAATTTTTATTTCAGTAGTCAAGACCACAATCTTATATTAAGAAGTCATTTTAATATATATAGCTCTTCTTTTGTAACACTCACCATGCTAGACATATGTTCATATTGACTCAGAGGAAAATGAAACACAATAAATCCTGAATTTCAGTTTCATTTTTGGTGGATAAAAAAATCCATATGTTAAAAAAAATTGGAATGGTTTCATACAGTTTAAAAATTGATTATGGTCCCAGAAACACTGTCCTACATTAGTCTATGCTATAAATGGAAAACTATTGCATTATGAACATGGTACCTGACATATCAAAAGGTTTATATGATTCCATTTCAGCTGTTGTAATTCAGTTTCTTTGAAATCTGTGCTAATTCAAACTGTTTCATGGGTTTTTTTCTTCATTTGGAACTGCATCAACAGTTTTGATCAAAATTATCACACTCACTGACAAAGTTCAGATCTGATCTGAACTTTAATACATCTCTAAAATTCAGTGACTCATTCCCAAGAGATGTCTTCCAGGATAATAACTGCTGTCTGCTTACTTAATTCATGTTTTACTCCACCTATACTTACACCTTGAAAATACATTATCCTAATATATTCCATCATCATGAGAAAATGACAGAATAATTATTTTGACAGTTTCGTTTGCTTTAGCATGATCAGACAACAAATAGAAAGCTGCTACATGGATAGTTTTAGCCATTTTATAAAAAATACAAGTAGAGTAGTACTTATTGGCATCTTATACTTTCACCTAGAACAAACAAGCATTTTTTTATGGTTGATAGGTAGCCCTCTGAAGAAATCTATTTGCATAAAGTTGTAATAATAGATATTTCTATTTTAATAGTTCATACCATTGCTTATTACAGGGATTCAAATATTCCTATTAAAAGCAGATATTAAACTTGTACCTATGTTATGTTTACATACCAGCTTAGTAAGGGCTGCATCTAAAAAATGCAAAAACCTTTTCAAGATGTTCAAATTGCAAAATAAAATGCTAAAAGCTGAGTATTTTGATTAGGGAGGCACTGTACAATTTGGAGAAGGAAAAGTATTAAGAAAAGCATCAATTTTTTTGCCCTGTTTGGCTTTTCTAAGGAAACATTAACAGCTGCTGTCAGAAAAAGAACAGTCGGCTCAGTAGACTTTAGGTCTGAATCGGTCCTGAATTTGTTATGCAAGGACAAAATTTCATGACTATGAAATTTGGACAGAAACCCACAGTAGCTTTGCAAGCAACTATGAAAATTCTACTCCAAAACATCTTGCCAAAACTGAACTGCAATATTTGTGGGGGAAAAAAACCCCTATCTTTTTGCGACAATAATGTAATGCACATACGCAGCTGAAAACCCAATGTGTATGCCTCAGACAATCAAACAAACAACTTATTTCAGGTTTTGGTTGCCTGAAGGCTAGATACAATTTTTCTTTCTAGGTAAATTTATTTACGATTTTAGAGTAAAGTGACACAGACATCTATATCAGTCTTAAGAAAATAAAAATACAGTGCTATAGTTGATTATGTAATTTTATTTCATTATAGGCAAGGTAAACACTTTGGTCAGTCTTACAAATTATCAATCTGAACAGCTAAACTGAAATTACTTTTTTTTAATCAACCTTTTTTGCTTTTTAACTAGCATTTTGTTTCATTTTGTTTTGTTCAAATCTACAGTTATCTAGAGTTAGATAACCCTGTATCTACAGTGTCTTAAAACTCTTTATCTCAGGGGGTCCAAAGTACTCAATACGTACTCTGTAACAATCACTCATTACAGGTCTGCTACCAAGTAGAAGCAATTAGGTCCTCCCCAGGGCACACATGGCCTGTTTCATTCCCTGTTTCTAGGAGATTAGAGGACCAAGTAGTACCCCACACAAAACTTCAGGATGCATTTGAATAGACAGAATGTAACTAATAAAACTGTAGTTGGCAGGATACCAATATGAAATATTCCTATCTTTTTGAGACCTTTTATCGTTGCAAGCTGTCAACTGGTGAGGCAGAAAATTTCAGGAACTCCAGGAATGATGCCAGACAGGGAATATATTGAAAAGCAGATACAACATAAAATTTTAACCATGTAAGACGCAGACACCATTCAAAAGAACACTATGTCAACAACTGTATAGAGAAAAGACTACTTGGTAACAGGTGCAGTGATGCTTATAACAGCTAAAACAAATTATATAGCTCAAAAAAAATTCTGTACTTTTATTAGTTGCAAACTGAGTGACAGTTTCATAGGTAATGGGTAGAACTACATGGTCAAATACCCATCTTTTAGGTACGAAATAGCTCTACGCAGAAGACTTACTAGATTCCGTTAAAAAAACAATGACAATAGAAAAGCTTATCTCCGGAAAGGTCTTTTATGTTTTGGCATTTGTTCATATGAAGTGATATGACTGGAACTTAATGGGCAACATGAGAAGGCTTTTGTTGTTTTGTTTAAGGAAGATTTTATATTTCAAATGCCTACCCAATATGTCATTATTACCAGATTTTTAACACCCAGGACTGGCACCTGTGGGAAAGGATCTATCATTATTAAAAAAAAATTATATCTATTTATCTATCTCTATGAATATGTACTATGGGGATATCAGAAAGAGATTCTGCTTAAAGCACTCCAAACTCATTGATATAAAGAGATGTTTTTGAAAAAAAGACTGTATGTACAGTATTTTACTTTTCTGTTCTAGTCCACATGAAAATATTAATGGACACATATATAATTTCCAAGCATCAAACTGAAGCACATAGCAGAAAAGGTTGGAGCACTTGACATGGACCATGTTCTTCAGGTTTTGTAGAAACTTGTTCTAAGAAAAAAGTCCATTCACAACGGCTAGAGCAGGTTGGAACAGAAAGATCACTAATGCTTTAATTTTGTTCTTTTCCCTTCTACTTATCAGTAAGACTACTGTGATGACTTTACGGGTGTCCTCCTGGACTGCTCTGTCCCCATGCCACATAGCAAGGAGGTTGAGGGGAGAATCCCTGTGCTGACTTCTCTCCTGTGTAGGCATCTTTCCTGCTGCAGGACCTGGATGCTGACAGCAGTAAATTCAGTGGGAGTAACTCTCTCAGGGTAAGACCATAGTTACAAGCTGGGCAGAGCTGCCAAGGTCACATGTCCTTGTGCTCCCACGGATGGCCCTGGGGTCGACTAAGCTGACCACTGCCCCCAGTGTGATGGTATCAGTTACTTCCTCTCCATCTTTTGACTTCACAGACCAACAACATTACAATGTTAAATTCCTGGTCCCAACTCCACTTGTTACCCTGAGTCTGTGCCCATGGGCTAAGAGAAGTTGGGCTAAGCTCTTCAGTTACTGAGGGGTGCTAAGTGCCTTACACTATTTCAGACAGATATTGGTGAAAATGGGTCAACCCATACCAGTAACGTTTGTAACAATGGCCACACCAACAAATCCTATTGAATGTAGAGGCACCAACCAGCTCAGTATCAAGACACATGGTCAAAATTACCAATTAAGACAAAAATCACCACTCTTGACTCAAGGAGATTGGTCACCTTTACTTAACCCAGAAAAGAAATGTGTATAAACTATATGAGTTCAATAAACAGTTATGACCAAATGTGCCTTGGTACCTGAGCCTATCTTGTCCCCACACTCAAACCACAACAGACTATTACCTTAACAGATAGCAGACTAGTCCTTATACATAAAAAGGGGATAAACAGGAAGATAGGAAAATGTAAACAAATTAATTGCTGCATTGTTTATAATACTCTTTTTGTTGTGTTTTGTTTAAATAAATTTATTCCTACTACAGTTGCATCTGGTATTTATTGGAAGAAGTCTCAGAACTTCTCCTTACTTGTTGAAAGTAAGATGTCAAATTAACTACAGATACTACCTGGTAGGTTTGCAATAGAAAATAAAAGCAGAGTTTGCCACCCAGGCCCTTGGGAAACATACAGGGGAAAGGAAAAAGCAAAACAAGAAAGTGCAATAACAAGACTTAAAAGAGAAGCTTGCAACCTGTCCTGCATGGATGCAAGGAAGAAACAGCCTGATACCTGAAGAGGTAAGAGCTGAGGTAAGCAACTCTTGAAGGTACCACAAGGAATTTACCAGACAGGAAACGACTGAAGAAACAGACCTTGTAAGAATGTGAGACCCAGTAAAATGCATCATAAAATGCCAACATCCTGATGGTTGTTACATATCCCAAAAGAACAAAAGAGGATGTGGTGAACAAGGATATTTCGACATTCTTCGGGAAATTTTCTTCTCAAGATGGAAGTTCCCATGATGAGGATTTTCTCAGCTCACACCCTCTACCTCTCCAGACCTTGAGGTTCCTCAGCAAATTGTTCAACATGTATTTAGCATTTTGCCAAATAGAGATTTCCACTGCCACTCATACAACCCTCACTTCTCACTCATTGTCAGCAAAATTCCACATACCCAATGACTGCAGGTTGCAGTGCACCTACTGGGTGACCTTCCTCGTAAAAATAAGGATTTAGAAGTATAGTAGGTGCTGCTCTTGCCCAGATTATTTCCAGATGGAATTCAAAGGAGAACAGTGAGGAAAGCCAGTATGTGCAGCATGCTAACAAGAGATGGTGCTGGATTATGGTTAACCACTAGGTCTGACAATATAGGCATCTACATGACAAGGCTGGGGCCACACAGCCTCGTGCTAATATGTAAAGATATTTATGGAGCAGCACACCTCAAAAACTGATATTTTTATTAGTTTATATTATTATATTATTATAAATGTTATATTATCTTATTTCTGTAGATAAAAGTTGGTGGGTTTTTGTTTGTTTATGTAAGTTTTTTGTGGATTATTTTGGAGTTTTTTTGAGAGGAAATTGGATTTCTCAGTGAATTTTTATGGAGTTTTTTAGACTGAAATGAAATCACTCATTTTATTTAGAAAGCTGGCCAAGCTAAGGGAAGATTATACAACAAAAAACCAAAAACCAAACAACAAAAAGCCCCAAACCATTGTTCTCACAGGTGTACAAAGAAAAGCATTAGAGGCAACAGTCACAACTTGCAAGAAAGGAAATTCCAACTGAGCATAGCAATAGGAAAGAACTTCACGTGGTTAAGCATTAGGAGCTGCCCAGAGAGCTGGTAGCGTCTCCATCCTCGGAGATATTCTAAACATGAATGAACAAAGCTCTCTTCCAGCCACTTGGAAGCTATCACCACTTTCAGCACTGGGTTAAATTACATGACCTCGAGAGGTCCCTTTCAACATAAGTTATTACATGATCTATTCTAGTTAAGATGACTGACAAACCCCATGGTGTTTTATTCCTCTGAGGGGGGGAATCATACTAACATGTCTGAATGAAACACAGTCAGTCTCAGAAAGGCTTCAGAATAATCCTCAGGCACTCCTCCACTGAGTTGTAAAATATTCAGTTTGGGACAGGAACTTTTTTGGCAAGTGGTCTGAAAAGACCCCAGACTCTTCTCAGACACCAATTATATCAATGCAGATCATCTACTAATATGAATTAGCAGAGTTACTAATAACATATATAGGACCCTGCACCAACATATGATAGTACTTTTCCCATTAAAAATCAGATGATTTCTTTCAATTTAAAAGGCATCCCATAACAACAAATTATAGCCAAATTCTGCCAGAATACAGCTTTTCTTTGAGTAATCGCATCTGCATTCAACTTTGCACAGCATTCCACAGGTTGGCTATAGGGAAGATTAACAACAGAGGTTGAACCCATCAATATCCCAAATATTGAGACTGGAAAGCCTCACACTTTCATCACAGACAGTTTTCTCCTAACTGTTGAAAGTTTTAAACTGCTACAAGACCTCTCACAATGTCTAAGTTACAATTTACCACTCCTGACACTGTCATAGCTTCAAGTGTAATAGATTTATCGAAATTTCAATTAAAGGACACATATATTTATGTATATGTGTGGCTTATCAATGTTGTGCTGCCTTTCTTTTATCTTGAGTGCTTACCCTTACTTGGACTCTTTCTACATTTCAGGAAGAGATTGTTTTTCAGGGATATCCACAGTGTCCTTTGCATTCTTCTGTTCTGTTATATTTATCAGCCTTTTTATTCAAGGTACTTATTCTTTTTATCTTTAAAAATAAAGGGGTTTTGTCATGCTGAGAAATACTCATATTTATTTTGTGATGCAAACTTCTAACTGTTCTCAGAGTGACAGCAACACAAGAATATGATCTGTCATAATAAAGGTCCTAAGGAATTACTTGATAGCTATCTTCTAAATATCTAGGTCAGATTTCCAGAGCACAATAAACAAATAACGAATGGCTAAATAATGTATTTTCTCCTTACAAGTGATCTTAGTTTCAAAAGAAAGACTCTTAAGCATTCACTTGATGCTTAAAAAAAGATAGGAAAAAAAAAGATAGAAATTGTTCATTATTAGCTTTTTTAAAAAAAGCAATTTTGGACTAAAATGCCACACCAGCAATGGTAGAACAGGCACCGAGCAAACTGCAATATTAGCAGTTCTTGAGACAGAAGTTTCCTTGGGTTAAAAAAAAAAAAAAACCTTTTAGATTTTTTGCAGCTCTGTTCCCTAGATTTTCTATTCCCTAGGTTTTCTAAAATAACACTCTTCTGTGTCCTTATTAGCATCTGCATTATAAAGAAAAAGCCATAGCAATCTCATCAGGGATTTAAACAGTATTCTCAGACACCCTTTCTATTTTTTTAACCAACAAAACAACTAATCTTGCTATTTTTCTTCCTTATTTGCCTACTTAGCTTCATTCTAAGACAGAGCTTGTGAAGCTGGACAATTGAGTATCCAACATGCAAAGGTTTTTGTTATACTAATTCTATTAGACTTAAATAAGCCCCTGAGGAGCCTTCTTCCAATCAAGATGCTATCAGCCTGCATTAAAGACTTCTTTGCCTGACCCCTGACCAATTCAGAGACGATTCAGCTCTATGAGAAGGATCAATTTTGATAAAAAACCAGATGCATTTCTATTCTTTTTCTTACAAAAATAAAATAAAAAAGAGACGAAAGAAAATGCCTATAAAAAGAGGAGATGCATAAAACTCTGGACTGACAACAGGAGAAGAATGAAGAAATATACATGGATGAAAAACAAAGATTGATTTATCCTTTATTAAGGACGAGTTACTGTATGTAAGAAATAGCAGGTAAAGTGAGAAAGAGTTAAAGTAAAATAATACCTTAATGAAGTATAAAATTTAAAAATCAATGCTTTCTTGTTTCTCCTTTAACTAAAATTGATCTCTCCCTGTCTGTCATACAATTAATTTATTTCTGTGAGTATTGTTAAACTTTAAATCTGGGGAAAAATATTAAGTTAAAAAAGTATTCTGTTTAAAATACTTGGCAGATAGGAAACGCTATCTATTTATTTTCAATTCACCATTTTTGTCAATAATTTTGTGCTTGGATTCTATGAGTGTGCACCAATTCAGAGAATCACAGAATGGGTCAGGTGGGAAGGAATCACAGTGTGTTATCTGGTCCAACCTCCCTGCTCAAACAGGGCCATCCTAGAGCACATGGCACAGGATTGTGTCCAGATGGTTCTCGATTATCTCCAGTGAGGGAGACTCCACAGCCTCTCTGGGCAATCTGTTCCCGTGCTCAGTTACCTGCCTATGAGGATACTGTGAGAGACAGTGTCAAAAGCCTCACTGAAGTTGAGGTTCAGCTGTTATCCATCCAGGTAGCTGTTTCATCATGGAGGGCACTCAGGTTGTTCAATCATGATTTATTTTTAGTGAAACCATGATGACTATTCCTGGTCACCTGCCTGTCATCCATGTAGACAGATATGGCCTCCAGAATGAGGCACTCCATCACCTTTCCAGGGACTGAGGCTGACTGGTTGGCAGTTCCCTGGACCCTCCTTCTCTCCCTTTTTGAAGACCGGGGTGACATTTGTTTTCTTCCAGTCCTCAGGCACCTTTCCTGATTGCCACAGCCTTTCAGGGATGATCATGAGCAGCCCTGCTGTGCTATCCAGCAGCCCTCTCAGCACTCGTGGATGCATGCTGTCAGGGTTTGCCTATGTGTTCACTAACCCAATCCTCCTTGACCAAGAGGAAGTCTGCCTTCCAAAAGTCCTTTTTCCTGGTCTCCTGGATCAGAGATTCCAGAGGTCTGGTCTTACCAGTGAAGGCCAGTGCAAGGTGGCATTCAGCAATTCTACCTTCTCTGTATCCTCTGTTACAAGAGTCCTCTCTCCATTTAGTAACAGGCCCACATTATCCTTTGTTTTCCTTTTATTACTGTATTTGAAAAAGAGCCCTTCTTGTTGTCCTCGATATCCTTGGCCAGATTTAATTCTAGGGGGACCTTGGCCTTCATTTCATTTCTTCTAACTCTGACAACCTCTCTACATTAATTCCAAGTGGTCTGACTCTGCTTCCATCTCCTTTGCATTTCCTGCTTACGCTTGAGTAATGACAGGAGTTCTTTTTAATCCATGCAGGTCTCTTGCCTCCTTTGCTCAATTTCTTGCTCACTGGGATGGTTTGTCCTTGAGTCTGGAGGAAGTGATCCGTCAATATTAACCAGCTCTCTTGGACCCCTCTTCCCTGAGAAGCCTATTGCCACGGGATTCTTCCAAGAGGATCCCCAAGAGCCTTAAGCAAACACTCACAACAGTGTCACCCTTGCTACTCTGCCCCTTTATCCTAACTCACAAGCTCTCATTGCTCATCATCCACCCCAAGACAGAGCCTGATACATTCCAAGAGTTGCCACACATAGAGGGCAACTCCACCACTGTGATTCTGATGCACCCACACATTCTACTTTATCCTAAAAATCAGATCACCCCAAAGGTAACACCAAGTCATGAAGACTTGCTTAGAACACTAGAATTTCCCAAGTCTGAAAATTTGAAATGCACCTTGATGGAAAGATTGCATGTTTAGTATGTAAATATAAATTATACAAATATTTATAAACAGTTATATAGAAAATTACTTTTATAAATTTAATATTATATAAAAAGCACTGTAAAATATTACTTCCCTAAGTGGCTCCAAATCCAGAAGGACTTTTACAGTTACATAAAAGCAGCTTGTCTACTGTGAAAAAATTGAATACTAAAAAAACCCCAGCTGATTTTACATTATTTTTTTCTATATAAACCTTGAATTTCAAAAATCATGTTTTTCTCTTATTACTCTACATCCAAGTCCAAGATGGCAAGAAGAAGTGAAATGGGCTGAACTGTCATTTAATTACTGAAAGCCAGGAATAAAATTTCTCATAGAAGGTGAAGCTTTCTCAGTGCTTAAAAGCAGCACTTAAATGAATGGCAGATGACAAAATATGAAACAGGAATAGACCTAGATGATGGTAGTAAAAGGTATTTTTTAGTAAGAGTATTTTATCCTTGGGAGTAATCTCTACTGTTGAAAGTCCAACTCACCACAGTAGCTTCTAGTGATCACTGATGTCTTTGCCAGTCCTTAGAACTACACCAGACTAGCAGAGCTAAATATGCACAGCTGCAAATCCCATCCTCAGTGTTCCTCAGAATTAATGAACCTGTCAGCAAAAGGGAGGCTGGAAGCAAATGCATCCCACAAATGCTGTCCCATGTAAGTGGCTGGAGAAAAAATTATTACCACTAGTTGAAACAGAACTTTCTTTTTCAACAATTTTCCATTCACACAACCCACCTAAGAGGAAAAGTCACTCTAAACCTAGGTTTTTTTTCTCCTCCCATGCATTTGAGGTGAGTACAAAAAGAAGGCAAAAGTTATTTCTATTTTTGTTGCAAATGAACTAGTTTGATGAATGGCCATGTGTAAAATAAAGATTAATGATGACTACCTGAGAATGAAAAAGTACAGAGAAAGGAGAATAAATCAGTAAGACAATATGATCGTTTATGTCTGCTATAGCACTGACTTTCAGGTTACAATTTTCTATTCATATTTTGAATCATACAGAACAGGGATGAAAATTATTTTCTTGAACCACTTGAAATATAAAGCATTTATTTCTGGAATTTATGTCATGTAACTGTAATAGTAAAACTTACCAAAATCAGTGCTAGAGAGCTACCAGCTATTTCAGCCTGACTTCAAATTTTTCTTTTGAGCTCTTATATACTAGAAATTAATATATGGTAAAAAAAGACAGTTTTTATCTTCATGCTACACTCAATTTGCTTTCATATTAAATGCTAGTTGTCCGGAAGTTTTTATTTGGTTCAAAGTATAATAGAGAAAAAGTGAATTTGGCCATGAAGCCAGTCTAATCTATTTTTCTCATTAGAGTTTGACAACAAAAGCCTGTGAGGATTGCAGGTAACACTTCAGAATGGGACCTTGGGTAGATCTTGTAAGGGACACAGAAAAATAACAGACCAAACCCTTAAAATTTAGTTTTCAGAGTCTTCAGTGAGAAAACTTAGGGAGAATAAGGATAATGTTAACAATGTTTTCCAGGAAAGGGCAGCTCGGCAGGACTGCCTACTCTTATTTCTCAATAGTATGAGGTGGGAGAAATCCCTTCTGAATGGGTGTCAGACCTAGAGCCACGTAATACTTTGCAACTCCAACCTAAATTACCACCTGAATTATATTTGAAATTCACTTACTTTTACACATTAACACTACATCTACAAACAAGAAAAACTGTCTCTCTGTGCCATAGTCTTGGGAATCACTTCTGTCTAGGGCCTACCCATTACTGTGATCATTACTCCTGATGAAATACAACCAAGGAACTTGGACTCATTCTGTATGCAGTGGCTGCATATCCCAGGTATGCCTCCTCTGCAAGGTCTATTACTTTCCAGAATTTATTTCAAAATTCAATTCCTTAAGTATTATCAAAGCTTGTCTCCCTGCTCTGTCTTCTATCAGGAAATACTATTTAGGGTACCCATAAAATGTAGGAGTAAAAGGCATCAAAATCAACCCAAATCTTGATACTAAAAGGAAGAGGTAGACTTAGGTTGTTTGGGGTGGTTTTTTCTACTGCTTTAGGTTGGAATTTGGTGGTGTTGGGTGGGGTTTTTTTTTTGCTGTATTTTGGGTGCTGATCAATACATACACAGATTTGATATGGTATTTTCTCAGATGCAACTAGCTAGTGTTGATTCAATCAAGAAGTAACCTAGGACTATGTAGGATAGAATTTTGATTCTTTTTCTGTGAGATTCATACACAAGCCATTTAAACACCATTGAGTCCACAGCAATCATGTCTAATTACCTGCACAGACACTATATACTAAAGTCTCATTATATTTTACTATGACTCTTGCAACTAGTTTGCATGCAACTTATCAGCATTACCAGCAATGCCTGGTAAAAAAAAAAAAAGCTGTGTTTTTTCATGCTTCCAAGTGAAGCAGAAAGTATATGCAAAGCTGATGAACAAGGCTTATACTTATCTCAGCAAACCAACCAGAAGTGGACATGCCTGTCACTGATCAACCTAGATGAACATTTTAAAGAGCAAGTCACGTTCCACAGAATTCCACAGAAAAATACATAATGTTTCGAACTGCTAAAAGCTACTTCAAATTATTTTATGTGAGATATTAAACAATTTATATAAATACTTACCGCAGCAGGAATGAAAGATTCACTTACTATATAAGCAGACTCTAACATACTCACATACACACACACAGATATACACACCATCACATACATTTTTGCTTCTAATTCTTAGCAGAGTTTCACGAACTCACTTTAAGTCCCCAACTGACAGATTTTAAGTTTACACGACACATGCAATACAGCAAGCAGATAGAAACACTCTCCCTTGGCCCCATCTGAGGAGGCTGCCACAAACTGTGCACTCTAAGAAACACCAGCAAAAATAATGACATTTATTTTACTCAGTAAAATTAAGTATAGGTATTCCAAATTCAAGAACACTGTTTATATGAGGAAAAGAAATACATTACTTTGGGATGTTGATAACTTAGACACCCTTGCTGTACTGCTTATGCAAAGTGCCACCAGTTTATCTAGTGACATTACCAAATGGTCACACAGAAGATTCCTTTATAGCTTAGAGGCACCGCAGGCTTTGAAAAAGCAGCATAACTGAATTTTGGGTAAAAAAAGCACCACATACATGCTGGCACTGATTAAGCTCCATCTGTGCTTGAAAGAGAATTACAGTGAAATAAGTGCCTGTCAAGCGTTCTCTCAGTCAGCTCAGTACCCTTGAACAAACATCCTGTCTGATAGGCAAATGAAGGAAACTTGAGTGTATTAGTTTACTCTTCAAATGCTTTCACTGGGAAATACTTTTTCCTTTTCTCTCTTAATTTAATGGCCCACTGTGGGATCTGGCAGGCCCACCGCGGCGCTGCCGTGGAGGGAGGCCCCTGAGATGAGGAAGCAGGCCTCCTGAAGAGATAAGAAGTATTGCACAACACCAAGATCCAGACCCCCTAGATAAGAAGGCAACATTTTCCTAACGGCGAGGAAAAAGAGGCCCACAATTCTTTGGGAGATTTTATGTAGATCTGTGAGACCCTATAGGCTTGTAACCCCTCACACCCCCTGCTGTACCCCTACAAAAACCCCTGTATCTTCCCCCAGACTTTAGGGGATTTCTCGTCACTGGCTCCCCTTCGCTGGGTGCTTTGCAATAAAGTTACCCCCTGCGGAACCGCCATACGAGTCCCTCATCTCTCTCCCCTGAGCTGGCTGTGAGGGGGTTGCCTTGCAGGGCCACTGAGCTGGAAATCACTGAGAGCTGGAATCACTACAGCCTGCCGTGGCTGATACCCTGCAAAGGCACCCCCCAGGCTGCCGAGGGAAAGCCGCTGACTCCCTGGAAGGCATTCTCTGAGGAGAGTACTTCTCTGGGGCAGACCCGGCTATCCTGGGCCTGAAATCGCTCAGGCCCCTTACCGGCGGCCCACTTTAGCCCACCAATATTTGGTGGAAGAATGTTTTAATTTTGGTATTTATAGACATTTTTGCTTCTGTTAAGATTATAATTGTCATAATAAAATATGCATAGCACTAGTCAAAAATTCAGTTTTTACACTCATGAATGTAGGTATGCACAGAAGACCCAACAACTGATAATTACATGTATTCCTATTACCCAATAAAATATCCTGCTCTCCAATACAATAAGGTGACCTCTGCAGAACACATCAAAGTGCACAGTCAAAAACACAGAGATATAGAAGCACTTACATTTGCACTGTGATCACTTCCACTAACACAGACGACATCTTGTTTTTGAATTGTTAATACCTCTTTTGTAAGCTTCAGTCGGATGTCATAAGCATTTTCAGATACTTCATCATACAACAATGCAATACCAGTTTTAGTCTGCAAAAAGCAAGGCATACACAAAAAATTTAAGAATATGAGCATTTTGTAATGGTGAATAACAAACTCTATCTCGTTCAAGACATAAAAAGCATACAAATGAGCATTATTTACAGAAAGTGGAAAACTGTTCTGCTTTTCGGTCTTTAAATGGATTAGACATAAAAAGCCTTTTTTGCACTGGAAAATACAGGCTAAGTGGTCTTTGAAGACATTAATATGCAAAGAATAAAAAAAAATTAAAAAATGTCTCCCTTGTACTGTTTCACAAAGGAGTGCTGTGAATTAATGATGTCCTATTTGATTTTAATTATACAAAGACTTACGAAACTGTATTAAAACCAGATAGGTATGTATAAATGTATGTGAACACATCTTCCACTTTCAGCAAGAAGTGAGGAAATGAAATATTGTTTCTGTCTTAAAGATGTTCCTTCCACTCTGTCATAAAAAGAACTGTACTCTTCATAAAAGTTGCCATTAAGAAACAGAGTTCTGTAACAGTAGAAAACTATGTTTTCACATGGCAAAACACATAACTAAACACAGTTGTTACAGAATTTACTTGGTTTAGGTCAAGATGGACATGTATTTCTTAAGTTACATCATCACTGGACTAATAACTAGTAAACTCTAAAAGATAATCAAGCATTTGGTATAAATAGTGTTTTCTCCATGAGTAGTAGAAAAGAAAATTTATTTTAATTTCTGGTTTATTTACTTAAATTTCCCACTAATATTCAGTCAGATATTTCCTTAAACAAAACCTGTGGTATTAGGAAAGCTTACAGCTATTTCTTAAAATATGCAGACAAATGAATTCAGATCTTTACATTCATTGTACAGAAGACAAAAACACCTATTCTGAAATGAGTGATCACATTTAAAAGTAGTATTTGTTTATTAATTTATAATGTATATAACAGCATCAGCACAACACTGCACTTTATGCAAGTGAAGAAAAATCAAGAGTGATTTAAGTTTTAGCTGCAGTATTTGTTTTTAAAAGAAGATTTAAAATTAAGTTGTTCATCTATGTTTTCTTAAATAGTAGACTGTATAAAGAACAGTGTAATGGAATTAAAGAAGATGTTCTGTGTACTGAATGAAAGCTTGAGGTATTTTAAAATAAAATTAAACATGAAACATTAGTTCCATAACATTTCCATTTCTATAAAATTAGGGAGAAAGGTCTGTGGTGATTGTCAATAAAATCTTTCAGTCTTTAAAAACAGGATCAGCTTAAGATTAAGGCACTTAAATATGGTGTAGCTCTATGCAGCAACTGAGTGTCAAAACCTCCCTTATAGCAGAAAAAGAAAATGCAGCCTAGACAGCAATTAGATTTATTCTGAATTATATACACAACAGTTGCTCAGGTGAATTGTTCATGTGGTTGAGCTATCCCTGGGCTCAAAGCAATTGTCCCCATGTAGGTCACTTCTACCATTTAAGACACTGCAATATCCTAAGACCTCTGAGCATGTAAAGCTGACAAAGGCTTTTTAGGACATTCAGGCCCTATTCTAGTTGGAAGCAAGACTAGATTTCCATGTTTATAATGTGACACAAACATTGTTCATGTCAGCCAACATCCACATGTAGGTATCTTCAGCTTGTAATGGAAGTCACCAAAGATTTACAGTGCTGAAATCACAGAACAGCTTGGGCTGGGAGGGACCTTAAAGATCACCTACTTCCAACACCCCTGCCATAGGCAGGAACACCTTCCACTAGACCAGGTTCCTCAAAGTCCTGTCCAACCTGGCTTTGCGCACTTCCAGGAATGGGATATCCACAACTTCTCTGAGCAACCTGTTCCAGGGCCTCACTACCCTAATAGCGAAGAATTTCTTTCTAATATGTAACTTAAACCTATGCTCTTTCAGTTTAAAGCTATTCTGCCCCATGCCGTCACTACATATCCTTGTAAAAAGTCCCTCTCCAGCTTTCTTGAAGGCCCTCTTTAGATACTGGCAAGCTGCTCTAAGGTCTTCCTGGAGCCTTCTCTTTCTCAGACTGAAAAACCTCAATTCTCTCAGCCTGGTTTTCTAAGAGCAACCCACATCCAAGACAGCTGTTTAGAATCTGTCAAGGCAGTGGTGAAGCAACAGACACCTCCAAAGCATAATTCTATCTCATCTCTTGTATACATCAATCTAAAAGAGAACAAGTGAGTCACAGCTCTCTTTGAGTTAAAGGTTAAATATAAATAACAACTCTAACTGTGGGCAGAAAAATTTATTCAGTGTTTGCAGGGTATATCTAAGGGAAACAAAGTTCAGTGATGGTATAAAGCCTTAATCATTCTCACTTCTTTGGCATCCAACATTTCTTTATTTTTTCAAGATTTTGAGACTTTTCACACTTTCAGTCTGTGTGAATGTCTCATCAATACATTTTTGTGAATGACAACATATGAAAACAATGCGAGTACCATATGCCTAAAACCATGATGCCAGCAGGAAGTATCTCCAAACAGTAGAACTACAGCCTTGAAAAACCACTGTCCCTGAATTTTGCTGTTGTTCAGATGTTGTGCATCACTGTCCCACCTGGACTGGTGACCACTGTTACTCTTGCTGTGTACCAGAGCATGTTTACAGAAACACTGGAAGAACAGAGCCCTGGAGCACTCTTTATCCAGCCTAAGCCCAGAATTCTCTGGCTAGATGTTACATATGTTTAGAAGAAACACAAAGAAAAAAACTCTAAACTTTCATTTGTAACAGATTATCAGGTAACAAATGAAATTTGCAGAGTGAATAATTAAAAATTAAATAGTTTAGCATTTTCCATCATGCTATTTCAACTGAAGTCCCACTGATGTTAAAATCCAATACCTACACTACACTTCATCTAACTCCCGACGCAATCCAAGATGACGTGAAGCAATACCTTATTTGCTTTCAGAATCAATAAGATTTATCTGGATTTCTCTCAGCCTTTCAAGTCAGCTTTTTTTAGACCATTATAAATAGCTTTGAATCAAAGTTCAGCACATTCCCTTGTTCTCTCTTTGTGTTAAAGAGACAGCATACATAACTTGAGCAGGAAAATCCCAGTCAAGACAAAAGGTTTCTTCAAACAAGAATCTTTAAATGAGAACTTAGTCTTTGCATGTATATCTACATCCCACATTTTAACTAGCTATGTTCATCTTGATTTCTCATTTAAAAACTGTCCATATAGTAGCCGTTCTAAGTAATTGGTATCAAAAACTGAGGACTGACAAGTCAAAATAACTCTCCGAAATGATATAGTATTGCTAGAGATCATATGCTCTGGAATAAAATGCATGCAGAAAGCTCATAGGGAGTTGTATCTCAAGAGGGTCTCAAGAGGGTTACATTGAGAGGTAGAGAAATACAAATTTAAATTCATTTGGGCAGAAGAAATGAAATGTTGATTTGCATAGCTCTGTCAGTTTTCTAGACACTGGCTTCAGGAAAAGGAGTGTGTGGGTGTTCATATGCATGTTCACTATGTGGTGGGAGGAAGAGAAAAGGGGATCAGTAGTATAAGCACCACAGTAGCTGTGACTTTTAAGAAAGCATAGACACTGCTCTGTTTTCGAAAAAAAACAAAAAAACCAACACTGAAATCTACTTTCTCAAACTAGCTCAAAACCTGTCAATACCACAGAAAACATTCCTCTCTAGAGGGAGCTAGAACAGCAGATGAATCCTTTTATCAGTTTTATTGTTGACTACTTAAGAAGGTCCCTAGCCAGTGTACTTGCTTTAAAGCACTCCCTGTTCAACATAATGTTTCGAGACCCTACTCAAAGTACCACAACACTTTCAATGTGCTGTATCTGCAGTCTAAAGCTCACAGCCGCAAATTCTGTTTCAAAGTAGGCATCTCTACAACAAACTTTGGTCTTACCGGCATAAAATACTTGTCTTTACTGCTGTAAGTTTTATTTTGAAATAGCTTGAAAAAAAATTCCTCTGCATTGAGTTATATTGGTTCTTCAGCAGAAAACACCATTTGCTGGTCTTCGTCTATAAGAGAACCTGATCTCTATAAAGATATTCATAGCTTCAAGGGCACTGCAGTTCAATTTTTATCTGCTAAAATTCATTCATAAATGACCTTTCTTTATTGTAAATAAAATTCCTTAAGCACTATATTTGAACATTTTTTCCCACTGAAATGCCACATTATATTTCCAGATTAACATCAGTAACATTTAAACCTCACAGGTCTAGTGATAAAATTCTCTAATCCAATTTCATTTTTTAAAATGAAATTAACTGCATTGAAATTGTGTATCTGTAGCATACTTATGGTTGGAACACTTGCTGAGGACACAAAAGAACTGGAGTCACTGATTTTTGTCCTACATCACTTAAGGAAGAAAGAGAACTTCAGGCCGTCCCACATAGTACCCTGAGCACTAAGTTACAGCAGACTCAAATTTACTCTCTCTCTCTCACCACTGGTTTGATGTTTTCTACACCACATTCCCTATCACGATCAAAAGAGAAAGATACTTTCTCAGAGAATTACAGAATTCAAATTTAAAATATCCTTGACTAACAGAAAAATATTTTAATACAGGATGAAATATAAAGGGAAAAAAAAAGTGCAAGGTGTTACACTATAGGAAGAACAGTCATCTGCATGAAAGAGGAAAAGCTTTTCTTCACCATTTCTTAAAGAATGGAAACAGGTATGTAGCAGCGAGGATTGGCAGAAAAATATGGACATCAATATTTTGTTGTTACAATAAAGGCAAACACATGATTTCTTCACATTCTTTCCCACTGATTTGCTTTTTCTCAACCTTACAAGACAGTACCTAAAAGTACGAACAAAAGTACAGTTCTTTAGCTGGGTAGTAGAGAAGGTTCCTCAAACACTGCTGAATGTGAGGGAGCACTATTTCATGAAATGAAGTAATCCATCACCAGTGTTGCACTTAATACAACTTAGTATATTGTTTCCTTTTATACAGTATTATCATGGTTACACTACATCAAAGAGGTAATGAGCTGAAAAGGGGCATGAGAAAAACAAAAAAAAATAGAAGTGGTCAGAGATCTGTAAAATAGGCTGTGTAACTAATTCAAGACAAATTCAGCTTGTTTAGTCTAAAGACAGCATATAAGAGAACATAGTGACAGTTTTAAGTACTTGAAAATCTATTGCAAAGACAAATAGAGCAATCAGGAAAAAAAAAAATTCAGAGATCTTCTCATTTGAACATATTCCGTTTACAAGGAAACAGAAGTCCTTGAACAGATTGCTTGGATAAATTATGGACATCCATTGCTAAGGGATTCTGAGAGAAAACTGAACAAACATCTGCCCAAATGGTACCAGTATTAATCCTCTCGCAGGGCAAAATTCCAGAAAAGAAAATTTCCTTTAGATCTGTTTCACGCTAATATTCAAAATTATGTGAGTTCCTGCATATTACTGAATATCTTCATACAGGAAAAAGCCTGACTGGCTTTAAAAGGACACCTGGACTGAACAACTTGCAACTGCCATAGGATGGGTGAAGAATAACCATTCAGGCCTGAAGAAGTTTATCACTTAGGGGCCTTGATAATGGAGGAGTGACATTTACAACAAACTTTGTAAATAATCATAATTTTCACAGCACTTAATCTGAAAGATGACTGTACCCTAAGAAGAAATGTGCCCATGTCTTTCATGATGAAAAGATAATTCTAGGCTTAAGGGGCCTTGAGAAAGAACACAAATACACACTTTTCAATGGACTAACATGGGACAAATGGTAAAGGCAGGAGAGAGTGAGAGCAGTAACACATCTGTGGAACACAGGGAATCAATGATTCCATTAGCACCACAAACACACAAAGAACCATTCAGTAAAACTAAAAGCAGACAGAAATCAATTATAACTTGCTGAAATCACTTGTACAGAGTTCCCTTAGAGAGTATGCTTTTCCCTGTAATTACACATGGAGTTGTCCTTATTCTCAGCTTTAAAATACTACAACTTTTACATCTAATGACACTGTTTCACAAAATACTTAACCTCAGTACTCTTTCCTTTAAGAAATTCTGACTATACTGATAATGAAGCCCTTAAACAGACTATTTGGAGGATAGGTTATGGTTCCCCAATACTTATGAGGGTGAGGGGTTCTGTAAAAAGCCAGAAGAAGCATCTCAAAAAATGTTGTGGAGAACAAAATAGTATGGATTTGTCCCATATCTCAGAGTAGCTCAAGACTCCTGTGCTAGGAGAGAATATCATTGTACCATCACATGTAGGAAGGAATCTGGAAAGGTTTGAAGCTCAACCTCAAAGCAAGGCAATTCTGTGACCAGCCCGGGTGGAAGCCTCTAAGGATGGAGGCTGCTCCCCACTGCTGGGCAACTGGCTCCACTGCTTGACTGCCCTCATGCAGAAAGGCTTTTCCTTGTCTCCCACTGCAAGTTCCACTTGCTGTCTCCTGTCTACCCAGTCACCATTGCAAAGAGACTGGTTCCATCTTCTTGATCTCCTCACTGACATGCAAAGGCTGTGTTTAGGTCCTGATGAAGCTTTCTGCAGGCTGCACAAGCCCAGCTCCCTCACAGGGAAAGTGCTTCCAGCCCCAGTCAGCTTGGTGGCTCTGCAATTAAATTTCTCTAGGTTATCAATGTCATTTTTGTACTGGGGTAATCCAAACTGCATACAGTACTCTAGATACAGTCTAACGAGCACTGGGTAGAGGGATAATCTCCTCCCTTGACCTCCTGATTGTGCTCCTCCTAATACATCAGGATAATGTTCACTGCCAGAGTCACCACTGGCTCAGGTACAGCTCACTACCCATCAGCACTCCCCAAGACTCTTCATAAGAGCTGCTCCCCAGACAGGCAGGCCCCAGTCTGTATCACTGCCAGGTGCTCCTCATTCCCGAGTGCAGGATGTGGCACTTGTTGGACTTCATGAGTTTAGTTCATTAATTTCTTGAATTTCCTGGCAGTCTGTTNGGCACTGGGTAGAGGGATAATCCCTTCCCTTGACCTCCTGGTTGTGCTCCTTCTAATACATCAGGATAATGTTTACTGCCGAATCACCACTGGCTCAGGTATAGCTCACTACCCATCAGCACTCCCCAAGACTCTTCATAAGAGCTGCTCCCCAGACAGGCAGGCCCCAGTCTGTATCACTGCCAGGTGCTCCTCATTCCCGAGTGCAGGATGTGGCACTTGTTGGACTTCATGAGTTTAGTTCATTAATTTCTTGAATTTCCTGGCAGTCTGTTTGTTGGCCTGCATAGGTGTCTGTCAGTGCACCCTCCAGTTTGGTGCCGTCAGCAAACTTGAAAACCAAGCCCTCTGTGCCCTCTTCCAGGTCACTGACAAAGATGTTAAAGAAGATGGGTCACAGGATAGACATCTGAAGAACACCACTTGCCACAGGAATCCAGACAGAGGATACCTCATTAACCACTACCCCCCATCTCAGTATTGAAGCAGTTGCCCACCCACCCATCTAGATGGAGGCTATGGCAACACTAAAATACTACTAATACCAGTAACAAAACTGATTCTTTGTTTTAAGACAAAAATGCATTAAAAAAATGTTAATTAAGAAAAAATCAGAAAAAAATCATCATGCTTACTGTCATTACAGGTAAAAATGTCAGAAGGTGATATAGAAAATATCTGGATGAATGCAGTACCCGGTACCTTTCTGCTTGAAAGTACTCCTGCCCACTCTCACCAATATCACAGCCATTCAATTCCCATGTACAGAAGGATGCAGCAATGCCCTTACATCCATTAGGCCCAGCAATCCGGCTCACCCCGTCTCAGAGTCCAAAGGTCAGGATACACCTACAGCCATGGCAGGGGCCACCAATCCCCTTTCACACCCTCCACATGCAGGCACACATGTAATCCAGCAGCAGCTGCTTCTGCTTCCCTTCCCAGAAGAGAAGCACTGCAGCTGGGAAACAGCACCAACCCCAGCACCGCTGCAGGTGATGAACTTGTGGCTGCCCCAGTGGTCAAGCCCTTACACTGCTGTTCATGTCTGAAGGGAAATATTTTAAAGTGTCTTAAAGGGAAATATTTCAAATTAAGATAAAACCAAGTTAAGTCTGAATTTCGTTACAGTTGGAAATAAACTGCCGATGTTAATTTTTAACACTGAATTATTTTTAGCATCACAAAATCAACAAAACCCCACCTTTTAAACTAGAATAATATGCAATCAAACTGACCTAATAGCTACCTTTTATGATGTACTTGGAACATATACAGCTTCTTTCAGCTCCTATTAAAAACAAGCACACCCACAAGCCAAATGCACAAAAAATTACAGAAAAAAATGCAACAGCTTTATAGCCTCAGTAAGAAGCTAGTATGAGTGCTTACGTTTGTCATACCATTTTTCAAGACTGATATTAGATTGTGCATTTTTATCAGAGCCATAACTCCATTTCATAGTTTCATAATGTTCACATTCTGCACAAAGTAAAGAAAATCACAAATTTTTGATAACTCCTTTCAAAAACATGATTCACAGGAAAGCCAGCAGAATATTATCTGATGGACATCACTGATTCTCATGTTAGTCAATTAAGACTAAAGATACTGAATTAGAATGTATTGTAAATTTTAAATGCACTCTTTGATAAGAATCAGCATCAAAAATAAAGATGGTCAAAACCAGATATTTAAGAAATATTTGAATGTGTTTTTCCCAAAAGCACTGATTACATCTGAAATATGTGCCATCAATATTATTATTTTCATAAAGGTTTTTCTTTTTTTTTGTTTTTTACATCTGCATTTATTAATAACAATATTATGGATTGACATTTCAATACGCACATGTGGTGGCCAGTGGGCCTATTAACCAAGGGGCCATGAGAGTCCCCTGGGGAGGAAGGACCCTAAGAGGCATCCCCGAGGTTAGGGTGACAGAAAGAGGCTTCTCTCAGGGATGTTTGTTACATTACGTTAATGTGTCCCAGTTCTGCCTCCCCGGTTGGCTTGTTGGCCCCCCCTGCCCATTTCCAAAATACGTGTCCCTGCCCCAGAATGTTCTCCCTTCCCAGCTCCCCCAGTGCTCCCTGTTCCTCAGCCGCTCCCTCTCTGTTTCCCCAGCGGCTCCCATGCCCCAGCCCCGCCTGTGTACTGCCCCTGTGCCTTCTGATTGTTGGCCCCTGGTGCTCTCTCCGCTCCACGCCTTCCTCATACTTAAACCTGGACCCCCCGATTGTTATCGGCTTCTCGTTCCTGGACCCCTTCCCGTGTGTGATTGTAACAACAGAATAATAATAGGAACACCATACGAAAGTCCTTCCTGGCTCTTTCCCACCGACCTCATTTGGAGCTACCCGGTGTGTGTGTGTGTGCTGGCCCTGCCAAGCGGCTTCCCTGCGGAGACACTTCTGCAAGGTTTTGGTGTATACCACCCCACACCTGCTGCCACACACGCACTTGTAAAAGGTGTATTAGCATTAATAGTTCTTATAAGATTTTTACTACAGCATGACAATATCACTTTCTAACAACTCAGAACAGAGTTTTTACTAAATTTTCAAGTGGCATACTCAAGGTAACAGAGGTTTGAAAAGATGCTCTCTATATACAAAATTTAACAGTCTATTTTGCTGCTAACATCACAGCTGATCCAATAGTCAAAATAGCCTTAGGGATCCATATCTGTTAATGACATTAGCCTTGCAAGAAAAGTGATTAACAGCTAGCTCACAATATCTGTCATCCTATCCAGTAAGCACTAATATCTTCTTTAATTACTGCAAGCTCAGTATGTCATGAGCTAATTAGGTATGATTAATTGTTGTCATCCTCATGCACCTCTCAAAACATTAGACATAAATATTTCAATTCTGTACTGCACATTTGATAAATGAACTTTCAGAATGTCATGTCAGAATAAAAATTGTCTTCTTAAAAACTAACAAATGCTAATAGAGACACATGGTTAAATATGTTCAAATAGAAATTCTATCCCAGAAAACTGCCAAGGCTCAAACTATTAGAAAAATCACCTACTTTTATTTTGATTTAGATAGTATATTTAAGTAAATGGCTTAAGAATATAAAACCTTAGAATATAAAGATGCTCCTATGCTTACAGCAGTTTCCTACCAGTCAAACAAGAAAGCATAAATTTCACACTTCAAACTAAACTACTTAGCAATAGTTAGAAAAAACCCACAACATTCCCTTTGGAGATTATTTAAGAAACTGATTATCAGAAAATTAATGTGATTATTTCTATTGCGGATATCATGCATCTTACCCTGGTGGGGCTTCAGCTGATTATTGAATATGCCTGTTGTTATATCAAAAGGCAAACAAAAAACTGAGAGCATAATAAAAAAAAATCTCACCCATTTTCCTAATCCAGAATAATCAAGTAAGGGCAATATAAAGGCATCACTTAAAAAAAAAATATAAATAGCAGATTTTGATTCATCATTTCCTTTAGGGGATATCCTCCTCTGAATTTGTCTCAAACTGGGACACTGGTCTTGCTATCCTTCTTCAGACTGACACAGGTCCACCACATTCATGGTTTTTCAAGCTTTTGCATAAAATTGCTAGAGTTTTTTTATCCTATTAAACTGTTGTGTTACTCTGCCAAAACCAAGAAGAAAGCCATATCTAACTGCTTAATTTCTGAATAAGGAGGAAAAGAAAACAGGTCCAAGTACTAAAAAAAGTACTAAAGCTTTCTGTGGAAAATAAAAACAAAACAAACAAAAGAAGAATAAGAACAAAACCAGTTCCCAGATCTTAAGCAGTTATCCTTCAGAAATTGGAAGTATATAAAAAAAATAGCATAAAAGAAACAGGAAACAACTGAAGGGTTTTTGCAATACCCAATAATTGAAGAAAAACTGCAGGTAATTAAAGTATTGAAAATTCAATGATTTATCTGAATTCAGACTTCAGACGAAGATTTCTTAAGATAGAGAATACATGTTTGCAACCACTCTTCAAAAGCAAGAAAAGAATGAAATCAGAAATAGCAAGAGGAGACACAGATTCAGCTCTCATTTTCAAAACAATACATGGTCTGGGATTAATGAATGTTTGTCCAGAATTCAAAGAAACTCCTATTTTTAAAGGATAGACAGTCTAGTCTCATTAGCATCAATACAAACAAGAAGATCAGTACTTAGAAAAGAAAAATCTGGAACTGATGCTAAGTTTGATTTGGGCAGCTGCATATAAAACTTTTTTCACATCTTTCTCAACTTCACTAATTTGCTGATTGACAACCAGCACATGCAACTGATTTGATACAAAAGCCCTGTAACCATTTGACTGAAGCCTATGGAGGTGCATTTACACATTTGGATGCATGTATTACAGAACAAAAATACAACCAGGAAAGGAAACTAGGTAGGAAACAATGAAACATTTCTGCGTAAAAGGATTCAAAAGTAAGATGCCTGACAAAAGAGTTGGACATTTCAAGGGTTTTGATAAAATGTTGCCAAAAAATCTGTATTTCAGAGTGATAAATGTTGAGCAGAATTTACTTTGTGCACACACTGGGGGTCTGGTGTCATCTGTCCCTTGATGTTATTAGTCACAGAGCACTGGACTGCCACAGCATTTGACTGACACCACAAGGAAAGTCCCATGTGCACACACTGGGGGTAAAGATGATCTGTATCTTCTACTTCAGACCGTGGCAAAGGTCGCTGAATGAGCTCTGACCAGACTTCTAGGTCAGCAGGGCACAGTAAAGGCCTGGGCAGTGCCTCTGATGGGCCTGCAGGAGAGAGACAGCGTGAGGGAGGCAGGCAACCGAGGGACAGGAGTATCAGCTTCTCGGAGCACAGGGTGCAACAGCGGCGAGTTAGGAAAAGAGAGCTTCTGCATAAAGTTAAGCGGCAATCAGTGCTTAGCAGGAAAGAGTAATAAATGGAAGTCGGACGGCAAAGTGGCAACAGAATTTTTAACTCAAGGACCTCAGGAAATCTCACAATAATCCTCCTGTCCCAGAAAGGTATTCACCAGAACAACACATGCAAACTCCTATCACTGAGAAATGGCAGGAGAAAAGGATGGGACTGAGGGGATTTATTTTAAGTCTGGAACATGGAACCAAAGAACTAAAACAGACACAGAAACAGACAAGAACCCTGACAGTTAAAGGAAGAGAAAGCAGATATTTTAATTGTTTCTTTCCAGACAACATCAACAGCACCATGAAGCCATACTAGTACTATGGCAGAACTACTGTCGGATTATCCTAGAGGTATTTCACAGAGGAAAGGCCGAAGGAACTAACTCCGCGAGTGCACAAGTGTTTTGGTGATGAGACACTGAGAATACAAATTCCTCTGTTGAATATATTTGAAGCATATTTATGAAAGTCCTGTGTTCAGAAAAGGTACATGATCTTAAGCACTATCAACCGTGTCACAGTTTTATGCAAGTATAAAAGTCAAATTTGCAGGGTAAGAGACATGATTGTATTTTGTGAGGAAAAGCAAGAGTAGAGGTATGGATGTGAAAAGACAGAAGAATAGTTCTTGGTATAACAAAGTTTAGTTAGGGAAGAGGAAGAGAAGACTTAAAATAAGAACAGAAAACAGTAAGCAGAATTAACAGTAATAAAAGGGGAAAAGATAAAAATGAAAGAAAATGAACATTTTTTTAAAAAAGGTAATTTCTAGAAATTGTATGCTTAAGAAAAAGAGAAGCTGCCCACTGATAAACACATCTATCTTTTGCAGGAATGTTTACCTTAGGTTACTAATCTGTAAAAGAATCTGACATATTAACTCTAGTCAGGGTATTAAAAATAAGTGTGAAAAATGGAAGAAAAATTACAAGAGCTGTGTGCAGCAAACGTGCTATCCAGCATTTGAAAGTAAAGCTAAGCAAGAAGCCATAAAACAGTGGGTGGTAAACAAGATCCTGCCCGAGGTTCATCACTGCTTCTCCCACTGTCACTTGGCTCTCTGGGATGACAGTTAATGTACACTGCGGTTTTGCACTCTACTGTTTTCTTCTCATCCTGTGCCAGCACATAGACGGATGAGTCAATTTAAGGATCACTGATCATTGCTTATCTAACCCCATTTTCGCTGCCACACCCATAATTATGTGTGTTTTATAGCCCTTTTACATACTGCCATACTTTCTATTACTCCCATTCTGCACAGCAGAAAACAAGAAAACAGTGTACTTTTCTATGGAAGTGTTAAGGGGAGGAAAAAGTGAGAATATTACTGTTTCAGTCTTTCTGTGACATACTGGTTTCAGACTTAACTATTCCTACTGCTGAAAACTTACTGTGCTTTTGTTTTTTTTTTTTTCTTTTGCAATGCCATAGCACATAATACACAATGCATTATGTCAGGACTTTCTGTTTTGCAGATAAGGATTTTTTGATTAGAAGGTACAGTACAGGGCACCTCCCCTGCTCCTCCTTAGGTTCTCTTCATTACATGAATGTCAAAGGCTTACTTTACCCTTTGTTACCCTCCTTTGATTTCTGTACTACTGGGATACACAATTTCTGTATTCAGATGATTCTTACTGGAGTTAATGGGCTATTAAAAATCCTGAGAGTAATCTTAGATAATCTCTCTCCATTGCTTGTACCTGAAACTCAGCTATTATTTTCTTTTTATAAAAGAGAAACAGCATTCTAACACAAATGCTCAAAAAAATCCTAGGGATTTAATTTTAGTCCCAATGAAGCTGAAGTCAATTGAAAATTCTCAGTCAAGTCAGGCTTTCATTGTAAAAATAATTAGTTTAAATTTTGTCACAAAAGTTGACAGCTTTTCAAGTTGTAACATTCATAGCATAATTACTACTATAACTATAAAAATTCATGCAAAAGTACATATTTCAGGATTCTGCAAAGTTTTCTTACATAAAATCCACCTGAACCATTTTGTCAACTGCTATCAAGACCCCACCCAAAATGCTGGTTTTCATACTCATTAAGCATTCCTCCAAGTTTTTGAACAAGAAAAGGGTACATTATCAAATTATAAACATATGCCACTTCATCATTTAGAAATTAAAATGACATTAAAAAAATATCTAAGGGGTATAATTTTTAATTCAACTGCTTCCAAGACAATCTCATAATAACAAGGGCCAAATTACATGCTAAATGCTTCAGGTTAATACAATGAAAATATTTTTTATTAAAATATGAAGAAACAATTGTACACAAATGAAGCTTTATCAATTGTGTTTTTAAAAAAGACAGTGAAAGCTGAACATAAAAATGAAACCTAATCAGACAGTACAGGCAAGTTTCAAAAAATTATTGTTGAACTACAGAATAGATTTCTATGGAGATGTTCCAAACAAAATTATGAAAGAGAAACAAGGAAAAAAACCCAACAAAAAACCCAATCACAATTATACCAAATAATCTACTTAAAGATAGGCAGAAAATCTGTATTAGCAGCCCTTCTTTATTGCTTGTTTTCCTGATTGTGCTAGGGTTTTGTTTGTTTGTTTGTTTTTTTAAATGATCAATTAATAAAACAAAAGCAATGTGGATCTTTTTTTTTCTGAAATCTGATTATTATTATAAGCATGGAAATGCTATTCATATTTATTTTTCTGTTCTCAAGGTTTTTTTGTTTTTTTGAGACTGTACATTTAATTAAAAATTCTCAAACTTACAGGAAAACACTAGGACAGAAACACTGAATGGCTGAAGAAGGAAGGGGCTTCTGGAGATCATCTAATTAAAATTCCTGTTCAAATCATAGAATGTTAAGGGGTTGGAATGGACCTTAAAGATCATCTAATCCCAACCTCTCCCTCCATGGGCATGAACACCTCCCACTAGACCAGGCTGCTCTGCTCAGGATCACAGGCAATCAAGTTTTGAGTATTGCCAATGATGGAAATCTCGGATGAACCAATTTGGGGCCTTTTCCAGTGTTTGACCATCCCCACTGTGAAAAATAAAAAATAATCCTCGTTCAACTGAATTTCCTGTGTTCCAGTTGGTGTTTATTGCCTTTTTCAGTAGGCACTTCTGAGAACAGTCTGGCTCAGTCTTCATTTCCAGCTGCCAACTGGGAATTTTTCCACATTGGTAAGACTGCTCTGAGCCTTCTCTTCTTTAGCTCTACAGTCACAGCTCTCTCAGCCTCTTCTCATATGCCAGACGTTCCATGTCCTTGATCTCTTTGGCCCTTTCCTGGACTTACTCCAGCATGCCCATGTCTCTCCTGCAATGGGGAGCACAGGACTGCACACAGGACTCCAGACGCTGCCTCGCTATGCAGTGCTGAGCAGAGGGGCAGGATCACCTCCCTCCACCTGCTGGCAATGCTCTCACTAAGGCAGCTGAGAGAGTTGCCATCTTTAGCCACAAGGCTGCATTGCTGGCTCAGTTCAACTTGGTGTCCACTAGGATCTGCAGGTCCTTTTCTGTGAAGTTGCTTTCCACCCTGTCAGCTTCCAGCCTCTACAGGTGTCTGCAGTAATTCCTTCCCAGGTGCAGGACTGTGCACTCCCCTTCTTGAACTTTACCTCAGCCTATTCTCCAGCCAGTGCCNCACTAAGGCAGCTGAGAGAGTTGCCATCTTTAGCCACAAGGCTGCATTGCTGGCTCAGTTCAACTTGGTGTCCACTAGGATCTGCAGGTCCTTTTCTGTGAAGTTGCTTTCCACCCTGTCAGCTTCCAGCCTCTACAGGTGTCTGCAGTAATTCCTTCCCAGGTGCAGGACTGTGCACTCCCCTTCTTGAACTTTACCTCAGCCTATTCTCCAACTTGCTGCAGTCTGTCTGAAAGGCAGCACAGCCATCTGATATTATCAGCTAGTCTTCCCAGTTTTGTACCATCTGCAAACTTGCTGAGGGCTTTCTCTGTCCCATTATCCAGGTCATCAGACAGTAAACACTACTGGATCTATTCTTGATTTCCTCACTATAGCATTAGTGACCATCCTCAACTTGGACTTCATGCCACAAATCACAACCTCTTTGACTCTGGCCAGTTTTAAATTCCACCTTCCCATTCATCAAGTCCATACTCCATCCATTCCTCTATGAAGATATGATGGGAGCCAGTGTCAAAAAATTTGGTATATGCAAGTTAAACTCTTAGTCCCCCATCCACCAATCCAATGACTTCATTATGGACAATTGTGATGTCAGTAAGATGAAATTTCCGCATTATAAATCTTCCCAACACCTCCTTGTCTATCACATGTTTGGAAGTGGATTCCAGGTGAATTTGGTCTATTACCTCTCCAAGGATCTTGCCAAGGATCCAAATTTATTGCCTTTCTGAAAGACAGGCTCTCCTCCATTCCCAGCAGCCATGATTCAAAAATTATCAGGAGAAGCCTTGCAATAACATCAGCCAGCTCCCTCACCACTTGTGAATACCTTCTATGAGCTCCTGCCCACTTGTATATGTCTGGTCTGTTAAGGTGTTCCTTAACCCAATTCTCCTCCAACAAGTCAAAGTCTTGCTTGCTGCAGATTTTCCCACTGGAATAGGGCACCTGGGTTTGCAGATGCATTAGACCATTACAGGTGAAGGCGGCACTGAGTACCTCAGCCTTTTCCATACCCTTCACCAGATTCTTTGTTCAACTCAGCAGTGTCCTTTTGCTGCTGATGTACCTGTAGAATCCTTTCCTGTCACCCTTCATGCCCCCATGAGATTCAACTCCAGGTGGGCTTTGGCTTTCATAACCCAATTCTTAAATGATAATACAGTATCTCTCTCTACATTCCTCCCAGGTCACTTGTCCCTGCTTCCACCTCTTGTCAGCTTCCTTTTTGTATTTGAATTCAGCGAGAAGCTCCTTGTTATATACATACAAATACAGACATACATACAAATAGCCAGTGGCTACTGTAAATGTGGCTTACATTTTTAGTTGTAAAGGATTACCTACATTTAAAGTGTCTGTTTCCAGAGTTGTTCAAGTTGTTCAAGAACTGCAAATTATATATTATTCTACATATTATATTCATTATATAATTCTAATTTTGATCCTGAATTTTCTTGTATAGCTTCCTAACTTAATATATCTAAAGATGTAAAAATGATGGAGTCAGATGTCCTAAATAAAAATGAGCATACCCCAAAAGATAAATTATCCTCTTAAATGAAAAAAGTCTTTGATTGATGCTCAGAAACACAGCAAGTCTCCACCTTGACAATCTCCAATAATATCTTCTCTCCTGCTTTTCCTAACTTCTCTCTCACAAAGCATTTCTGCAGGTGTCTGAATAGTTACCTACACCTACTCCAACATAAATTGCCTCTGGTCTTGTTTGCTTGCTTGGCTGTTTTTTTTTCTTTTTCATTACCACAAAATGTCACTGTCTGTATTGCATAAGGTAGATTTTCTTTTTGGACATACCCTTAAGAAAGGCCTTTCAACATGTCAGTATTTCTGACTCAGTCTTCTCCATGTTAAATAAGTGATAATTCATATTCCATGTACAAAAAGAGCTTTTTTTTTTTTTTTTAATTTGGAACATTATTTTGGGGAATCATGCTATGTTTACATGTGAAAAGCATCCCAAATTATTATGCAGGCAGAAATAAAAGTGTGAGCATTCTTCTGAATATTTAAATTTGTCGCACATGAATACAGAAATAAGTCTTCCTATTACAGTTTGTGTTATGCATATCATTGGCACAGAATTCCACAACAGGGCAGCCAGTTCACAATACAAGGATACTCCCAATCATATTTTTCCTCACTATAATATTCTTACTCTGCACTACTCAGACTGCCTCAAGATGGGTATTTTTCTACAGGTTTTGTTTGTTACTTCCAGAGAAAACAATGTTTCTGCGTGTTGGTTTGTTTTCATACATCTTGAGATAGGAGTAGTTTGGAGAGAAAAAAATAAGCAAACAAGACAAAGAAAAGAACATCATCCCTATTGAAAGAATAGCACCACCTACAACCAGGGGTTGTCACTTCTTCACAGTGAAGAAACTAACAGAATTCTTTTTGGAAGATATTGATGACACTGCAATGGGGGTGAAAGGAAGAGTAACCTTCTTTAAGATGGCAAATCCACCCTAACAACACAGCCAAAGGGAAATAAAGATCATACCTAAATGGAATTCGTGAGTTTAAGCTGATTATTTTAAAGAAGCTTGTGTGAGTGAGAAAAATAAGACTGCAATAAGCAACATATACATAGACATGAATTGTGTTCTCCTACACTACATGATTTCCATTGTGAATTCAATAGTGCCAAAACAATTCTTACATCTGAGACTGGAAAGAATACAGATTTAGAATACTGAAAAGATTCAGTGCTCTGCAACCTCTTCTCAAATTAGATAAGCTCACAGAAGACCAGCAATAGGATTTGGCCCTCTAAATTTTTGTTATTTTCTAGGCAAACACTGCTTTCCATCATAAAATGCTCTCAATCACCAACAGAGAATTTACTTTACTTATTTTAAATTATTCTAAAAACTATTAAGACATTATTTCATTACTAAAAGGCACTGCACATTCCTCAGGACTTAAAACATCAGTATCCTATGCCAAAATAGTATGTCCCTATTATTTACTGGTGAATAAAGAAGTAAGTTTTGAGTCATTCTTGTACACTCCTGCTGAAATTTCACTTTGTAGAGAGACCTTAAAGATCATCTAGTTCCAACACTCCTGCCACTCTGATCTATGCCACCCACTAGATCAGGCTGTTCAAAGTCCCATCAGCCTGGCCTTAAACATTTCCAGTGATGGGGCATCCACAACTTGCCTAGAAAACCCATTCCAGTGCCTCACCACCCATGTAAAAATGGCTCTCCTTCTTTTTTGTAAGCTGCCTTTAGATACTGGAAGGCAACACTAAAGTTTCCCCAGAGCCCAAATTGTTCTCNAAATAATTGATGGGGCATCAGTTTAAAACCATCAACCTTTGTCTTGGGACGTATGTGTCCATGTAAAAATGGCTCTCCTTCTTTTTTGTAAGCTGCCTTTAGATACTGGAAGGCAACACTAAAGTTTCCCCAGAGCCCAAACTGTTCTCCATCCAGGCTGAATAACCCCAAATCCCTCAAGTCCGTATTCACAGGAGAGGTTCTCCAGCCCTCTGATCATCTATGTGGCACTACTCTGGACCTCCTCTAACAGGTCCACATCTTTCTTGTGCTGGGGAGTCCAGAGTTGGATGCAGCACTCCAGGTGGGGTCTCACCACAGTGGAGCAGAGGGGCAGAATCCCCTCCCTTGCCCTCCTGGCCACGCTGCTTCGGAAGCAGCCCAGGATGTGGTTGGCTTTCTGGGCTGCAAGTGAAAGCAGCCCAGAAAAATGTTGGGTCATGTCCTGCTTTTCATTCTATCTCTGGTCCATCCTATCTCTGCAGGACCTCATCCTTCAGCCAAGTCATCCTTTTTAACATCAACTATGCACATCTCTGTCCATAACGACAATGTAAAATACAGACAGAAAGCCTTAGCCCTTGCCCCAGTCCTTGGTCATCATCCCACAAAAAGAATATAAAGACACAGCATAAATGCTGCATGAATATCTGAATTTCACAAAGCGGTCTCATGGATTTTTTCAGTAGCTTAATTATAACATAACAGTAGCTTACTGGGGTGGGTCAGACGGGAGGTCAGATTGAGTATGTGTCGACAAATGTATTTTAAACCATTTTAGGAGATTAATTTAAAAACAAAGTGAGCATCATAAATTTTAAATAACACTAACCATAGTAAGGTCAGGTTTCACAGTCAAAAGAAATCCTTCTATACTCATGAACAGGCAAATTTGTAAAACCACCACACACAGGCAAATTTGTAAAATCACCATAAATATTTCAGTTCTTATGAGGATGCACATTATGGCTAAAATGAAGAGCTGTCACTGTCCTAAAAAATACAACAAATTGAATGTGTTTACATCAAATGGGAAAATAAAAAAACCTGTAAAAAACAAGTTATCTAAAAAAGTAGGTGACCTGTCACTGATTCAAAACTTGCTCAAGACTAAACTCAGCAAAGAACTTTAGTATGTACCCAGGATTTAACAAGAGCACTACTGAAATCCAGTCCTACTCCTGAAATCAGCAGCTTAGCACAGGCCACCAGTTCCTGGCCGCGTGCACCACGCATGGGGACCTCCACCTCACCCTGCCTGCAGGATCTCAAGTGGGATTTTGGACCACAACAAACCCCAGCAGACTGTGGGGAGCGGCAGGGGCACATGCAGAGCTGGAGCAACCACACCTCCAGCCAGGGATGGAAATGTGGTGTGTGCCAATAGGGATTGTTTAGAAGTTTGTCATACCAATACTGAAAAGGTAAGGAGAGACAAAAATGAGCAAACCTTAGAAGAGAACTGTACTTCTGGAAGAACAAGCCTTATGCTAGAGAATATACCCTCTAAAAATACATGAGCGAATTATTGGCAGTAAATTACTTCAGAGTGTTCAGCGCCTCTGTTCTGTAATTTTGCACCCCACTTGATGGATTGTTCACAAAGCTAAAGTCTAACAGAGAGAAGAGAGGAATAGAAAAGGGAAAGGATGCTAAAAGGAACATCAATGACAAAATGCAAATAAATGGCAGATCACCAGCCTAACAAGCACAGATGTGAGAGGTCAATAGACCAAAAGAACTGAAAAAGAACAGCATAAAGAACAAAGTAAGATTAAAGCATATCTTGGCAAAGTAGCTATTAAAGATAAAAAAAATAAAAATCCTGCAAGATAGGAAAATCATTAGAAATCAGCAAAAATCAGACTTTATAAATTGGAAAACTCTGAGAAAGTAAAATAAAACCAGAATGAAGATAGGGTTTTAAAATTATGACAGTTGCCATCAGATAGCAATAGAATGCAACTCACAATGCCTCAGGCCACTGGTGTTAATTAACAAATCATGGAATAGCAGGAAAATTCCAAATGACTATATAAGAGCACACTGTTGCCCTTAGATAAGCAAACAGGATGTCCTAGGTAACTACAAACAGATTAGTAGCTATTATACACAAATAAAATAATCATCATTCTCTGATATTAACACATTGCAAACAAAGTCACCAAAGTTAAAGGAAAACGGACTTCTCGAAATGACCTTTATTTCCTGGAGAAATTGACAAGTCAGTTGGATAAAGGGAGTGCATAATGGATTTTATTTATTCTATATATGTTGATAAATTTGAAAAATCTCCAGTGACCTGTTGAATCAAGTGATTCCATCAGCAGCAAAACTGATCTCACTGCTTGGTTTTACAAAGATTTCCATCCAATATCCTCATAAAAAGCCTTTATTTATGTTCCCCATTCACTGAGTTCTCCCTTTCTAAGTGTCTCCCAGCATTCCTTGGGTTCCACTCCTTCCACAGGACTGGGCAAGCAGCTGGACACAAGTACATGCCCCAGGTATCCGTGAGAGTAAGTGCTACTAGCCTCACCACAGCCATAAGAGTCTTGCAAAAGCACTTTACTGCCCCTACTGAAGTGCAGGTTTCTCTAACAAGTTAAATTTTCACACAGGCTTCACTTGTTTGACAGTAACAATTAAACAGCCACCAAGGGAAACCAAAGGAAAGCGGAGGGAGGACTAAGGGACAATTAGATCAATGGACTCAAAATTGGCACGCATGGCTAATATTTAGGTTAAAAATAAAGACTACCAAGATGGTTTTTAAGAAACAAAACTTATTTGAATGATTAACTAAGAAAAAACCTTCACTGGGGAGTTAAAATTTAATAGTTTAAAATTTAATTTTTGATAAAGGATATAAAGAGCTATATTTCAAAGAATATGTACAGCAGAATCGAGAAGACGCTTTGTGAAGAAGCAAGTTAAAACAATTGCCCAACTCAACATTGCAATCCAATGCAACATACTTTTAAGAAATCTTTAACATGAGTGACAGCTGATGACGACATAGTGTCTCTGCATAGCACAGGTAAGGCCTAAAACACTCCATTCATTTATGGTGATATGAGTTTAAAAAAATTTAATTCTAGAAAACTGAGTGAAAAGCTATAAAAATTGCCTTCAAGAACTCAATAATGAGAAAAACATGAAACTTTTTAATTTTAATGTCTTAATGATAATAAATAATTTGTTTGGGATATTTATTTAAGTATTGCCAAAATATTGATAGTCTAAGTTATCTAATTTTTTATTCATGGATATTTCTGAGCTCTTGAAGGTGTGGGTTTGTTGTCTGAGTTTTTTTTTGACTTTGGCACCCTTTTAAATTAATGTTAATCAGTATGGTTTCCCAAAATTGTATTATTACATCCCTCCAGTCATCTAAAAAATGCTGACATAATTTCTTCATTAAAAACATATTTAATTTCTTGATTCAGTTATGGATACTTAGATAAAAATTTGCAGAGCTTCACAAAGTAGAAGATGCAAACAGAAAAAAATGTTCCTCAAATATCACATTGAATAGCCAATTCTGTACATTTCATACAGGTTGTTTATTCTGAAAGCTGCATTTTGGTGAGTACTGACTAAAAAACCCTAGAAATGAGCAGGACAGTAAAATGAAAAAAGTTAGGCATTTGTATGAGCTGTGTCCACTGCCTTACTGCCTCTCTTACCAGG
Organism: Vireo altiloquus; assembly: GCA_013396875.1. Lineage (NCBI taxonomy): Eukaryota > Metazoa > Chordata > Aves > Passeriformes > Vireonidae > Vireo > Vireo altiloquus. The sequence continues at coordinate 220,116 of VZRF01008737.1, forward strand.
GCAGAGAAAAAATGTCCAAGTGGAAGGATGCTAAGGTTACTCTTCTTCATAATTTCAATTACACAAACACTATTATCCTATGACTACAAGAAAATAAAAACTCCTTTAACTAGTAATTTTCTATTCTCCTTATAAAACATTTAAATTCACCACTCAAGATCTCCAGGATGTCCTCGAGGAATTGGCAAGAGTCCAGTACCTGAAGCCAAAAGAAATAATTTGCTGTGAAAGAGCAAAAAGCAAGGAATGAGCCCCCTTCTCATTCCCCAAATTCCCTGAAAACCCATGCAAAACTCTCACTTGTCTGCAATACTGAGGGAAGTTGTAACTTGCCTGTGCTTCATTTGGCTGCTGACTGCTGCTGCAGTCATTAGCCTTAGAAATGCCTGGCTTTTCTCATGGGCATAGGGATCTTCAAATTGCAGAAGGAACAACAGCAGGTAAGCCAAGGAAATTTATCACCACTCCATTTACAGCTTTTACAGTCTGCACAAGGAGAGAAGGCATAGCAACCTGGGTTTATGTGCAGATGTTCCCAGATGACATCCATTACCTTCACAGGCCTTCAGCCCTTTAGTAGAAAAGTCTTTCTCATCAACAAACATCATAGTCAAGCATAATCTGAAATCCATTACTGGTCAGTAAAATGTAAGGGAAAAAAAAAAAGAGCCAAGTGCTTTGGACTACATTCTTATAATGTCTTTCTACATTCACCTTTTGGTTTTGGTTTTTAAATTTACATGGTATTTGTTGGGTTAGCCAAGTAAGTAAGATAAAGACATTCAGAAGAGGCAGATTAGATAAACACAGCTGTTAGCAAAAAAATTAGTGAGTGGTTTATTGCAAAGAATGTGTTTAGTCTGGAAGAATTTGCATTATGGCTTAATTTAAAACTGCATTTTTAAGAAGTAGTTTCCCATATTTATAATGAACTATTTAAAAAAGAAGACACAAATCCAATGAACTTTGTGACAGTTTTCAATTCTGCTTTACCTTTACACACACAAAGACAGTAATAACAGTACAATATCTGAGTATGAGAATGATTTGAGAATAATAATAACACAGTCCAGAAAGAACTCTTGGTATATAATGCCATGGAAAATAATTGGATTTCACATTTCTGTCTTGATCAATTTGTAAAAGATCCAACAGAATCAAAAAGTCATCCACAAAATATAATGAAGACTTAAGAGCAGGAGAAAAAAGAACTGACAATATTTCACTGACACTGTTGCAGAACTATCATTATCAGCATTCTCACTCTTTACTAATCTTCCTCCTTCTAGAACGAAACACTTGGATTCCCCTTTTATACATCCATGCATGGTGGCAGCTCTGTAAAGCTCTTGTGTCTGGCTGCCTGTATTTCCACAACCATTTGCATTTTGTTTAAAAAGCTGTATTATTGTAATGGACTTATTCAATCAAATATTATTATTAGCTAGTTTTCATATCATTTGGACACATGACATTGTCATCTCATCCTTCTGTTCTTGTTTTACTGCCTTTTCATAGTGTAAATCCTCAGGTGGGATTCCAGGAATGTTCCTAGGAACAGAACAGACTGACACCAAAGGAATCTCTTACCCATTAAGATTTTTCTTGGATCAATATTAATTAGCCTCATGGTATTTGTATAATCCAAAATTCAATTGAAAGCACTTTAAAGGGCAATACTATTTCATGATCCCCCATCTGACCAATGATCAAAGTCTGGAAACTGTTACTGCAAGCACGACAGTCGGAGCTTTTCCTTTCAGTGCCGCTCTGCAGCAGGACACCACCCCGAACAAATTACCTTGCAGTGATTGCCCAACTAGATGGTATTATCTACATGTTTTAAAATTACATTCTATATTGAAAAAGAATTATTTTGTCATATATATGGAAGACTTCACTAAATTAGTCAAATACAGTGAGCTTGATGGCCTCCGTAAGTAAATAAACAAACAGAATCAAAGACTAAGAAATGTATCTTCTTAGAAGTTATTTTGTTGGCAATATAGAAGGAATTGTAATAAAAATTATGTATAGACTGAAAAAAGTATAGTGTACATTTTTGTGAAGTGTACTAAATCCAACCAAATCACTCTTCTACAAAAAACATCACTAAGGATCTAAGAGACCATATTCAATATTTGATTTAAGTTTAAAATGAAAAAAACCCTTAAATCTGCAATACAGAGTTATGTGCTATGTCACAATACAATAGGCAGACTGAATATTACATACCAGCAGACTCTCTATACCACATTTTTTTTCTTACAAACTCTTAAAAACCATATTTTCAATGGTCTAATGTGTAATTAATATGTCATTCTTCCAATTAAGGTGAGAAACACTAATTATATTGGATTGTATCACAAACTTTGCATTTTCAAAGTGTTTTTCCATACAAGGTTAAAAATCTAGCACCAGCACTAATAACACATGAATACAGTAATATAATGCTGCACATACAGAAAAAAACAGTATAGTGTGCTCACTGTATGCCCTGCCAAAAAGCAAAATCAGTCTGTGTTTGTGTTTTACAGTAATGCATGAAGAAATTTCAGGATTATACTGCATTACAGTTCACAGAAATGCAAACATAACAGTTTCTGTTCTGAAAAACATACCACTGCAACGCCATTAAAGCCAGAAGAATGAAAAAAAACCCACAAATAATGAATAAATTACTACCAAGATCATCTCCAAAATTATACTACCTCTCCCACATCAACTTTGTCATTACTGGAATGAGGATGTGGAAAGCCTTTAATTTATTCATTCATATTACCAATTTAAAACTTACTGAATCAGAAAGCATGATTTAAACGTACTGCACTCCTACCAAAACAATAGTGGGCGAAAATGGCAGTAGGGAGGCTGGGAAGCAACAGAGAAAATTCAGCCATAGTCTTTTAATGTCTTGTTCCACAGGAACAAAGGACTAAACATTAAAAATCATTGTAAAGTCTCATGCTGTACTTCTACATTAGATACCCCCTTCATCTCTACTGATTTTATTTCAATAGTAAAAAATTAATTTAAAATTGTTCCTACCCACTCACAGCCTGAGCACTGCCATTCCCAGCATGTGAAAACCCAAGTCTAGATAGGAGTGTGCAGTTTAACAGCTCCTCCACAGCAGTTTGCTTACTATGGTCTACTATTATCCTCAAGTAACCAGAGTTATATTATGAAAAGAGATAAGCCAACAGATATTCATCACAATGTAGACTGATGGTGTGAAGAGTTACTCTGGAATAAATGACTCATTTTAAATGCACACACTCTTTGCACCTTTGAGATAAAAAAAAGAGAAGTGTATTCAGTGCTAAACAGCTGGTTGCATAATAAGAGTGAATACGTCCACTAGGAAATAAGAGGGAAAGCAATATTCAGGCATTTACCGCTACACAGCAGAAACAACCAATGCTGCTGTTCTCAAATATTATTTCATCCTTATTTCACTCCAGATGTAACTACTCTTTGCTAAAGACACAATGCCATACTAGGCACTATTTTAAAACTATTTATTTACAAACCAGCTCTTTGTTTATATTTGGCATCTCCACAAACAATAATTAACAGCCCTATTTTTTACATAGGTGTGAATGTAGATGTGTACACTCCATGAAGAACCTGTCTCACAATACATGTTCATACAGCCTCCAAAAACCTACAAAACCCAGACAGAAAAGCATTATTCAGCATTTGCTGGATTCACCAACAAGTTATCTAATTTAGACCTAATAATGTGAGGCTCTAACACCCTAATTAGCATCAGTGAGAAGGTGATTGACAGAAGAGAATGAAAACAGAAGCAGAGCAGCATGATGGATGGGAGAAATGAGCATGTTTCAAGGTCAAGAGAGCAGCTCAAGCTTGTATGGAAGCATCTCCTACACACAATGAAGCTGTAAAGAGGTTCTGCACAAGTAATTTATAAAAAGTATGTCTAATTGTAAAGCTTTAAAAATTATTTTTTGTTTCTCGATAACAGCATAAAGCATGCAGAAGTTATTCTGAATAACGCTCTCTTTGCATGCTCAAGTGAACTAAGAAGCAGCTTTAATTTCATTTCTGGTAACTGAGTATTGCAGAGCCCCCATAAAAGAAAAACCCGATAATACAAACATGAAGTTTAACTTCGAAGAACAATCTTAAAACGCCTTGTGTTTCAGCAGCCAATCAATGTGTCTTTACAATCCTTGAAAGATACAACATGGAGAAATTTTGTTGAGCGTACACTGAGGGCTAAGGATCCTACACGTGACAAGTAGTTTAGCTGTTTAAATTTTTAGAAATATTAGATTTTGAATTTTTATTTCACTTTTGCTGTGTAAAATTGGTAACACTGCTGTCAACAGCAATACACTTAGTCACAATCTTGCTTTGAGTAATTTTGCTGGACTTAAGATTTTGCCATTGCAGAGGGGGGAAAGGAGGAGCTGTGTGGTTTTAGGTTTATTTGCTATAAATGGATCAGTTTGTTTTGATGCTTATTTTACAGGAGACACCTAAAAAGTACCTACTGAGTTCTGTGTGTCATCTCCCCCTACCTCCCCACTTCCCCCCACCGCCCCCTGGTTAGGCTCTGATTTTTAGTAAATTCCAAATCCCTATCACATAAAAACCAATATTGCAGATATTGCAAAGGTGAATATGCAAAGGCTTGTAAAGTCACAAGCTATACTCAATTAAAAAAAAAAAATGCTGATTCTAGATGGAGTCCTTTGACGTACCAGATGTCTGTTAAGGCATTTCTGAATGAGCCAGAAAATACCTGAATTTTTGCAAGATCACTTAGTGTTAATATATAAACATATGTATATTTAATTATATATATTTATGTGTATAAATAAATGCAAAACAGAATATCTTTCCTGAAGAAAACAAAGCAAATTAGAGAAAAATTTAGACCAGACTGTGATCTTTCTAAATGCTTAGGTGTGGGAGACCTCTTTTCCTTCTAAGGTTCAGAACATGTTGCACTCAAATAAAGATATACCACAGAAGTGAAATGAAAACCCTCGAAAAAGGCAGGTTTAACCCAGCTAAATCTTCTGGAAGTTGTGATGCCAAAAGTATCAAAAGCAAGTTTTCAATCTCTCCCTGAAATTGGTATCTTACAAATTGCCCCACTCTTTTCATCCTTGCAGAACAGAACTATATTAACTCTCTATCCCCATTTACATATTTTCAGAAAGAAGAGTAGGCCCTGCATAAAGGAAAGTTGAACTATTAAGCCTACAGAGTCTGTTGTCACCCACATTTAACTGAATCTCATTTTTTTTAAATAAATTACTTCTTTATACACTTAATAGACTTAATTTGTTGTTCTTTATTGGTAAAACAGATGAAGAGAATTAATTTTGTGTATTAATATTTGAATTTCTTGTGAGCCCCAATCTCTGGTTCCGTGCTATTAAGGGGAGACAGTGGAAAATACAGATCAATTCAAGATGCAGCTGAGGGCACTACAAGTGTAGTACACTTCAGAAACTCAGCTCCATTTAGTATGGTTATGAAGTTTGCCTCTAAAGCAGACAATATAATGAGAACCATGGCAACTGCTCAACTATGGCAAAAGAGGCGAGAGCATGAACTATAAATATTCAAATTGCATGCAGCTTATAATTTTGCTTTTAAATATATGATGAATAAAGAACTATTTAACTTTATAGAAAGTATGTTTTTGTGTCATTTCCACTTATACTGAAGTCTTAAATTTTTCAACTGCTTCTGAGGCAGACACAACAGCCACAGCGCAAGGAAGAGGCGGCAGGCAAGTTATGAAAGTCTTAACCATGAGCCATACTAGACATGTTTTATAAATTAGGTTCTTATCCTATTAACACCACACAGCACAGCTTAGAATAAGCCCCATCAACTCTTAGGTAAGAAGTCAGACTTTCTTCCCAACAGCAGAAGGCAGCAGTTCAAGATGCCCTTCTCCTCCACCCTGGTCACTTCCTGTAGAGGCGGAAATCTTCCTCTGAATTTGAACTAACTGGATTTATCCAGTCTCTTCTAGTTCCTCAGTGTTCTAGAGAAAAAAAACTTCTTTAATGCAGTCTTTTGACTGCATTATTTAGAAATTGCATGACAAAATAGCCAATTGCATCTCTTCAACAGCCTGAATGTATCTGAAGTGAGAGGTATCTTTCCTCTTCCACTTGCATATTCCACCTCTTGTTTCACTCTAATACTCTTGCTTTGACATCAGACTGACGGAAGAACACAAAATTTTAAAATGCTGAATTTTTTGTGTTTTAAACAACTTCAATTGCTTTAAGAAATAAAATTTAAGCAAAAATTACAAGAGTACAATCATACAGGTCAGGAAAGCATGCTGTATTCTCCAGATGGTAACCACTACAAAGTGAGACTCATTTTCCTTCTACAGGATGAAATGGCAGGTCAGCTGTCTTTACAGATGGCAATTCATCTTTCAAAGGTATACATGATAACTAGTTTGGCTTTAGAGAAAGCACATTTATATTCCTACTTTAGGATTGCAAACAAATCAGTCTGGACGGAAATGATGCACTATTTTTACCTGTTTAATCCCACAGGATTTTTTCAAAATATATGGAATAGAATATTGGCCCTATTTCATGCTTGGTGTGAAGAATTTTCAATTCAAGATGTAGCATCATGTTCAAATCACAGAATCACAGAATATGCTGAGTTAGAAGGGATGCAACCCACAAGGATCATCAAATCCAACTGCCTGTCCTGCACAGGACACCACAACAGTCACACCATGTGCCCAAGAGCGTTGTCCAAACACTTTTTGAACTCTATTGGGCTTGGTGCTGTGACCACTTCCCTGGGGAGCCTGTTCCAGTCACCCTCTGGGTGACAAAACTTTTTCTAATATCCAGCCTAAACCTCCCCTGACACAACTTCAGGCCATTCCCTCAGGTTCTGTCACTAGTCACCAGAGAGGAGATTGGTATCTGCCCTTTCTCTTCCCCTCACGAGATGCAATGAGGTCTCCCTTCACTCTCCTCCAGGTTCAACCTAATCAAGCAACCTCATCTGCTCCCCATATGGCTTTCCCTCAAGGCCCTTCACCATCTTTGTTGTCCTCCTTTGGACTCTCTTAACAGTTTATATCTTTCTTACATTGTGGTGCCNCAGAGAGGAGATTGGTATCTGCCCTTTCTCTTCCCCTCACGAGATGCAATGAGGTCTCCCTTCACTCTCCTCCAGGTTCAACCTAATCAAGCAACCTCATCTGCTCCCCATATGGCTTTCCCTCAAGGCCCTTCACCATCTTTGTTGTCCTCCTTTGGACTCTCTTAACAGTTTATATCTTTCTTACATTGTGGTGCCCAAAAGTGCACACAATATTCAAGGTGAGGCCACCCCAGTGCAGAGCAGAGCAGGACAATCCCCTCCCTTGACCCACTGGTGATGTTGTGCCTGAAGTCCCCCAGGACACTCTTGGCCCTCCTGGCAGCCAGGGCACCACTGGCTCATGTTCAACTTGCTATTGACGAGGACTCTCAGGGTCCTTTCCATGGTACTCTTTCTAGGATCTCATTCTCCAGTCTGTCTGTATATCTAGGGTTGCCCCATCCCAGGTGCAGAATCTGGCACTTCCCCTTGTTGAATGCCATATGGTTGGTGATTGCCCAGTCCTCTAAGTTGTTGAGGTCTCTCTGCAGGACCTCCCTGCCCTTGAGGGAGTCAACAGCTCCCCCCAGTTTTGTTTAATCTGCAAACTTGCCCAGTACTCCTTCCAGCATCGATGTCATTTATGAAGATGTTGAAGAGCATAGGGCTGAGGATGGAGCCCTGTGGAACCCCACTAGTGACATGTCCCCAGTCTGATGTCACTCCAGTCACTATAACCCTTTGTGTCTGACCGATGAGCCAGTTGCTCACCCACCATATGATGTGTTTATCCAGCTGTGGGCTGGACATTATGTCCAGAGGATACAGTGAGAGACAGTATTGAGAGCTTTACTGAAATCCAAAAAGATTTTATCAACTGGCTTCCCTTGATCACATAAGTGGCTTACCTTGTCATAAAAGGAAATCGGGTTTGATTAGCAGAACTTTCCTCCCATGAAGCTTCCTCACTCTCTACAACTGCCTGAAAGCCAGGTGGGGGTCAGTCTCTTCTCCCAGACAACCAGCGACAGGATGAGAGGACAGAGTATTAAGCTGCACCAGGGGAAGTTTAGGCTAGACATGGGAAAAAAATTCTTTACAGAAAGAGTGGTTGGACATTGGAATGGGCTGCCCAGGAAGGTGGTGGAGTCATCATCCCTGGATGTGTTTAAATAAAGACTGGATGTGGCACTCAGTGCCATGATTTAGTTGATAAGGTGGTGTTAGGTCATAGGTTGGACTTGACGATCTCCAAGGTCTTTTCCAACCTAGTTAGTTCTGTGATGCTGTTCCATTAGAGTACTGGCCAAAATGTAAAAATGGTCTTTCCCTGGTTTTTAAAGTAAAAATTTTCAGGTTCAGCAACATTTGGGTTTTTTATTTATCTCCAAGTTCTGCTACCTAAGTAAACCAATTGATACAATTCCCCAGAACATGAAACTTGTGCAAGTAATCCTCCAACATAATGAAGTATCACCAGCAATTCTCATAATTGCTTACTGTCTGACTGGAGACAGTTCTTCACTTAATGCTCACTTTTGGCAGGAATGTCTTCTTAGATACAACCTATTTTTTAAAGTACACTCTGTCCTAAGCAGCGTTCTCCTTAAGTATATTTACACAGAGATTCTATTAGATGAATGAAACACCATAGTATATACAGTGATTTGACATCTACCTGTCCAGTAATTAAACATACACATTAGTGTTCTATAAAAAACACCTGCAAGATAATACCTTAAAAATGTCAAGACAAGTACCTTTGAACATGAAAGTTTTGAGTCTTGTCACAATTCCTAATCCAGTACAGAATCAGCCCTACACTCTTAAAACAACTTGTGCAGTAAGAGCTGAACTGAAATATCATTTAATTTTTCACCTAAAAAGCCTCAGATGCTTCAACATTCAGATTCTGCTCAATACTTCAGTTCTGTTACAGATTACCAATAAAATTGAAGCGGATGACGGTAATCAATTTATCTCTTCAATCTGCTTTGACCTTTAACTTGATTTACAGTTCAATTAATACAGACATCATGTTGTTTTTAAGTACTCTTACCTGTTATTTGTTTCTTAATACTCCTACTCCATCTTACAGATTTCTTCAGGTGAATTATCACACTCACCTTCCACTCACATTGTCACAATAATCTACAACACAGTTCTTAAATATTATTGTAAGGATATCCACCTACTATTGTTTGATCACTAATAATCCTGATTATGTATCAGCTATATCATGTTCTTAGGTAAGAGTCACTCAGTAAATGAATCCATGATATACCTCTAAATTACTTGGCTATAGCACAGGAAATTTAATGGTTGGAAGTTCAGCAGAGTCATGGCTATCTCCTGCCAGTGAATGAAATCAAATACTAGATTCTCTTAGAGGAATCTAGTATTTCATATTAAGGACTCATTACCTGTACTCCTAAATCAATGTAAATTACTATCCTGTTGCTACAGAAATGATAAAAGAAATGGCCTTCATTACAAGAACCTCCTCATAACTGATGAAGCACTTATTCTTCCAAAATTAATGTTCCCTCTTATTGTGCTCAAGACAATTAGGATCTACATGCACAAAGAGTTATTTTTCTGCTTGTTTTATTTTTTTTATTATTCTGTCAAGATTGCCAGATAGTAACCCACCCTGACTGAAGGGGGCACTTGGCTGCCTTTAATAAGCGTTGTACTGAAAATCTTTCATAAAACTGGAAACTGTTCTTTGCCAACGAAACTATACTGCTTGTACAGTGAAGATGGACTCTCTTGCTGGCACAGACTATAGATAAAAGCAACAAATATTTATACCCATTTGCTAAATTTAATTTCAAAAAATCATCAGCCTGCCTTCACAAAATGGTTTGGAGACCTTGATTTTAACTTGTGTCATTTTACAATTTCATTTTTGTATTTTTCCTGCACTCTAATTGATTCCAATATGTAAACTCTTTCCCAGCTCCATCTTTGATACCAGTGTTCTGAACAGGGCAGAAGAATCAGATATTTAGCAGACAGTAAACAAAACTCACAGCTTAGTCCAATATTGTAACCCGCTGAAGTACCCACACAGAGTTAATTTAAAAAGGCATTAATAATTTTTTTTTCTTTATTTTTCAATACTTTAACTTTCACAGTACCTATTCATCATCAAGACAGAAACAGTAAGATGAAGACATAAAACCACTTTAGACACAAATCTGACTGCTTTATGCTAATGCTTCCTGCCTTGTACTCATAAGACAAAAGCTTGTTTCCTATCAAGTTTATTCAATTTTCTGCCTACATGTGCTTCATCTTCCCATTCCATACTCTAGTGAGAGTCTGACCCTGGGTGATGAACTGGCAGTGCATCAAACAGTTGGGCAATGCTGAAGAACAATGTTCAAGGTTTCTGTTTCTACTTAGTGTAACAGAATGTGGCTTTCAGAGTCTTGCAAGGACTTGTAGTGAGTCTACACATCTACTTAATATCCTAAAGTCATGATTGTGGAGAGTATTTTTTTCCAGATCAGAAAAAGGTATATTTTTTTCATATTAACTTTATGAGGCTGTAAGGTAATTTAAAAAAAAAATAAAATAAGGCAATTGCATTCAGATTATTGAACTCATATTTCTGTACATGTCTATAGCCATATTTACACATGCACACAAATACATATGTTTGTGTGTCTATATTTATTTATTTATTCATTTATTTATTTATAAATAGCATGTTAATGAAGCAGAAGACCTAAGATTCTTCAAGTATATTTACACAGTCAATTTACTGTAATGATGATACTGGTACTCCATGCTAAGAAATCTGAAATGAGTATCCAAATCTGTTAAACCACCTGTACTCGACTTGCACTTCTGCAAGAGTATATAACTGATAATTAAAAGCTCTTCTGACATGCAAGCTTGCATTGCTATGGGATGTTTCAGTTAAAAAAACTAAAATAACAAAATAATTACAAGCAACACAAATTATGTTATCCCACATATAAACTTTTATACTTCTCTCTGCTTGTACAAACAGAGCTTAGTTGTTGCAAACAATTATTTATTTAATTTATAAAGATTTGGAGATACTACTCTGTATGTAAAGTACCTGCATTACCTTCCAGAGGAAGGTAATTGCCAAGGATGTTCTCCTGCTCTGACTTTAATGATCATGCAAGGAGACAGCACAATTTACATAAGCAGTACTTAAAGGACAGTGTAACCACAAAACATAATAAAATACATTATCATTATAATGACAATTGCCTTATACAACTTAGTTTGGTACCTACGCTGTCCTTATAGATGGGAAGGTAGACAAAGCTAACATTCCTAAATGTCAGTAAAACAACAAAACAGAAGGCAGGAGACAAGTCTTAGAAAACAATGACACAGTTTACTCAAGGGAAAAGGTCTGAAACTACAGGGAATGCTTGGGGAATTCCCCAAAGGATACTCTTCTGTCCAAATGTACCTAAGACTGCATTTATCATTTATTATAAGGTTTTATCAAAGAAAAAAATGTGCTGGTAGGCCTCTGGGGGAACCTAGTGGGAAAGCCCCCGTAGTGAGCGGAGCCTGTGGATGGCCTAGTAGGCCTGGTACAGGGGTCACTTTTTCTTTTTAGTTTTGTTGGAGTCAGGAAAAG
>VZRF01008738.1:2669-51508 GCA_013396875.1 Vireo altiloquus
TTTTTAACTTTCCTTATGAGGCTGAGGTAGAAAACAATAAACTATGGAGCTATATGACATGATTCTCTCATCTTGGTGAAGACTGTCCTTCTTGAGAAATGGGAAATTCAGAAGTGAAGCTAAACAGTGATTAGAGCTCTAGTCAGGTGTTCTTTTCTACAAAAAAAAAGTCCAGTTCCATTTGTGGAGTAGTTTTTCCTAAAAAAAAAAAAAAAAATAAAAAAAAAAAATTAGGGAACTGAATGCAACATGTGAAGTCTTTGGAGTCTCTTCCTTTCTGAATCCTGAAATTTGAGGAAAACATATCCTCACAAAGAGCCAAATTTCAATCCATGTGCTGTTACAAGGTGTATTATCTGGAGATAGTGGTACATTCTCTCTAGCAGGAGTGCCTTTTGCTTAATTCACTGGCTTAATCAAGCATCTGACTTCCATTCCTGCCCTGTCCTGTGCGATCTTAGCTATCACAAAGTCTATTTCCTCAGCTTTCAGTTTGAAAAACTGTGATAATAGTCGCTTTGCCTCACCAAAGTGGAAGAAAAAATATAGAATGATGATGCACATAGAGTTTTTAGCACTGAGAACCCCATAAATTCTGCAGAAAACCAAATGTAGGTTGCATTACAGTGTCCTCGTCCAAAAAGGTGGTCCAAAGGCTTAGATTAAAAGGTTGATTTATTGAATTGTCTTTCAAATCAAAACTAATCAGTATTCATGGGGTGTTGAATATTGACCAGCTTCCTATATAAAAAAGGACCACAAGTAATAAAGTACTCAGAATGAAAACTCATTTTCTTGAATTACATAATGAAATACATAAAGATCAAAAACTTTAAGTCCTAAACCACTGTTGTTAGTTGGTTAGTTTTGTCCTTTGATTTTTTTTTTTGCAAATGAAACTGTATACTTTTTTGGTGTGATGATGTTTAGCCCAGATTTAGCTTCAGATAAATTTAAAAATCCCTTTTGAGGTGGTAAAAATGATGGTCTGTGATCAAACACCCTGTTTTATACACCCTGCTCCTGATTGAAAAATGTTATTAAAGTTTTTACTACCAGCTCTATAATTTTGATATTCCTGTTTTGCCATTTTTCTTTTCAAGAGTAGATATCAATGTTCCTACTTTTTCTCATGTGAAGGCAATGGGTTCACTGTATCAGTTTGTCCCAAGTTAAAATCTTTATTTCTAAGCCTTTTGCAGTTAATTCCACAGTCATGATCTTAAACTGAAACTGAGGCAAATATGTGGGTTTTTTTTTCCCCATATTTGTATTGCATTGATTGTGAGGAGTATTTGCAATAATTTTCTGCTCTGTCAGAGAAAGAATCTGCTGGAGACTGAGGGTGAAAAAATGAATTTGGAAACTCTGAAGCAAAATTGATCAGAATAGGGAAATTGTTAGCATCTATCTGCTTCAGAAAAAAATCTTTAGGGGGAAGATCTGACCAAACGCAGAAAATTAGGTGTTGCCAGCATTGTCAGGATTCAACAGTAATTCCTGAGGGTGATGTTTCATCTTCCATTCCCCTCGGTAGCCCAGATGAGTTGTGTTTCCTGGGATTCCACACAACCTTCTTGTCATATGGAAGCAAAATCTGCAATAGCAAGAGTTCCAGACCACTGCCCACTATGGGAAGTTGTAGTCTGGATAAAATCCAGTCCAGGCTGATCAGTGTCAAGCAGAGACACCTCTTGCAAAGCCAAAGTTCACTTAAAGGGGGGAAAAAAACCCAAAAGCCTCACCCAAAAGCTTTACAAATGTATTTTCTTCAATAGTAAATTTTCATCCTCTATAATGAGGAGTAAATAGGAAAACTGACAGAAAGGAATAAGAATATTTATATACATGAATATGTGGACAAATACATGTTTTCCTAGAATGAAACTCTTTCTGTTGTAACTACAGAGGACAGAGTTTCTGGGAAGGGAGATTTCTCCAATATAGAGGCAAATCCTTATTCCAGAATAGGTTCTATCCTCTTAACTTATATCAGGACCATGTGTGTCTCCCTGACTGAGAATCCTCAGTTATCTTTTCTTTTTTTCCTTTTTTATTTTTAATAGTAGCACTTCATATTATCTCTAAAGAAAAGTGAACCAAGTTTTTTCAAGAACATATGTTTGATTATTTTATCTTAGTATGTTAAACTTTAAAAAGTGTTTTAGAATTAATTCATTGTGGAACCCTGGGGCTAAGAACCACATGTCACAGGTAACCAAATTAGAAGTCCATGGGTTATGAGATCACAAGTCCCTAGAGAAATATTTAGTGGTATGTTTACTTAATATCAAACAGCATGTGAAGTTTATTTATTAATATGCCTGCAGGTTTCTCTCTAATCCCACTTCTCAAAGATGCTCACAGACAGATAGGAAAGCCAGGAGGGGGTGAATTGCCCTGGTACTATTTCCATCTAATAGAATAAAATATCTGTTAAGGAAAGAAGTTAGGGTACAGTACACACCTTCCTGACCTTGACCAAATCTCCAGTCCTGGTTTACACAGAAGCCTGTTGTGTGCTGTTTACAGAGAGCAGAAAAAGCACAGGCACAGCAACTTCCTCTTGGGGTTATGAATCTTTAAGCAAGAAGAAAATTCATTTTTTAACATAGTCAGAAGAGCAATTGCTCTCAGCTAAGCAATGAGAAAGCAATTCACCCATCCTTCCTCAGACCACGCTGCAGTGAGGGAGCCTAATGGGAGGAATTCTGTGTTGGGCTCCTCTGCTCTCCAGAACCTCTTTGTGTTCCTGAGGCAGCTTCACTGAGGACAGAATGCTGCTCTGCAGCTCAGGGGGCCTTGGTTGCAGTCCCAGACCTGTCACTAACTCACTGATTTTTATGTGTGTCTCTGTGTCACAGGAACGCTAACATTTGCCTCCTTAATGAAGCATTTTTGGATTTACGACAAAAACTTTTATGCAATGGCAAGGGGTACTGGCTAGTTTATCACATTGCTGAAGGGTTGGGAAGGATTGCTTGTGTTTGCCAGAGTCACTTTAGCCTTCTTGATCATTTGGTGTCCTATTTATGCACCAGATAAAACATTAGATCTCAGCACTGCTGGGAAAAAAAAAAAAAGAAGCATCAATGCTATCGTTCACTTGTTCAATCTTTGCAGCACATCACTACCTTAAATGTTAATAGGCAACCGCCTGGATTTCCTCTGAGTTTATAATTATTAAGCTCATAATAAACCTGGAAATTAAAGGCAAGAGAGGTATTTTTATGTGCTTGTTAAAATGTCAGAGCTTGAGAAAGTTTTACAAAACGCTGAGCTCTTTGTCTTGCGTGTCAAGGGCTATTGCCAGAGTAGGTGCTGAGACAATTTGGACAGCTGCAATCTTCAGGCAGATTCCATCCAGCTCCTGTCTCTTGGAAGCTGCAGCGCTTGCATTTGGATTCGATATCTAACAATAACCTGGTATTTTATAAACATTAGTGGGCCTGATTTTGCACTGGTCAGCACAGGTAAAAAATAGGTACTTTTGGAAAACAAATAAAAGAGGAATTGGAACTGTCTCAATAAATAGTGCAAATTGTAAATTTCCCAAAGATGCAGTCTTTTTCCCAGGCATAAGAAAATAAAGCTGGCAATTACAATATCAAGGAATTGCACAAGCTGCTTCTGCAGTTAAGGCCTAATATTTACTTGACAATAGCTTTATATTATTATATCTATCATTATGTCCTTTTAATATTTAGAATTGTAATTTCTTCTTTCTGTTGCATTAGAAAAAAAATCACCTACTATCTCTGTAATTGGGGCAAACCCATGAATTTTCTGACTCTTTATATCAGTGATGACCTTAATACTTATATTGATAATGCTTTAAAGAAATAAGTGGAATATTCATGTTAGGAGAAGTAGAGAAACTTGGTTGAAATCTAGAAAGGGATCTTCACATGCCTTTGTTTCACAACCTTCTTTTTTTAATATGACCTTGACTGAGGAATATACTCTCTTTTTCCTGAGACCAGTTCTCTAAAGCCACTGATAGAGGAAATGTTAAAGTTCTGAAACATGATTTTGAGGAATACAGTTACTTTTACCTCTGAAGCTCCATTTTGATGTAAATATCAATGTCCTATTGCTAAACACCTGTTTCAGGGTGTCATTTTTGGCAAGGAAGCTTGGTGAATATTGATGTTTAACATATTCCATGTTTTACCCCAACTATGGAACTTGGTTTCAAGCAATATTGTCTTTCATCCAAAAATGCTTTGTAAGTGACAGATACATATTTTTGAGATGAATAGAGAAAGCCAGACAGACATAACCACATTTAGCTATTTGAAGAGGTGACCTGCTTTTCAGAGAAGTCGGACACATTTCTGCAGCTGCTGAGAACATTTTGAATATTTAAATTCAGTGCCAATGCACATAAATTTGAGGTAGGATCAGTGCATGTGTAATTGTAGAGTAAAATGTGGTTGAATTACCAGCTGTAACTTAGCTATTATAGTTAAACTTGAAAGAACTTGAAGGGATACAGTTGTAAGGACTTTCTTCTCTTTCACAATTTATCTTTTCACACAAATCTGATTTAATTGTTGTGTTTGTCATTGTCTTTGTAGCATGCCTACTCACTCCATGAACTGTATATTTTTTTACGGGTTTTTTTCCCTAAAATTTGTGGTTCTTTGGTTTTCTGAGCTTTGATGAGTCTGCAGGGGTTTGCAAATCTACCTTGTAATAGTTATTGATTATTGTGCACCTTGCAGCTTTTGTTATGAGGTAAAGTCTGGTTTCAATAAAAGGAAGCACTTCTGAAGTAAGGGAAAAGATATTTACACAGACCTGACT
The DNA here is from genome assembly GCA_013396875.1 of Vireo altiloquus. Classification (NCBI taxonomy): domain Eukaryota; kingdom Metazoa; phylum Chordata; class Aves; order Passeriformes; family Vireonidae; genus Vireo; species Vireo altiloquus. The sequence continues at coordinate 7,479 of VZRF01008738.1, forward strand.
CATAAGTGAATGAAATGCCTCTAAACTTTTCCTCTTCCTCCACTAAAGCAGAGCCCAGTTGGTGCCATGTTTTACCAACAGCTTCTGTTTATTTTTGTGAATATTCTGTTGAAGAACACGAGATGGTGTGCTCGCTTTCACCCAGCTCAATTCCACCCCTACAAGAAAATGGGCTCCTGGACAGGCACTCTCCCTGCTGTGTTATCAGGTGTGGTACTACAGGCAGTTTTGGCTTGGAGATATGGACTAAGGTGAGGTGGCTTCTGGACAGAGAGGTCACAGACAGAATGGTCAATTGGCCTCCAGGACTGTGCTTTGTCTCTCAGCTGCTGATGGGGCTGCATGCTTGACCTACTGCTTGGTTTGAATTTGCACAGAAAGTGGAATTAGGAGCTACACTTCAGGCTGGGAGAGCTGCATTGCATCAGCATATCTGAGGAGTTAGAACAAAAACCTATTATTCACAATAAATTTAATTTCTAATGAAAGCAAAAGAAGCAGTCTTAAGAAGAAACAATTTAGAATTTTTTTTTTGTGTGCGTATGAAGGAGATAGGAGAGCTCCTTTTATCTTTTGTTTATACTTTACCTAGACCATCTAGAGCATGTCATGTGTGATCTATGATAGACGCTTTAGAAAAATACCTTAAAGATCTCAAAACTCTATTTGAGCTTCTACGTGCAGACAGCCTTAGCTTGCAAATAGAATCTGTCTCAAGGAACTCAGCATAATTTCTATCTGTCAAGCACCAGTATTAAGGCCCCTTAGATGTTTTGGAATTTCAATTTCTGTGGGAAATTTCAGCATTTCTACAATAATAGAAGAATTTTACTTTTAATTTTTAATTTATTTTTTTTTTAACTTCTTTAGACTAGAAATACTGAAATAGATACTGATCTGGTGCTTTTCCATTATGACATACACTCACAAGGAGATCTGGAGTTCAGCAGTCTAATCCATCTTTTTAATCCAGATGAATTCGTTCTCCTGAAATACATCTGAACCCTACAATTCCTATGACAAACCAATCAGCTCTTCCTTGCCAGGCAATCTAAGCTGCACAAAAACATAGATGAAGATGGAGAGCAGCAGGAAGGTCAGACTCCAGTAAGACTTCAGTGTTGGTCCAAACACAGATTTCTTCTCTCTGCAATATTTCTGTGGCAGAATTTTTCTCGGACATCTTCATTATTTAGTTGGCAACAAATGGACATCAGTTCTCTCCCTGAGTACAAGTGCAGGGTTTACCTTGAATGAATTGCAATCCAGAGATGAGAGGCCACAGTGGAGCAAGGCACAAATGGTTCAGAACCTCAAAGTTAAGATTTTTTTTGTTTTCTTTAATGGCTTGCACCAACTATTGTATTCTGATCCACTAATTCAGTAGTGAAAGATCTTTGCTAGCCCAAAACCATCACGTTCTTTTCACAGTGACTGTGTGCAGGGAGGAGGCATCATGGGCTGGAAGTTGCTTTCTGGGTGAGGTGTTATGGTGAATTAATATTTTGAAGCAGCAGCAACATTATAGCACGATAAAGAGAGGCACTACACTCGAAATAAGAGAGATGGAAAGTATCATCATTAGTCTGAAATGCACAAAATATCATCGCATAACTACTAGTGAATGGAAGCTTTACTCATCAGGTATTTTAAGTCTAAATTTTTTTTTTTTTTTAATCTCCACGAGCTCTGCAAGCAATGCTGATATCTCTTCTTGAATTGAATGACAAAGTTGGAGGATCTTATACTGAAATAGAAAAAATACTTTTTCTCAACAACTCGATAAATTGATTAATTCTACCTACAAAGCTCATCAGAGATGACAGCACTACTACTGTTTTAAACTGTATCAGTCCAAAACCTGCCCTGCAAAATGTGTTGTCAGATTCCAAATATTTGATATTTGGTTAAAGAGGAGTCTGTTGTTTCCAAGTGAGAGAGCTTTAACAATGATTTGTGTTGCATTTCACATACTTTTAGCCTTCGTGTTATAAAAAACCCACGTTGTTCTTAAGGAACACTTAAGAAAACTCTTAAGGACTGCATGACAAATTGCTGGGGGTTTTGAAATAAGCAAAATTTCAAAAGAAGATCTTTTGCATTATAGCAAATGCTTTGTAAATTTATTTGCCAAGTGTAGTTAAGCTGTAATTATTTATGATAAAGCGTTATGCAAGACTTACCTGAACGTTCCTCAGAGTAGTTTGCACAATTCGGAAGCGAGACAGAGGAATTACCTCCTACTGCTCTCGGTTGTAGCTGTACACATTTATTCTATGCCTGCTTTAGTTTTTAAGGTCTTAGTGACTGTAGCACTCTGCTGTTAAATTGAGATATTCCAGTGGAAACTGAGTTGGTTGTATTTGGAAGAAGGCAAAGTTTACAAATGTTATTGTATGCAAAGTAGTTATTCTGTATGATGATGACTGTTAATAGGTTAATAATAGGTGTGACATGGGAAATACGTATTTGCCTCATGTGTAATTCTGGATAACATAGCCAAAGTGTAGTAATTAAAACTTTGGGGTGAATTTTGTCCTGATAGGAAGCTGTCCTGTCTACCTATTTTCCAAATATTTCTGCTGGAAAAATAAAGGTGGAAAGTTCAGGTGTCTAAACACAATTCTCAAGTGTTGTTTTAGGGGGTTCAGGCCATGAAGGATGCCTGCATATAGACTACATGTGCCTTAGCAAAAAACAGAGAGCTGTGTCCTTTTGGACTGGCAGCTGAGGGATTTGTAGCCTACAAACCTCTCAGGTCACTCATTTGAGGGACTAAAATGGTGCTAAACCCAAGTATCTCTTGAATGAAATATTTGCATGCCTGCATACCAAGTGATTGGAAAATAGGTGCAATTTAATTTCTAAATACATGTATAGATGACTGATTTTATATGCTCTCTGAATTTTTTCAATACTTTCTATTATTTTAGTTGCTTTATAGAAATTTATAATTTCATCTTAAGGAACCTGAATAATATTTTTTTAAAAAAATTATTTTATTCGCTTTTGGCACTGAAGGTGCATAAAATAAATTATCTCTAGGAGCCTGTCCTTGCAGGAAACACAGCATCCATTTCATGCCTTGATTACCCTTGCCTCATCCAGTGGAAAAGCAAACTTATTTGGCCTTCTTTAAAATGTAGTTAAGGCAAGATAAGTAATATGGCTTTCCAGAGTCTGTGTGTGTAATGGATTGTAACCAAGGTCCCCTGACACCAAGTCTGTGGCTTAACCACAAGACCATTGTCTTCTATTAAAGAAATGTTAACCTCAGAGAAGTGAAGAAGTCTATAAGCTTTCTTATCTTTCAAAGTCTGGCTTAATGAGCTGTGGTGTGGGATTTTCCAGAAAAGAGGAAGGTACCATGGAGGAGCCTGCAAGGCAGGGAGAGAGATGTGAGTTAAACAAGGCTTTTCTTTCATTTTGTATTCGTGGGTAAAAATGGTGAGATGAGGTGCTAATTTGAGGGGAAAGTATTTCCTCCAGCATTTTTCACATCTCTTTCTATCCTGTATCTGCTGACCACTGGGCAATCTATATTCTTACAATAAGTACTAGAAATATAGGGTATTGGGAAAAAATAAAAATCTATAAAGGTAAGGGAAATGTCCTTCAGATTGCAGCTGATTGTTATCCATCATTAATATCAGAACCTTTCTTGTGGGCCCTGAGAGTTTTACTTAAGGTCTAGGGTTTGATGATTTCTGTCTTTGGCCCCCTTAGTTCCACCAGCTTGAGCAGAGTTTTTCTACCTTGGAAGCTGGAGAAGTCTTGGCACAGTTTAGTTGCTATTAAGGAAACATATTTTAAGGTTCTTCATCCAGTGTAGTGTTACCTAAAATGGGCTTGCCCTCTAGTGTCAGGAAAACCAAAAGGTGATCTCACTTTTATCAGGTTTGTATCTCAACGATTCTTTTCTGTTTCAAGTGGTGGAGCTGCAGCTTTCCAATCTGTGGCTTGTCAGGTCAAACCAAAGCAGGAACATCTCAAACAGTGTGGCTCCTCAGAGGCTAGCAAGAACCTTCTCTTTGCAAGTGAAATTTAAAGAACTTACTGTTTTACCCCAATGGTGTTGACTGTTATTTTCAAAAATCTCTTAAAAAAATATTTAAGTGAGGAAAAACACCAGAACTTGTGCTTTTTTTTTTTGTGTTTGTGTGATTAGAAGCCAGTTGATACCAGGTTTAAATCCCCTGTATGGAAAAGATGCCATACTAAAACTGGGAACAAGTGAGATGGAGGACTTCTATGCACAGTGGGCATGCTATAGAAGCATAGGACTATAATCACACTGCAGTGTTTGACTCAACATGCTGCAAACAGACTCCCTGTCTTCAACCCCTCATCTCCTCCTCTGGAAAAAGCCCAAATCCAAAACTGTCAGAGGTAATGAGAGAAGGAATCAAACCAGAAAGAACAGGCCTACTCCAACAGAAGGAACAAAAGGTGCTTCCTGGGTGATTTGTTGGCACAGAAGGAGTGAGATCACATCCTCCCTTCTGCAGCACTGCAGGGCAGGTGGAGAATCAGATAAGGAGGAGAAAGCAGGTTCTTTGCTTCGTTGGCTGGAGGTAGGGGTGGGTGAAGAAGGAGCAGAAGGGCTACATGGCCCTGAAACCAGGCAGGAGAGCACAGAAAACAGGGCTGAAGATGTGAAAATATCTTGGGTCCCATCCTTGACCTGTGTGAATTTTTCTTTGCAGACTATGTGTGAGAGCCCTGTTTGTACTGAGATTTGGCTCTGTGCAAACACTGCTGCGTGGAGGGAAAAGTGCTGCATTAAGGGATGGAAGGAGGAGGTAGCCAAATGAAAGAGGCAGTCAATGAGCTGCTGTTTTCTGCAGGCTTCCCCCAAAAGAAATGAGAGAGGAGATCAATCCCAGTGAAGGATGGACCTGAGCTTTTTGTGCCATCGTTGTCAGTCTGGCTGGAAACGACATTATAGAGAAGGAAATGGATGATGTACTTCCATTTGCAAATTCGAATTGAATCTGACAAACTGGGGCACAAAATTTGGGAGAAGAAATAGCAAGATCTGGAGACGTTTTAATTCTTTTGATACAAAGTTTCTTTTATAATTTTATAAAAAAGAAACATCTCATTTTTCAAATTGCCACCTAAAAAGTTATCTTTCACTTAAAGACAGAAAAATTTCTGTTTATTCTGTCCAAATAAACAAAGAATTATTGAAACTTAATAATAAGTCATAACTAAATGTTTAAGGCAGATGAAGTGATGCAGAGACAAATGTTTCATATGAATTACAGGAATAAGGGAGATGAGCTCACACCTTGGTGTGTTTTATTCTGCTGTGATATAATGCATTCATTATTGGACCTGTGCTGATCTGTAGAGCCAACAAGGCTCACATGTAGGGAAAGTCACCAGAAATGATATTTTATACTCTGTAAGGCAGACAAAGTTCTGACCCAAATCTCTGAATTCCAGTTCTTCCCTTTTCATCCTTCCTTCTCCCTTCATTTTCCTCATTTGTCTTCCTCCTTTCTGTAAATCCCCTTTTTTTTTTTTACCTCAATATCCATTTCTTGTTTAGTTTATTTTAGCTATGTTTCGAAAATTGAAAGTTATTTGAAAATGAGGAAAACATATGAATGGTTGGTTAGAAAAAAGATTCATGTTTAATAAAAAACTTATACATTTCATATCTTTTAGCAAAAAAAACCCAAAAATCAAAAAACAAGTCTTCTGAAATAAGTTCCTAAAAATATGAAATTGTAGTCCACAATTTAATTTGGTTAATTTCTGATCAGTTCATTTTGCTTAGAAATTCCATTAAATTTTTGTTGATAAAATGGCATAATGTGAAATTCTCAAATAATCCAAATTATTATATATAAACTAAATATTGCTATATCTCTGAAAAGAATAACCTCAGATTTCAAAGGAGCAGTGTGGACTTCTCTAGCTTTAAAAACAAATTATTTTTTTCAAGTTGCATTTTCCTGAAAATTTAATTTTTTTTTTTTATTTGGGAAAACGATTCTGCCAAAAAACAATTATTTTTAGACTAGTTCTCCTTGTAGGCTTATCATTGATTAGAAAGAGACCTGGGAAGGGAGAAGAACAGCAGGAGGCCTGGTTCATTTGCTTGTTTTGCAAGATGTCCACGATGCCTCTTTGCCTAAGCTGGGAATGCTCTCCCCCACCTCTACCATCAGTCTGAAACATCTAGTCCAATAAATTTAAACAAAGAGCTGAATCTGAACCAACTCTTCTCCATCTCTATTATTCGCTCTCACCACTGCAGTAAAAGTAATGAGCTCTATTGCCATGTAAATTTTCTATTAAATTAAGAGGTTCGTTTTAAACTCCCTGTTTTCGTTGCACCTGCAAGAAAATCGTCATCTTCCCTGCTCTGAGTGGCTCAGTATTTAGTGTAGGGACATCTTCTCTGTCAAATCATTGTTTTAGAAATAAATATTTCTGATTCCTTGTCCTTTTATTTATGATCTTGCTACATTTTTTTTTATCTGTCTGCGTTTGTTTATTTTTTTATTTGTCATTCAATGAAATTTGCTCTACCTCTGTCTTTTTAGTACTGGCTGATGTTTTATAACATATTGATTCCCAATATTTTAAACTGACCCACTGTTGATATGAGGATCACACTGGGAAGTAAGATGTTTACACCTCGCTATGAATAGCAGATAAATGAAATAATAAAGGTTGTCAAAAGCTGAGAAATAAAGTACAGTGGGTTCTTGTTTGCTTTCGAGGATGTGTGGCTGTGCAACTCAGAACTAGCAAAGTTCAGAATTCAAGGCAAGCAGTTATGAACTTGTGTGTTTTCTATTTATTTTTTTAAAATTAATTCTATTTTTTTGACAAAAGAAATATAATACCAGTCCCCAGGACTATAACTTCCCCACAATGTTGCATGACAATAGTGGCTACACCAGTGATTTTCTCCTGTAGTTTTACAGGTAGTTCCTTTATAAATAATCCCTGTTCTAATGAGCACATAAATGAAGCAAACAACTTTCTTTCCTCGTTGTATTTGATCCTGTTGACTAATTAGAGAAAGAATATGCAGAGATATTGACACAGATTTTTTACTGGTTTCACTTGAAACTTTCTCCCATATAAAGGGTTTTTTTTTAACTATAGCTTTAAATTGCAGCCGTTTCCTATTGAGTTTAATTCCTTCTGGTGTTTACTGCAGTAACATTAATCATGATGAACTCATCCTGTATTTAATTTTGATGCCATTTCAGTATACACTATTTGTGAATTAAAATACTTATTTTGTAGACAGTGAAAAATTATTTACTGATTATAGCACAACTGTGTGTGTGTGTAGATATAGATATATTGTATACATTAACGGTGACATGTAATTTAAATCTGCACATTTTTGCATTATTCAGTAGTTGCATGCCAGCTGCTTTTCTTTTGTACTTTGTGATTAATTTCATTGTTGGTAGATTTTATGTTTCTGAAGAGTCTTTCACAGAACCTACACAGGATTCAATGAAGAGAATATGAATACACAGTTGTCAGAGGTGTTTTAGCCTGATCTACAGCACTAAAGTTCAATGGTCAGAGTTATAGGATAATGAGGGAGGAAGAAAAAAAATGAACTGTGGCATTATTTTCAAAGAATACTTGATTGACTTTTATCGCATAACTAAAAAAGTATTAATCCTTCCCCTCACCCTTTTTTTTAATTTCCGCAGCAATAGTTTGTCTGCTTAATAGAAACAAATGCCAGGTAGGGAAGTGCTTTGTCTGAATTTGCATGTGTGTTTTTCCATGCAACCTTCAGCTCTGAAAAGCACATAAATGCTGTGTGCAGCTGAAGAGTTCCAAAGCTGGAGTTCCCAAGCCTGTTTTGGGTATTGCATTTCGGCTTGCTTTGTCAGGACAGCTTGAAATGAGAGGATGTGGAAAGAAAAAAAAAGCAAGAAGTAGTAAGCATGGGGAAAAAAAAATAAAAATCGCAGCTCTCAACCACCAGCAGCAATTATAAGTTCTAAAGTTTTGTCTTTTGTGTTTGTTTTTAAAAGCAATTTAATAAACTACAAAATTTTGGAGTACTCTAGTCAGGGAAGTTGCAGGTAGAATTTATACCAGATTTCTCAAAAGACGTAAATTCCCCTTTTTTGTAAAGCATTAAGTCCCTCCCTTAATTAAGCCTTCTGGGGTTTAAATGTGTTGATCTCATTTTAAACTGAGCTCAGCACAATTAGACACACTGAGAAGATAACAGATAATCAGCACATACAAAAACATTTCAGACATAAATGCTTCATCCTGCCAGGCCCAAAATTACTATTTCAGGTTTATTTTTTTTTTCCTTTTTGGGAGGTGGGGGGGCAGGGAGGAGAGAAAGAGAAAGGAAAAAAAATTGATTATTTTCAGCTCGTCATACATCTCATTTGTAGTGGGTCAGACCTTCCCCATTCACAATTACCACTAGTTAATCTTATCAGAGAAAAATTCAATTACATTTATCAAGGTTATTCCATACACTCAAGTTATTGCCTCGGAAAAATCGGGTTTCAGTGTTAAGAATGTCAGCATTGTGTCTGTGTATGGGGTTTGGCTTTTTTCCCCCCCCCCATCTTTAAAAAATAAATAATTAAATCCTGGTTTTACACTGACGTTACTAATATATAGTTATAATAAAGTAATATTTGACAGCTTTGTAAAAGGGATCATTAATACATAGATTATGGAAGTTTAGGAGGGAGGCTCATAACTGTTAATAGACTTCAATTCTCAGCCTACACTGACATTTTAAAAAATCTAGTTTCAAATTTGATAACAGATTACCAGCTAGGCTGGGAGCCAGCCACCTGATTAAGGCAATTTAAATGCTTGCAAAGTGGTGAGATTAAAATCAAATAAGTGCCGATTTTTTCCCTGCTTCACTTATCTTTCCCTGGATTCGTTCCTTAACTACCAGGTGGCAGAGGACTCTGGGTAATTTTCCTCCGCGCCAATTACCCCAGGATGGTTTTTAGGGTGAAGCAGAATAATTACTGCACTATCAATCCAAAATGGGCTGCTTAATGTGTTTAAGAGAGATTTTGAGCCTTAGCGGGGAGGCAGCCTGAAGCGTGCTAGGCTCGCGGTGCCAAAGCCTGCTCGGCCTGCTCGCGTAGTTAACTGTTCGCGGAGAAGGCAGCACACACCCAAGGTGAAAGGAAAACAAGGAAAACTCCTGGGAAGCTGTGGGAAAGTTAATGAGCTGCTTCCAACGCGTGGCAGGCTGCGGTTGCAGGTGGCTGACAAAGCTAGGCGGGTTAAGGAAATAATATTTATCATCCAGCTGCCAGGAGCGTCTTTTGTCAAAAGTCTTTCTGAAAATCCGCGCAACGCGCGGAAAAAATGGGCTTGAAACAACAGCAAACGACGGCAGAAAAGGCACATGGGGGATAAAATGAGGAGAAAAATACCTCAGCCTTGGTGGGTTGTTTGCAAAGATTTGTGGGGAGCTGATCTGATGTGAGGATGCATTGGTTTTAATTTTTTTTTCCCCCCATGCCCTGAGTAGGAGGAAGGATGGGTTTGTGATGGGAGTTTGCTCAAGGGGAGAGGCTCTGGTGTGCCCAGAGAGCTGCTGGTGAAGCTCTGCCCAGGGAGGGGGTGCCTGGCTGAAGCCTGGCTTCTGCCACCTCCCCGCTTTGGTTTTAATTGGTGCTGTGCTGGAAAATGAGGTGCTCTCCAGATGCTCCCCCATTGATGCTCTCTAGATGGGAGCCAGCTCCCCTCCCCCTAATCCTGGGACTGCTAGCGAAAAATTTGGCAGTAATTCCCCACTTTACAGCTTCCTCCGTGCATGGAACAGAGAAAGTAACACTTGGCGCAGCCACGGCAGGAGAAATAACTCGTTAATTATTGGTTCATTAAAGCATTTGAAGATCATGGGTGTAATGGCAATACAGAAAAGCTCAAGTGCAAGGTGGAGAACGCGGTATGTTCTGTTATCAAACTGGTGTGTGGTGGGGGAGGGATGGAAGAGGAGAGCAGGGCTTAAGCTCAGCTGAGGCTGAAATGACATTACTAAATAGTGTACTGTAGCAGCCACAAATTAAGTATTATCTTCCATCTGGTGACTCTGCACTTGATTTCTTTAATTATTATTATCTGAATATAAATTGTGAGTTTTAGCCAAGGATTCTGGAAGGTTGTCGTTAGAAACAGAGAGATAATTAAAAAAAAAAAATCATTATATTTGTGAAGGGGTTGCTGCTGTTTCTTGCCTTTCAGTGATTTGCTTACACAGTTTTCCATATGATCTCTACCTACTTGATGTACCAAGCTTTTTTATTATTTAATGAAAAATTGATCTGTGATTTTGCTTAGCAGATAGTTTGGATAATGTGAGTTAAAATGTTCAATTTTAAAGGAGAAAGTCTCTATTCTAAAATTGTTTCAAGGTGCTCAGTGACCTCAAGCGGACTTCAAATGTATCTGAAAATCACCAGATATTCCATCAAGATGTTGATTGCCTCCCAGGAGCTCAGGGTGTGGGTGTGCATTTGTGACTGAGGCTATGTAGTTTATGGGTTTATATTCCAGTCCAATTTCCCATGCAAAACTGTTGTACCTGTGCACCCAGTCCCTGCTGCCTTCCTCCAGCAGAACAGGAGGGGTGAAGGGGAGGAAGATCAGCTCTGTGATTTAGATGCCAATTTTTAAGCTGTTTTAAATCACAGGAGTCTCACCTGCCGCTGAAAACCTGTTTGTGTCCATCCCGCCAGATGTGGCAGTTTATGCAGGAGTGTGTCTTGTAAGACACAGGCAATCCATTTAAAGATTATCACATGAAACCATATTTACTTCAGAGGCCTGTAATAATTACACCTTCACTCGAAAAATCCCTAGGACTTTAGCTGCTGTGCCACAGATTTATACTCAAACATTTTCATTTGATGCGCAAAGTGTGAAGTACTCTTTAGTGGCAAGACAATTATCTGATTCTACTAATAAATGAATGCACTAGTAGTCATTTTTAATTGAACAATTATAGGATATTGCACTGTCAGTTGATTATAGAAGTCATTTCATAAATGTCAAAAATCTCTTTAAACGAATTATGGAGCTCCAAAATAACTCCGGCAATCAGCCAGCAATAACACAATAATCTGTTTACCCTGTTGTCAGGCAAACTACCTCCATATCTTTTTTTTCCTTTTGAGGGGGGACTGAATCTTAAGGATTATACTCCTGCTCAGGCTGGAGCAGCTACTGAGGCTTTGATTAGTACAGATCATGAGTGTCGTCAAGTGCTGTGACATGTATTAAATAGCAAGAGAAATTAAAGTTGTTTTAGAGAGGCGTCAATAGCAAACAGGAGGACAGATCTCTTCTCTGAGCAAGGAAGGTGGAAGTCTGAAAAGTGCTTCTGGCATGTTCCAGTTTTCTGATGCATCAGTTGACTTTGATTTTTGTTTTGATGCTGAACACAAGTACCAGTTCTTCTCTGTTGTTATGGGGTAATCTGTTTCCTCTGTTTTCCTTGTTCCATGTAAAAATGATAAAGAGGCCTGGTCTTTTTCTCTCTGTGAATGTCTGTGTCCATGAATATCACTCACACTGGTTTATCTGCCTACTCATACAAATGACAATAAGAATTTGGGTCCCAATTATCATGGATATGGCAGGTCCTTCCCTAGTGGGTTGGATCCTTTTCTTTCCTGGAGATTTTGGTAAACATAACAGTCCCAAGAGCAATTTAGGTATATCTGCAAAGGTAGGTTCCAGTCATATCAAGAACTTGCTCTGACGAGGGAAAGGTGAACAGAGAACACCAGAATAAGAGGCTGTGGACCATTGTTGTGGAAGAAACTTCTGCTTGCTGAGAGACAAAGAAAGGGGGAATATTTTAGACTTTTTGGTTTTTATCAAAATAAATTCAGCCAGACTCATAACTTACTACTAATAAAGGCTTTGAAATAATATGCAAGCAAAATGGAATCAAAGGTAGAATTAAAACAAATATATTTCGGAAAGTATTCCGTTTTGGGAGATTTTGGGTGTGTAGTTGGGGCGGGGGCTGTTTGGGTTCACTGTTTTAAGTGCTCAGTTCTAGATACCTTTGGTCCAAATAAGTTCAACAGGATTCCACTACTTGAAACCATTTCTGGCAATCTGACACCTGATTCTAAAGCTGGTCATCTCAAAATGAGTGATCTCAAAAGAGCGGATGGTATTTGAGGGGCTGATGGTAGTAGAATAGATTTACTGCTGGTATATGAAAAAAAATCTTTAATCTCTTCTAATCCTTAGCAATATATGAAAGATACCTGCAGCTTTGGCTCTGTTTCCTGACATATTCATATTTTCAAATGCTGAAAACTGAAATCCCCTGAAATCAAACTCAGAGTTGGGCTGATAAGAGAATTTTAGTCATAGATGGTGGCAGGAAACTTTGGTCTGGAGACTGTGTGGCCTCACGATGTGTTAAGGAAGGCACCACCACAGGAGCAGGAGAGCAGTGGCCTTCTTCTGTATTGTCTGTGCCTCGTGGAGTAATCCTCTGCCAGTTTTGCATGACCTGGCACAGAGGGGAGATTTGGGATGGAGCCAGAGGCATTATGCAGATTCAGTGTCATGATCATCCCATGCAAGACAGGTATGCCCGTGGCTGTGGCCATCCTTCCAGCTCTGGAGTGAAACTGGAGTTTATTTGACCTGCCATTCTCCTTTGCACCACGAGGACTGCTTGTTGGGATCAGATAGATCAGGTACACAGAAGCTAATGGGAGATCTAAGGAGTTGTCTGGGTGTGGAGCTTGCTGGCTGAATTCTGAGCCTGGTAGCAATGAATACTCCTGTTCGAGTGCTGTAGTCTAAGTTAGGAGCACTGCAATGGCTTGGTATGCTGGGAGGACCAGGTTGGCCACATCTGGCCCTTTAGACTTTTAAATAATAAACCCCAATTTTCTGTCCCTAGCAGGTGAGGTGTGGACAGGAGAGATTACATCCCTATCTGCTGTGTATTTCCTGAGATGAATGCATCTGTTATTAAGAATTACTGTGTTGGCTCTAAGGGATAGAATGGTCAAAAGCATTTGATTAAACAAACAGAAAAATCAAAGGGAATATAAATAATCAGACATTAATAAGGAGATTGCAGATAGGACTAATATTTATTTCACTTTTATTGTGAGGCTTTTTATTTACGGTTTATGTAATTTAGGTAAGCAGGATGGCATTTTGCTTGATGAAACCGTGGCCCAAAAAACAGAGGATCTGCTTCTTCCCTGACTTACACCTGTGTCACCATGTATGTCTTTGCCAGGTCTGTGCCAAACATGGACAGTTTGGCAGCTTTCTTGCACACACTATGTTCTGAATTTAACTGACTACACAAAGTGCAAGGCAGTCAAGAAGCAGCCTCTGACATTTTTAATTGGCATTGAATTTAAGTCATCATTAATTATTCTGCTTTAAAGGCAGCTTTATTCCTTTAAACTGCCATGCATGCTATTCAAAACTCATGCAGGGATCCATCCCTGGTATCTGTCTTGGCTAGTAGGATTAAGCCCTTATGGCTAGTAGGTGGCTGAGACCTTACCATATGTTGCTGGTAGACAGCAGCAAAGCTTTACCCTGTGATAAGCATACTAAAAGCAATCTGTTGGGCTTTTTTTTTCCCTGCCTTTAAAAAAAAAATAAATTTATGTATATATATATAAATAAAATACACCAGCACATGGTTAATTGGCATTTGTATTATTAAACTAACTTGTAAATAACGTGATTCTCTCAGGAATCACATCAGTTGTATTGTGAGTAAGTTTAGATTTCAAAGGTGCCACAGTGCCTCATCCTGCATTGACGGAATTGAACAGCATTAACCTTTTCACTTACACTAACAAAGACAAGTTAAGACAAGATGTGCTATGACTACTGCACATCTATGTCTTGTTTTTGCCCAGGGCCCTGTACAATTACCCAGCACTTCAGAGCTAATATTGGTTGGATGTTTACCTTCCCTTCCCCTCCCCTTTCGATATTTCTACAAAACGACAAAACCTCGTTTTTCAACCAAAAAGTAACCAGTTACATAATAAATATGTTCTCTGTAAGAAGAAGGAAAAAAGAAAAAGGCTAAAAATACATCCCAGACACTTTTAAAGAGATCTAGCAATGAGAAAAACAGATTCTGCAGTACACTTCAGCTAGCATTTTCTCAATGCAAACCATTCTGCTGTCATTCTAAATTCCACAGTACATACAATAGGGTATTGATAGCAAAGAAACACTGTGCTGTAAGTATATTCCAGAAAATAAGGGGAAAAACCAGATCCTCAACATCTTCCAGGTAAAAAAACCTATTTTATTTCTGTTTTAGGATGCAGGTTCTTTACATGTGTGTGACTAACTAGTTCAGATATAATTAGTATTGCTTGGTGTTAGACAGCTGTCCTAGTGAAGAACCAAGTGCATCTGCAAAATCTGGCTGAGAGACTGGTGGCCCATGAACTGCAGCTTTCAGTACCCATCTTGGAGGTACTGAAAGTTTCATGCTGTGGACAGACAACAAAGAGGAACAGTGGTTTGGCCCCTAGTAATGCTGAAATCTATGGTTCCAGTCAGCTGTGTCATAAAAGAGTCTGTATCTCTGTCCTGTGGAGAGTCCAAACAACTGCCTCTGACCTAAATGTCTGCATTGTAAATATATCCCACCCCTTACTACAACATTCTTCAGAGACTAAGTTTAGAAGAGTGAATATAATCTTGATTATATATATATATTATGTATCTGTACTTCATTAGGTAGTTATCAAAATACCAAATCACAGAATCTTGCAGGGAAAACAGCATTTGCATATTCTCAGATTGACCATTCAATGCCTTTCATAAACGTTAGTGAATCTGCCAAAATCTGGAAAGATTTAACAAACTGCATACATAAATAGCACCTAGATCCCACCAATTTCCCCTGTAAGACTAAGAATGAAAAATGTTCTTCCATCTGAAACATGGATCAACTTGTATGAATTGTAGCACAGACTGTGGTTATTATGTATCATGTCTGTCATCTTAAAATTGTACTAAATTTTAGTAGATCTAGAGTGGTTGAAGTGATAAAAAGAGAGATTGGCAATGTTGTAAGGGTAGATAAATGCAAGATATAGCCTTAGCTGCCTGGATGGGTATCTCTGAGAAACCAATTTGTTCATTTGGTAGTCAGTTTTGTGTGCAAACTCTAAACATTAACGTATGCTGCTTTAACGTGCTGCTCTTAAAACCATAATTATTGGAGTTTGTGCCTGTTATATTTCTATTTGCCTTCCCATACTGTCCTTGCCCAATTGAAAATGTTTTCTGAAGTTTTGGGATTTTGTTTGTTGTTGGGGATTTTTTATTATTATCTACAAACTACCTTACCTACCTACTACCTACTATGAACTACCTACTATCTTACAAACACATTTTGAAAAAATGTTGTGCATTTTGCATCATAGGGAACGTGATAAAGCCTTTTTGGAGTGTTTCATATCTTAGAGCAATGGCAGCTGAATGATGAGCTGAGGCTTGAAATCTAACTCTGGGGTAGATTTTGGTCTTTGTTCACTGCTGTTGTAAGTCTGTGTAAAATTCAAGGGACCAGCTTTGGATTCACACTGAGAGAACCTCCTTGAGATCACTTTTGGAATAAGTGGAGTATGTGACTGATGCTATGCAGCAAGTCCCTTTTATTCAATCCAAATACTTGTTCTTAAATAATTGTTCTTAAAGACAATTGGAACTCGAGCTCTGAAAGGCATTGGGTATGACTCTCTCTGCTCTGCCGGCAGATATTGTTGATGCCAATAGGCATTAGGGGCAGGAAGATGATCTTCAAGTGAAACAGAAGGAAGGAAGTCCTTAGGAGAAATAATATTCTGTGTTCTTGACTTTACCCAAAATCTCTGGGCTGTCCAGATCCCACTCATGCCAGTGTTGATTTCTGGAGTATTGCAATGAGTATTGCTCATTTCTTCCTTTGGAGGTTTCCACCATGCTTTCTACCCACAAGGTCATTGAGATGGAAATAAGGGCCAGAAACCTGCCACTGTGTGGTTTTTTATGGGTGTGGGTTAGAATAAAACCTTAAAGAAACAAAAGTAGTGCTGAAATTATTGAATCGTTGTGTTGGGGTGGGTTGGTTGCTTTTGTTTGGGGGTTTTGGGGTTTTTTTTTGTTTTGGGTTTGTGAAGGTTGACTTTCTAGTTGATCTTAGAGAGATCACAGTAACAAGCTTAAGAAAAGCAATCTTTTTTAAAGTTGTTTTGAATTGTAACACTTACTGTATTTCTAAAAGGGAACCTCTGTAGGTTCCCAGGATAAAGAATATGACAAAGAATGTAAATATGAGAAGATGTTTTGATAATGTATTTTTCTTGGCTAATGAAAATACTTTGTTTGTTTTCATGTTTGTGAGACTATACTGTTCACACAGACAGACAGATGATCTCTCAGAAAACAGACATTTCTTGCTAGACAGAGAGAAAGCCTTCTTGCTTTTTGTTTTGCATTTTCTACATCTTTATTTACTTACATGAAATGCAATGAAATAATAAATACAGCCTTCTGAAAATTCTATGAATATGGAGTCGTTTGTAGAAGAAGCCCTAGCATTAGGGCTTTGTAATTTCCACAGGTTTGTTTGTTTGTTGTTGGGTTTTTTTGTTTCGTTTGGTTGGTTCTTTTTAATGATGCCTCTTTAGCATTGTTGCCAAACTGCATTGCTTAGTAGGAAAGGAAGACATTTTTTAGGTTACCTAAAGGCATTTTAAAGCAATAGGCATCTGTCATTCATCTTCCTGAATCTTTGAATTTGAAAAAGAACTTTTGTCTAATAATTTGGTATTTCTTGCTCTTTATGATTTCCCATTGAAAAGTAGAACCCTCTTTAATAAGGCATAAAAGAATATGCAGTTCCACCTTCACTAACCCCTGTGTTTCTTTATGATTTTGATTAAATTAAACTTTCTTGATTCCAAATGTGTGGATAGTATAACACATTTAAATAAACACCTAATTAGTTCGGATATGGAGGTAGAATTGGATAGCATTCAGGAGACAGACTGCTTTCTGTAGTGGGTGGTGAAAAAAAATCCAGTGTCACTCAGGAATGGTGGGAGAATAGTCAGGAAGAAGACAAAGGACTTGCAGAGAACGCTGGAGAGGAGAAGCAGGGATTCAGTGCTGATGGGGAAAAGGGCCTTGAAGGACAGGAATTGGAAGCTTAGGTGGTCAGAGAAGCAGCGAAAACCAGTGAGAGAAACAGGTTAAATGTGCACCACTAAAGCCAGACTGCCTCACCAAGAGACAAAATTATTTAAATCATAATGGACTTTACACCATGTCCACTCCTGTACTGAATAAAAATAGGGAAGTGGAACATAAAGGCTCAGGACTTAAGAAACACAGACATTTTATTCTAGCATCTCTGTGTTGTTTACATCTTGCTAAAAAGCATGAGGTACTGACAACTCTGAGAACTTGATTCAGAGCTGACTTTGTTTTAAGGGAACATCTGGCTTAAGTCTTCTAGGTTCTGTTTATAATGAGGGTAGAGGCACCTCCCAAGGAGGTTAATCTCCCATATTCTAATTTCTCTATCCTACTAATGATGCAATTAATCGTGTTCTCGAGTTGTCCATTTCCTTTGACTTTAGAAAAATTATAGACAAGTAATTTTAGATACCTAAAAGTAAGATACCTAAAGCCAGGTGAGTTGAATCCTGTCTTCAAAATGTGGGTTATGGGTTGGATATGCAACTCAGTTACCTAGGGAAGGATGTTTTTCTGCCTGTAACAAAAAAATATGCAGCTCACATCTTTTGTTCCTGAATGTGTGATAACTTTGATTAAACTACCAGATTAAATTCTCTTGGTTTAGATTTTAAACTTGTTTCAAACAAGGTTAGATGGCATTTAAGTTCCATATCACTGTGTCTCCAGTAATGAAAATTAGTCTAATAGGCTAAGGTACCCATTATTCAGGCTAAATTAGCTTCCTGGGAGAGATCCCTATAAAGCAGCCATCATGATGAAGAATGTACCAATTAAAAAAAGTAAACCAACCTGATTATTGACATATTCGGAATTTCTTTTAAACCTTTTTCCTCTTTTGCAAGCTTCTGCCTCTTGCAGAATACTGGGCACTATCAAATAGAAAGAAGCATAAATAGAAGAGAAAGGAAGGGATTGACCCATGTCTTGTTATTACCAATGTTTTGACTATCTATTGAATTATTCTTGAAAGAATACCCTTCTTTCTAGACCTTCCTGGAGATCATACAGACTCTCCTCTTCCCCACTGCCTGTCATGGGATGACACCTCCTGAGTACTGTGGTTGTTTGCATAGAAAAGTAATCAAACAAAAGTGCTTAAAATTATATATATTTTAGCTGCCTATTAATGGAATTTAATATCTGGAAACAGAGAGAAAACCAAAAGCCACTTGGCAAGCCAGCTTTTCAGAAAACTTATAGAAACATTGTCGTGTTCTGTTTCTGCTGTTGATGCAGTGATTGCTGAGATTATATGGATGATCTCAGAGGCTTTCTTTTGATAGAATTTCTTATGATTAAATGAGGAAATGGGATTTCAGAAGACCTGGATTGTATAAGTAATCAAAGTTTCAAAGGATGAAATCAGAAACATACCCTGGATTCAGTTTTAAGGAACATCTGCCCCATTTTCAGAAGTCATTTGAACTGAGAGCAGAGATGTAAAACATCGGCCTGGTAACAGCAGAATAAAAATTGTGCAAGTGACTTTGCTACTCCAGCTCAAAGTCTAGCCCCTGGGTTCTGAGGCATCTCCACTGGCAATCTTAGGCAGTATCCAGGTCCTTGCATTGTAAAGGCTGAGGGATGGGTGTGTGTTTGCTTCTGCTGGTGTGCATCTCTGAGAGGCGAGGCTAACAGCGAGAAATTGCGTTGAACACACACTTTTATCCATACATTTAGGCAGGTTTTAAGTGTGCCAAGGCGACCTGTCACATAAAGGTGAATTAGTCATGACTTCCAGGAAAACAAAATTACAATTTTTGAAGAATGGTCCTCGGTGACTTAGGTGGTCCTGACACATCCTGTATCTCCTTTTCACATCAGTGAAATGGGAAAACAACACTCACCTGCTTCTAAGAGATGTTTCACCGACTAGTTTTTATGAAACACAAGCCTCCTGTGGAATGAGTGCAAAGTATTACTCTATTTATTTTTATGAACTTTCTGTTTTACTGCAGTAGGAAAGCTTAAATTATCCATAGAGTTCTTGAGCACATTGGGGAAGCCAAAGATCCTGATTTTGCCTACTGTGCTCCTGGCAAAGAAAAGACCCAAGGGAGACTCCTAAATGAAAAATATAAACAAAACCCTGAAGCTACTGAGATCCTTAGAAGATTAGATTTTTGAAAATATGTTCTTTATAAGATAAGTTAAATGCATTCTTTCCCTTATTTTTTCCTCTGGTTTGGTCACAGGTTGCTCCAGGCATCCAAATGGGGGTATTCAATCCCTTGCTTTATTGATCCTGACAGGGACTCACGCTGTGGTGCCCTATCCTCCCCGAGGCCACCACTAACTGTGGATTTAACAGGTCCAGCAAGGAGAAGGAGAGGTTCCAGAAGCTGTCATTCAGCCTGGGATCCATTCTTCACCCTTTCCTTCTCATCCACCCCTCCATATATTTCATTATTGTCATGGTGGGCAACACTTGAATTTCCAGTCGTACTGCAGAGCACTTTCAGGGGTGGTGGTTGTGGAGGGTTTAGTGCACATCTCACAAGTGGGAAAATTACCTCTGAGGCCAAACAGTGACCAAAAGTGACTCTTTCTGTCACTCACATGTAGGAGAGACAAGAGAAGGTAGAAGTTTATTTTTTATGTGAATTCTTCTTCCCAAGGTACTTTGGGAGCTGGTCGCGTAAAAGACAAAGGTAGGTGGTCTAGGCATAATTTTTAGATTTTTGACTGCAGAGACATTTTCCTTTTCCCTTTAGTGATGCTAGTGATTCAGAATTCTGCTGTAAACTCCTAATGTTTACATTTCAGTAAGTGGCAAACTCATTCTCTCACATTTGAATTTGCACTGAGGTTTGTTTTTTGGGTTTTTTTTTTTGAGGGGTTGAAGGGAAGGTTATGGAGCAACACTAGGAGCTAGGAGCACTAGTGGCTAGGAGCACT
Source organism: Vireo altiloquus (assembly GCA_013396875.1). Lineage (NCBI taxonomy): Eukaryota > Metazoa > Chordata > Aves > Passeriformes > Vireonidae > Vireo > Vireo altiloquus. The sequence continues at coordinate 27,645 of VZRF01008738.1, forward strand.
GTAGGGAGGAGAGGAATGATGCAGATTGGGTGTGCAGGGTGGGAGATGCCCTACCCTGTGATCACAGCAGAAGTAATTGAAATGTCTAAGTGGAATGGAAAGGAAAATACCTTTAATTTGGTCCGAAATGCCTGTATTCCACATATGTCTGCTTCTCAGGTTGTTACAGGCTGATTTGGCTGGGAAATTTGTTTCATTCTTCCCACTAGCAAAGACTGCTTCGTATTGCTACTGCTTCCCCACTATTCCTGGACTATATATTCTTTTCAGTAGACTTGTATTCAAGTGTCACTCCAAGTAATTGAGTGACTACTTCACCAGGGAAAAAATCCCAGGATCTTAAACAACTAAACGCAACTTGGGTGAATAACAAAATTAGCAGTTACGTGCTTGCCTGCAGTTATGAAATGGACAATTCTAATTAACAGATTGTTTAAAGAGCATCCTCTCCTGCTTCTTCTCTGGCCTCTGCTCCTTCTCCTCAGCCTCTGCATAGTGCACATGAAGAGAATCTCCTTGTTTCTCCAAGTATCTTGTGCTGTGCTCTATAAGATGTGGAACATGGGAGTAGTGGGATGGGTGATGCCTGTGTGCTCTGAGTCTTTGAACTAAACCAGCTGTTAACACAGCTGCTTGTTGGACAGGATGGTGGTCAAACCCCAGCTACTCTGCTGCACTGAGCAGTGTTTCCAGGGAAATTGCCATTCTTTTGTAGCATCCAGGATGATTTTACCACCCTTGATACGCTTCGACACTTGGACAACAACGTGTTAACATGCTTTATCTTGTTCACCAAATTCCTGTTGCCAGCCAGCTGGATCACAGTGGATCATAGCTGTGGCTGAAGCTCTGAGCACCATTTCATATTGTTTTTATTTTTTTTTTTTGTCCTGACCATTTTCTTATGAGCTGTGATGTTAAAGCTTTGGTTCTGTGTTCATTAATAGTCATTAATGGAGCAGAGCGATCTACTGCAAGATATTGTACTTACAGAACAGATTAAATGCATGTCTTTTGTGAGTATCAGCAGAATGGGACAGCATATCAGAAGTTCATATTGTCTTCAAGATTTTATTTAGTGTCTGTGTTGTATTTCTGTTGGAGGACAGTTGTTGCCTAGTCCAATGTGAAGTAAGAGAGATAAAAACAGATTATGTACCACCTACTGTAATGCCTATTACTACAGAACTTTTCCATTAAAAAATTCACATTATGTTTGATAGGGCAGTGTGAACTTATACCAGGCCACTGCTTTTTGTTGTGTGGCCTCAGGGATTTTGAGCTGGTACAGACAAGACGTACACCTGAGTGCAAGATGTAGTCACACTGTGGCATTTAAAATACTTTTAGTCTTCTCTGTGGTCTTGGGAAGCAATCTGCTCTGCACTCCTCAGGATGAGCCCCCATGTCCACCTGGGAATAATGCTTACCTGCTCCATGGGGATCTGCAAAAGTAGACCAATTACTCATTTAGCATTGTTTGTATTTAGCATTTTAAAGATTAAAAAAAAAAATGTGCTACAACTGTAAGTGGTGCTCTCTACATTACATTTCCTATGTAATTACATATCTTTTCCTGAGATCCTTAGATATATTTTAATCTTTCTTACATGTAGTAGAACATTATTCTCACCCTAGCTAAACATGGCACCGTAGAAGTGTGGGGAAGGAAATCGATCCATCTCCTGTATTATCTGCTCTGTGCTCTTATGATATTTTTGTGAACTGCTTTCATCAAGTTAGTAAGGATTTGTCAAGGTGTTTACCTGTTGGGAATCTCAACGTGATTTCTTGAGGGTGCAATCTGGGGCTGAGTTATGTGTTCTCCTCTTCTGCTCTCCTAACTATTCGTACATCAAAGTCTCCACCAGTGTAATTCTTTCAGGCCTGCTCTTTATTCAGCAGTTGCTGTACAAAACAAATGCATGTTGTGCTTAGAGAATGCTGTATTTCATATACATTTATCCACACGATGAGATGAATACGTTAAGTGCACATAAGCAGAGATGTCTTGTTGAGGAAAGCTGGGGTAGCTTGTGCCTCATACTGCAGAATGCTGTGTAAAGAGGGGTGTGTTGGTGGAGTAAGCCAAAATTAAGCAATGAAAATTTTAGGTAAGTGTCAGGAAATATTTCTTAATACTGAGTTCAGGCAGTGGAACAGCCTCCCAAGGAACATGATGGAAAACCCATTGCCAGTGTCAATTAAAACTAGACTAGTTTTAGAACTGGGGAATATACTGTAGGGAACAATCCTGCACAAGTCTAGATGACCTAATAATTCTTTTCCATCTGTAATACTTATGCCTGAGATTCAGAGTTATGTATTGCAATATGATTTCCTCCTGACTGAGAGAGACTGAAGCATTTTTCTTTTCATGTAGGATTATTTTCACACTATCCAAAAAATTTCATACACACTAGAAACTTGTAGGGGAAAAGAAAACAGAACCAGGTCTAAGAAATTACCCCACGAAATTTGCACCTTCTGTGTCAGAGGGGTTGTAAAGAGCAACCCCAGACATCATTCCTGTGCATGACAACTTGAAGCAGATCAGGCCTGTCAGAGACCATGGGCAGGGCAGGGTAATCCTTTGTGGACAGAGATGTTCTTTAAGCAGCAATTTGAGAATTTTCCTTCCTCTTGACCACTACTGAGTCCTGTCTCATCTCTACCTGCAGTCACTCTCAGGGAGCCGTGGCTGATAAGAAGGGGCATAACATGAAGTGTCCACATATGTGCAATTTTGGGGGGAGTAAGAGTTTCTACCACATTTTAGGTTTAGGCATCGAGAATAATCGGTGATGCATCACAGAAAGACCCATTTATTTTTCCATTTAACAGGGAAAAGGTTAGAGTAGTACATCATCTTGCTGCTTCCATTCTGTGCATTTAAGAAACGGTCTGTCCAGCCACTAATTGAGAAGCGAACTTGTATATGAAGAAACCAGTTTAGAAGTGTCAGTACAAGAATTGGTAATTTTTCCTCTAGCAAGATGCCACATAGGTAAAATAAATCCCTTTCAGTCTGAGACATACTGTCTACTTGTTCCTTAAGTATTTTTTACTGAATTATGAACACCTGGCTTTCCTTTCTTCTCTTTCCTCCTCTTGGATTTTTTTTTTCTTTGCAGCATCCTGAAGTTGAAGGGAAACTTGTGGTAGCACCTGCCCTTCTTTCCTGGATCAAACACAGCACAGAATAGCTGCTGCTCTGTAAAGTCCTCCCTGCAAAAGTGCCTGGAAGTTTGCATCCAAACTTTCTGTAGCCATTCAAACCTCCGCAGTCTTTTTGTAAGACAACCTTCTACCCAAATCACAAGTCTTACTCACTTTGTTCCTTCCTGTCTTGTTTAAAACCTCCTCCTTCAATATTAGCTTGAATCGGCCCTTTTGAACATTTACTTACACTTATTTGGCTTTCTCTCTTTGCCTTTTCTCTTGTCCCTGATCTCATTTTTTTATCCGTATGACTCCATTTCTATTTGCATATATGCTGCTATGAAAAAGATAAACTAACTAATGGTGCCAGCCCTCCAGCAAGGACTTTGAGGGACTTTCTTGTCTCTCTGACTAATTCCTTTTGTGGCCTTGGGAAAGTCACTTATCTTGTCTTTCTTAGTTTTTCCCTACAAAAAACGGAGTTAGCAAGGTTACACTGACATCCAAGAGATCCTGTTTCTGTTGCACTAAAAAGTCAGCCATCTCCAAATACAGGTTTATTCTATGTGAGATAATTAAAAAAGCTAAGGTTTTGTAATATTGTGGATTGATTTTAGCCTCCGTGGTCAGCACTGACCACATTGCTGAGGGAAAAAAAAATATGAATTAAAATGAAGAGCTGGAAAAGTACTAACTACTTGTTGTTATTAATCATTGTGTTATTTATTGCTGTTTATAGTGTAATTATTGCCTGGGAAATAAAAAAAAATCTATCACTGCTGTGTGCCAGCTCTAGCTGCAGCTGTGGATTTAGAGACGAAATTCAGTCTTCAGCCTTTCCCTGGGGCTGATGGACTTCTCCTTTCAAAGTAGGACACTTCTATCTGATGGCATTAACCATAAAATCCCCCATTTCAAGTCTATGATATCCTGAAGGACAACGGCTCATTTCATTTCTATCAAGAAATCGGGCAGATCAGTCATATTTCCCGAATCAAATGACATTTTCAGAAAATTCATTTGAACCAAAAATGAGGTTTCCTCTCCACAGACTCCAATTAGTTTAAAAGTGGTTTTCTGATGAAAATTCTTGAAATAACTGAGCTGTATAAAGAAAAATCTATATCTATATATGTATGTATATAGATATATGTACACATGCACAGTCACTGTGAAAGCCATAGCCAGAGTACCCTATCAAGCAGTATAAATCTTTAATTTTGGCAATCAGCAGTAATGGTGAAATACCTTAAGCTTTTTTCCTTGCTTCCTCCTCGTTTTCCTTCCTCTCATCCCATCACTCTGGCTATTCCAGTGGGAGTGAACGCGCTCATTTTCTCCCTAAGTACACAAAATTAGCTGCTTATCTGTTGATCTTCTTACATGATCCTTTAAAAATCCTTTCTCTGTATGTGTGTCCAAGGCCGCTTTTGCCTTCAGAGGAAGCCCAGACAAGCCAATCCTCAGCCTTTCCCTTACCCACTCACAGGGGGCCTGGGCCTAATTAAATTGCTCTCAAAGACAAGAAGGGATGAATTTCCTTCTTTCCATCTCCCTTGTCACCCATTTAACTCAGCTGAGATCCATTCGTTCCTTTTTAGTTATGTTAAAATGGAAAGGGGGGAGCTTGCATTGAGGGGGACATGCAGGGAGGGGAGAGGAAAAGAGAGGAGGAGGAGGAGCAGGAGGTGTGTGGTGCCAAGGTACAGTGTCCCAGGCACAAACAAAGGAGCCAAACCAAAGGAAATGGGAGGTGACTGGAAAAGGGCAAGCACCAGGACAGTGGCTGGGTTCCTCTGGTTTTTCTTTTTTTGTCTGTTTCTGTACTCAACCTGAAGAAAAATGTGACGTTAAAAAAGACAAGGAAATATCTATGCACATTTCTCACTCTCTCAGAGGAATGCTTGCTTCTTGCCCCACTCCTCCCAGTACCTTTCTCCAGGGAACGAGGAGGCCTGGAGGATTAGGATGAGCCTTGTTCTGCCTGTGTGGTGTCACCTGGGAGGGCAGAGGTGGCTGATGTGGCTCACCTGTGGCTGGTCACACAGGGAGAGGGTGATGGGCAGTGCCAGGGCAGCAGGACTGCTGCAGTGGGAAGGACAGCCCTGGCCCTGCCAATGCCACGATCCCTGTGCAAGCCAAAGCCCAGCTCTAGGAAGAGCCAAGCAATTAGCCTTTGAAGGTCATCCAAAGTTGTTGGGTTTTCTTTTCTTTTTTTTTTTTTTTTTCCCATTCCTCTCCCCCACCTTTTCTCTCCTCGGTGCTGCATCCTCCTCCTCCATCACCCAAACCCCAAACACATCTGAGGAAGCCATTCAATTAAATCTCTCCTGACTCCAGCTGGCTCCTGAGTGAAAGGTCAGCAGTGTCCGGGAGGGAGAGGCGTGTGCAAGGAGGAGCTGGAGCCGCCGCTGCTGCTGCTGCTGCAGCCTCCTCGGCCTTCCCTTTGCCTGCCTCCCTCCCTCCCCTCACCTCCCCTCTTTAATGATACCCAATGGTCAATCACTCCCCAGCAGAGCGAGAGATGCCCTGAAGCATCATTGTGGTCGGGAGCGATCGATCAGGTTTTTCAAGAAAAAAAAAAAGAAAAAGAAAGGACGGTAACGATAACCTGTGGACATAATGTCAGCGAGTTTGCGGTGCCTCGCGCAGGCCGCGCGCGCTCCGCCTGCCAGGGCCGAGGAGAGGCTTGGAGGGGCTCAGGAAACACTCTTCCCCCCACTGAGCCCACTTAGCCCTGCCTTAAAGACAGCTAATTAGACCGAGGGCTGTTGTGTCTGCTTACAGCGGTGGGGGGGAGAGCAGGAGTGAGCAGGGCCTGGTGCCAGTGGCGAGCAGGACTGGAGCAACCTTTGTTTTAGAGAGGCTTCCAGTTAACTGGAGGTAATCACACAGAGGCACGGCCATAAATAATACATACCTGTGCTATGCCTGGATGCAGGCCCTCCAAAGAGGGTTGTGGTGATCCACTGCTCCCTACCCTGTGCTGTTTGGGGACCTCTGTTTTGAGACAGATTAGGGCTCTGTATTGCCAGGCAGACCGAGGTAATCACCGGTCCACGCTGGAGTTGGAGATCTGAAAATCACCGGGAGGTGCTTATCAACATGCGATCTGAGCACCGGTGGATGTGTACAGACCTTTTAAAATTCTATTAGTCTGTGTCTGAGTAGATTGCGGTGAAAATACAAACAGTTTTCTAAAGAAAAACTGTCAGTGTCTCTGCCTAAATCTCCTACCCTGCAGCCTAAGCATGGACTTCTGTTTTTTATGGATAAACGCGATTTGTCTTTTAACTGTTGAGATTACAAACTCACCAGAAGGACTGCAGACCCTACTTGGAAGAGGAAATCTTCCCTTTATCCCAGTGTACACTTTATCAGAAAAATAATAATCAAACCTGGGGGCTCTCTGTCCCTTTCCTCTGTTGAGGAGATACAGGACAAATAACTCCATAGCAATAATTTTCTATCCCAACACAGATTTTTTTTTTTTGTTGTTTTTGTCACGTTATTTTCTGCATCATTTGATGTACAAAACTACATTTTCCTCTGCACCTATTAAACTATTTGATGATGCCTTTTATTTTGCACTATAATTGGGAAAGCAATCATGTGATAAAATGTAAGTTTGTTGTGAAATAAAATAAGCGATGTTGAAAACATCCAAATTATATTGTCCAAGAAAGTTTCTCAGATGTTCTGTTCATTTAGTGAAATGATACTATTATTATTCTTAAGTTTTTTTACCCTTTTGAGAAGAAATCTTTAAGTATTATAAGATGCTTCTAACAGACATAACAGTAGTGCCTCGTGATTCTGCCACTATCTCTCTCTTGCAGTAAGGTGGGTGTTAAAATAGATGTGGTCTCAAATGGGACACTTCTCTCCTTTCTTGTGAAGCTGGTTTGTGTTTGTAAAACTTGGATCTGTTTGTATGATTGAGTCAGTGAAGAAAAGCTACCAGGGGTATGTGCTAACATGCACTAGAAGGACTGAAAGCTTTGTCCAGGCTTTGAGAGACATACAGGACAACGTTTGATGCCCTTTTGCTAAAGAATCACAAAACATCCATGTGACTTTTCCTTATGAAAATTTAAGAAAATACACAGACATAATTTGAGAGGAGCTGAAAATGGGTCTGACCACTTTGGGAGCCAGCAGACAACATTCAGGGACTTTTGTCATGGATTCAACCTCGTTAGAGGGATGCAGGTTTCACCTAGAACAGTGGTCACAACAATTAATTGCATTTTATTTTTCCCAAGCTAGTAAATTGACGTAAACCCCTACAACTTTATAATCCTATAAGTTTAGAGTGTACATAGGAAGCACATATGGGACTCACTAATTCTTTAACTTGCTGAAATCAAATGCTGTACCAACCACGATGAGGCATCAACAGGCTGGGCCTAATTTCTGGACAAAATGCTATAATCTCATTTTTCTATTGGGACAAAATAATTTTTCATGCCCAGGGATCAGTTAGCTATGAATAATGATATTGTACATAAGGTCAATGATGACATAACTTTTAACCATCAGCGACGGTCTGTCATGTGAAAGTCTGTTCTAGGGAGATTTCTTAGAGCAAGGACCCAAAGGAAAAGGTGGGAAATGCAGTGTTTGAGAAAGTCTAGGTAAGCTGTTAAATTTTCACTTAATGAGGTTTACAGAGCTGGTGGTGAGGTACAAAGCATTCCTCCCTTCTCCTGCCCACTCCCTCATTCCCCAGTTTTGCTGTCAAGAGTTGTTAGAGGGACAGGCACAGGTCAAAAAGGGTGGAAGTGTTCTGGTCTTCCAGTCCAGCCCTGGGCTTCAGGCTCCTGAATGTGCTGCTGCCTTCCTGTATAGCAGTGGGAAAAAAAGTGGGAAGGAAATTTAGGAGTTCTCAGTTCCTTCTACTATGCTACAGCCCAATTTTTCCGTTAATGATCTTTTAAATCAGCAAATGGTGAAATATTACAGTCTCATCCAAAGGACACTGAACAGCTTCCATTGGGCTCTGCTGCAGTGTACTCTGATTAGTATTTTTTTAATCTACCATAAATGCTAGGTTTATGTGTAAAGGTGACTGACTACTACAGTCATCCAGACTAACCCCATTTGCTGCAGCCAANTGTGACTGACTACTACTAGTAAGTAGTACTAGTAGTACTACAGGTTAGTAGTACTACTACTAACCCCATTTGCTGCAGCCAAACTACGAGCAAAGAGACCACATGCATGAGCAGCCACTGACTCCTATAAAGCTTTTGAACACCAAGGGCTGATGGATACTAGTGAGTTATTTCTTGGTCTTCTTACCTCCCTTTAGCAATCCAAAGTACCAGGTTAGTTTCTCTGGTACCAGAATAATGTGAACTTCAGAGAGTTCTGTAGCTAGAAATGGGAAAGCTTCAGTTGTGCATTGGTCTTAAAAGAAACAACAGCAAGCACATGAAGCCATGTGCTGCAGATTAAATATTTGTGGATGAAAGGTGTTTCTTCCTGTTTTAAAGACTTGAAATCTTCCTTTCCAGCACCATGTGTAGGAAACTGAACTATTCTCTTTGTACAACTGGATTACGAGCTGCTGTTGTAATAATGAATAAATCCAAACAGTGGTAGCTGTTCTTACAGTTCCTTTGTTGATTTTTTAACTACCTTGTTTCTGCTGTACTGAGCTGAACACTGCATTTTGTAGACTAACATCTAAAGCACTTTTCTTTTTCCTGCTTTATTCATGGCTCCTGTTTCATCCCGTGTTATCTTTAGACTCTTCAGTACTGTCCAACACTGTTTGGTTGGTTTCTCAGAGAAGTAGGCGAGTGTGAAGTGATGTGTGAGGACATTTTGATTCCATTTGGCTACAAAACATCCCAGGAAAAATGAATTAACTTTAGCACTGGTACCAGATTTTCTATGCATTGAATTTGCAAATTATTCACCCGAATACTGACATGACTACTCACTGTCTGAATAGATAACAGATGTTCAGCCCTAAAATGTAGGGGCTTTGGTCATTAAAAATCATTTAAATAGTGCATTGCTTACCTAGTATAACACAACTGATGCAGGGATGTGGCATGCTTAATTCAGAAAGAGCTTAAAAAAGTGATTGTAAACATGACCTCACAGTACTTTATATTTATTTCCTCTGGGTGATTCTATGTCATATTTACTCAGAGTTAAAATCAGAGCCTCTCTGTTAAATGCCAGCTCTATAAAAAGCAAAATCAAGCAAACAACAACACACTCCCAACCACCTGAAAAAGAAAATGCTATTAGGTTGTTTTTGTAATTTAAGTCATTGTCACATTTAAAAATAATATTTGTTACTGATCTCTCTAAACACCTTTGATCTTCTAAATTTAACAAGTAGTTTTGAAGTGTAAGACTTTGCATGGTTTCAGTAGGACTGCCTCTGGAGTTGATGCTGTGTTCTATGGACAAGGATGCCAGAATTGGAGCTATTCCAATATGTTGGATGATATTATTCCAGATTTTTTCCAGATATTTTAGGAAGAAACTAGGCTCACCTCAAATCATGCTGAGCGATGTGTTCACACCACCTCTGTGAACCCCTTTGTCCTTGCAAATCCAGCATTACCGGACAGGGCCGTAACTCGAGAGGTTCCTAAAGTCAACCGTACTAAAACCAAACCAAACTAACCACCAAACACCTTCAGCACTAAGCTGCAGATGAGCATTTCTAGAAATCAGGGCCCTGGATTTCTGAAAAAAAAGGCTTTCAGAAATCAGGCTGGAACCTGAGGACTTGTGCCCGTTGCATCCCCGCCAGTGCTGGCTGCTTGCCCTGGTAGAGACATGGTGCCAGTGGCTCCTTAAGCTGCTGAGAGGGTCAATTGGAGCAGTAATCTTCAAACTGCAGGTATCCAGTTCATTCTTCAGCCAGCCTGAAAAATATCAGAGTATCAGGCTTTTACCTCTTTTTGAGAGTTAAAGCTATTGTAACCCCTCTTACGGTCTCCACTGCCTAATTCAATGCTAAGTAAAGTATGTTTGTACGTTTACAGTGCCATATATAAATGATCATTGCATTAAGCATTTATAGCAGATTTTACTCTTTAAGGTTCCCAAACCACTTTAAGAATTTAAAACCAATGTAAATGATAAAAAGGGATAGGTCTGGTTGAACTACTTATAATGAATAATTAATTCGACAAATCTATTTCTTTTTCCTTATTTGCAAATTACTCAAGTGCAGAGTTAACTTCTTTTCTTCATCAGTTGAAGTTATTTGATTAATAGTTTAGGCAAAGCATTTCAGTCTATGAATTGCCTGCAAGCTGTTTCACATGGCAATTATTATATACATTATCTATTTATAATTGATCATTTTAACCTGCTAAATAATGAGCTGCTGTAAATGACGTGGGTTTATTCCTTCATGTTGTTTGATTAACTTTAGTCAGTTTTTTAACATTCTTACAGAGGACCAAACATAGTTCAGGCAGGAAGAATCTAGAAAAAACCCATGAAAACATCCTTTGCAGAACAATAAAAAGCAATATTTCTTGACAGCATATTGGAAAGAGCCTGCCAGATATTTCAAGGGCATAGAAGGACAACTGGAAATTTTCTGGTTTTCTAGATCAAAGTTGAAGAATTTGAAGTCAAGCCTTGGTGAGATTCAAGCTAGAAGGATGTAGGCTGACACTAGTACCTTGTCAGGTATCATCTGACAGGCTGTTGATGATTTCTTACCTGAAAGATAGGAAAATCTGTTGACCATCTCAGCAGAAGCCATTCCAGTCAATGAAAAACTGCCAGAAGGGCCTTAAACTAAGTGTGGATTTGAGTAAAAATATAAAAAACCCAAAAATATAACAAATATAACAAATACATACTCTCTGTGTGTGAATTACAACCAGCCCACTAGACATGAAACAAAGCCAAGTGATAAGGGACATATTAGATTGTAAAAGAATTGCTAAATGAACTTTGAAGCACCTTGTTAATAGGTGAGCAGAGGCAGTATTCATATATGTGAAGAAATGTCACACAGTTAATATTTCCGAAACTTGGTAAGGTGTCGTAGTGCTGGAGTCTCACAGATATTGATTAAATCCTTTAGCCCTCTTAATAAGGAAGAGGGACTGGAGATGGAATGCTGCATCAAATAAACATTGCATGTTGAAGAGTCAAAAATAATCTAGTAACAGGGACTTGGTGCTTCTGAGTCAAAAGATAATTACAGATTTCTGTGTACATTACAGAGAAAAATAAAACAACCACAGAGAAAGCAGGAAGAGCTGCTCTTTCACCATTTTTCCTTCAGTGTGGTGAGAACAAAAATCTATCAGAGTAGTGTTTAAACTGAGGATTATTTTCTAAGGTTTTGTTTTGCCAGCACCAGAATTCCCTAGAGCTTCCAAAAATAGCAGCAGATAATCTCAGAGTGTGGAGATTCATCTTGCACAAGGAAGTTCAAAACTGAACATAATTTTGATGGAAAAAGAGATAAATATTGCCCACCAGTGACCATCAAACAGGAAGAACTGTTAAGCAATGTGGTTATATTTACTTTATAAGTATGAACTGTATATAACACCAAGTAGTTATACTTAGATGTTTTAGGGGGCCAGTTTATCTGAGCTTGAATCCGTTAGCATAACTGAACAGGAATGTAAATCTTAATTAGTAAGTATTAATGAATACTGGGAATTGTTCAAGGACATAAAATCACATGGAAAAATGTAAAGTAATCAAAATGTCCTGGTTAAACAACAAAAAAGCACTGCAAAACCAGAAAATAGTGATGTATCAAGAATGTAAAAAGCAGGCATAAGTTGTATATCGAGACTTATAAGTAACTGATAAAAGAAATTAACAACTCTGTTAAACATCAATGGCCAATATGGTTAAAAACAACAAGAAGGCAATTTGAAAACATTTTAGCATCAAAAAGAATCTTAGGTCAGATATAGTTCCACTGAATATGCAGATGGTGGAAATCATAAATAATGACACAGATAAGGCAGAAATGTTTAATAAATATTTCTGTTCTGCGCTTGGAATGAAACAGGAGGATGTATCCATCCCATATGATGTTGTGGATGGAAATGAAAGTTTGCCATCTGTAACAAAGAAAGAGGTAAGGCAGCAACTGCTGAAATTGAACATTTTCATATCAACAGCATTAGATTATTTTAGACCCAAAAGTCTCAAAGGAGGTAAGATGCTAAATTTAACCAGTGTACCAAAATGTAGAAAATGGAGGTATCAACTGCTCTGTTGTCTTGCAGGCATCTAATTTTCCTGCTTTGGAAGACTAGTGGAAAAACCTCTCCCCATCATGTGACACACAAGTCTTACTGAACAAACATAAAACCTTTTATTTATACCTTGGAGTATTCCTTAGGCTAATACAAACATGGTGATGTTGATGGTCTTTATTATGAGAATGATGATCTCATTTTATAAACTGATTTGAATTGCCTGGTTAACAGCCAAGAACCAGCAAAATATCTTTAAATGCAGCCAAAAGCAAAGTAGAACATTTAGGAAGAAGAATTAGGGAGACTATCCCTGAAAACAGTGACTCAGAAAAAGACTTGGAAGGGTTGTCAGATATTATTACTGCAAAATGAGCTCTCTCTGCAATGCAGCCTTTGGTGGGAAAAGGAAGCCTGAAACCAGGAGGAGGGAGCTGAGCCTCATTTCTGCTCCCCACACTGGAAAAAATGTGTCCACCTTTTGGGCCTGCCCTTTAGGAAGAGCATGAAAATAAATACTGCATTGCTCTAGGTACTGGCAAACGAGCCTCAGGATGTGATGTTACCTTTTATAGGTCTGTGTCTGCATTTGTGTGAATAGATCTAGAGGAGACCTGACAGACCAGGCTTTATTTTTCCTCTTTTCAGATTTATTTAAAAAATTCTACCTTGCAAAGAAATACAGCTTTCTATAATTAAACATTCGAACGCTTTGCTGCAGGAAGTAGACTTGCCATAGGTTTAAAATGAGATCAGATCTCTCTCTAGGAGTCCCTTATGGAAAATCTATTCCCTATGCATACCAGTGGTCAAGTCACCTTTTTTCCTAGTCTGGGAATTTATAAATCTGTGAAAAAAAAAAAAAAAAAAAAAAATTAGTGAAAATAATTTTGAAAATTATCTGTGGAATAAAAATGTAGCAAAAATATTTGGGTTTTGGTTCAGCAAATACCTGGAGGAATATTTTGCCATGCTTTCAAGGAGACCTTGAAATTTGACTACAAAAGTGCAGCAGTTCTGTGGTAGAATTCAGTTTTCTAGCATGGAAAGTACTTCATGTAGCTAGATGCTCCTGTTAGCAGAAGACTCATAAAACCTTATAGCAAATACAGCACCCTCTACAAAATTTTTCAAATGTCTGTGTGTACAGCAAGTGTTCACATGTTATCAAAACCTGTGACAATGGACAGATTTCAGACCTGTCCGCCTCCTGTTTAACCAAGCCTACCTGAGTCACATGAATGAAAAACTGAAGTTGGAGGAGTTCCAGACCAATTTTTGTGTTTAACAGCAGATCGCCTTTTCAGCATCATCAAGGAGTCATCTGTCTTTAAGACAAGCTTTCCTGACCTCCAAATTCTTCTTCAGCCAGGTTGGCAGCTGTGAGGAAAAGGGCAGCAATAGACCTGAGCTCATAAATGTTCATCAAATTGAAAACAGTGTGGCTAACTTGGTGTCATACTTATCATAGTTTCTAGTTGGCTTGACTTTTAGACAAAAATTGTTCCAATTTTCCTGTAAAATAGTACACAGCTGCACCAGCAGCAGTACACCTTAAAGCACACATTTGCAAATGATGGACTAACCCACAACTCAAATGGGTTCCATTTATTTCTCCAAAGTTGTTTACTCTGTGGCCATCAGGACATCACCACATTCTTCTGTGCTTCAGAATATCGAGGCAGGTTTGGTGGGATCTCCCAGACTTGTATCTCCGTTCCACTGTGGGTGGCTAAAGAAAGTTACCCTTCAAAACCACGTTTTTGGGATTGTTTTGCAGAGCATGGATGCCAGTTAGCTGGCCAAATTAAGCTAGACTCTTAAAGAGTGCTTTTAACTCTTTTAGGAAAAAAGTTTCCAGCTCTAGAAAGCTGGATGCTCCTTCAAAAGAAAATTTTGGGGGGGAATTCTGAAGAACGCCTACTTTCTTGCAGAGAAAAATGGAGACAAGTTAAGAAGTCCAGCAGGCCTCTGAACAGAATGAAGAGTGAGTAGGAGTCAGTGTACAACACTGGTTATGCAGCAGCAATTGATGTTCTAGAATAATATCTAGTCTGAGTCATAGCAGCATAATCATTGCCTAGGTGTGGAGATTTACAGTAACAATTGGGCTCTTCAAATGATTCACTGTGTGGCCCTCAGCAAACTACTTAATTTTGCCTTTCAATTTCCTTGGCTATGAAATGGAGATAATTATATTTCTGGAACTTTATAAACACTTTGGGATCTATAGCTGCAAAGTACATAAATGTGCTAAGCAACAACACCAGAATTTTTTTTTTTTTTAATTCTATTTAAGACCCTTAGTAGACCAGCTTCACCTACTTGTCATTGTGCAGGTGGTCTACCTGGAGCTGAAAGAGTACAAAATTGCTCTGGAGTAAAGTTATAGCAAAACTAACTTCTTTATCATCTTTATTTTTGTGTTAGGGACTTTTCCTTTTTGGTGTCTCATTTTTTAAATGCTCTTATCAAATCTCTACTTTTCAATAGAAGCAAATATCCCAGTGATGGTGCCAAACCCATCTCTGAGGCTTGCAGTGTCTGCTGCAGTGCAAAGTGTGTTTGGAAGAGGAGCAAGCCCAATGGAAATCATACCATTGACACTGACAGCAGGCACAAATTTGGCTATAATTTGGGTATTTATAGCAATTATCTTCCACCCTCTTGAGGCAGCCCTTTCTGCTCTACAACATTAACAGAAAATAGTGATTTTGAATTTAATCATTAAACAACACACTGATGGAATATAAAGATGCTTAGAAGATTATGAGGACAGTAAATTAATTTTCTGAATTATAATTTATCTGAGACCTTAATGATAATACCTATATTTTTTTCCAATGTAACACATAATATACTATGTATAGTATCCTTATATCACTATATTCTAGGAGTTGCCAATAGTTAAGGGCTCTCCTCTGCCTCCCACCCCTTCTTGGCACTTCCCCCTCTCCCAGACAGAGGTTTGAACATGATAAAGAACTCCTGGATCTGACAGCAGAAGCACTGCTATGCAAGTGCATTTTCTGCCCTGCTCTGACTCCCACACACCCCTCAGTCCTTGTCACCTGTGTTTCTCTCTGTCAAAGGTCTAAAACCCAGCACCAGTGAGAAAAGAAAGTTTATGTGTTAATCAAAGTCTAATGCTTTTATGTTCCCAGCTCTCCTGTCCCCTGTTGGTTGTATGTTGTTATTTGCTATAATGTCAATATTTTATCTGAAGATCAACTGCTATCAAATGGGATATTTTTGGTTCTACTGATAGTGTTGTAGATTTGCTGTAGCTTCTCACACAATTTAAGGCAGCTGTACTCAGGAAAAAAAAAGCCTTCTCTTTCCCAGAAAGGAGAGGAAAATTGAATGTGTTTTGATCTAATGTGATTTTGATGATACATGTAATGTTTCTCTGGCTGATTTTGCAATTCATTTAGGTTTTTACATAGATGGTTCAAAAGCAAAGTTGTATCTCCCAGATTTACTGATAAGTAATTTTTTCTGCTGTTCTTTCTCTGTGTTATCTCTGTCACAGGCTGATACAGAGAGGTAAAAAGAAAAGAACTGACTGGATAAAAGTAGGACTACTGCTTTCAAAAGCTGGAAGTAGTAAGAAGAGAGTCTCGAGACTACAGCTTGCTTTGGTCTAGGGAATCAATTTGTTTCCTATTACCTTCCGGTAATTTGTTCTGTTTCCTAAGTTGAGCCGTGAGCTCAGGGTTAACAGGCAGGGAGACAGGGTCTCTTCTGGGCAGGAAAATTTCCAGTAACAACTTCAGGCTATCACTGTTTTACCCTATTGCTTTCATACTGATGACAAAAGATACTGATTTGCCTGAAAATTTTGTCTTAATAAATTGAAACTCTGCCGATACAAATGTTGATGCAACTTAAACCCACTCACTAGAAGTGCAAACTCACTAGACAAAGGCAAAGGCTTTCTTGATGTAGAACTTGGTGATGGTCTGTCTTGTCCTTTTGTGCAAGATGAGGTAGTGCCAGTTCTGCACTCCTTAAGAATAAATCTGTTTTATCTTGACTCTGAAACACCAGAGAATTAGTGCTAATTGCACTGGTTTGGACCCTGTTTATGGTGCCTAGCAGTTAATGGCAGCTGGGTCCCGAGTGTTTAAACCTGTGTTGCACTGGAGGAATTGGGTGCATTGCAAAAACTGTTCCGATTTTACGGCTCTAAAAGAGCTGAGAAATGGAAAGATGCTTCCTGTTTGTAGCCAGGTCTCTTGGCTTTCATTATCATTTCGCTTGTAAGCCTACAGAAAGAAAAAAATCCTAACTAATATTCAGTCATCCCCCTGATTTAGTTTCCTCGGCATCCCAGCATGCTGAGCTAAACAAGGGTCCTGTGCTGCCAAGCCCTAGTTAAAATCCATATGTTAACCAAAATACCATCACTTATGTCATGCAGGTTCTGAATCATTAGGTATGATGTTCACATTATTACTCACTAAACAGTTTTTTATACTGTTCAGGCCAATGCATATCAAAATTCATGAATTCTGATAGCTACAAAGAGGTTTTAATGATACCTTCAGAAGATGAAATATATAGGTTTCAAAAGGTATGCGAAAATATGGATATTAGGCATAATAGTTAGAGGTAGGAGGAGCACACAAGATCAACAAGCCAGACAAGTTCAGAAACCTTTAGTGATTGTGTAGCGATCTGTAATGAAAATTCAAGTACCTTCTCTTTAATGATCCATTTATCTCTTCGACATGATTTTCTATCATTCTAACTGGCATGGCTCCTGTTTTCTGAGTGTTTATTGCAAATTTGTTTTGTCAAACAAGTCTTTAATACCAGACAGATCAGGCTGCTTCCTCAAGATTTTCTCTGAACAAATTCTTTGTTGTAAGGAAAACACGGATGAATTATTGTACGTCTGAAGGAGCAATACTGATACGATTCTTGTGGTAAAGAAGGAGAATTTTAAAGTCTCTAAAGCATGGTGAATTGTTTCCATATCAGCAGGTTAACCATATGAAGTCGTCACTTTTAACCTGTACTGTGTTTTGCATAGATAAGGGTGGGATTCAGTCAGGGGAAACAAGATACCTGAGAGGGCACTCTTTTCAAGAACCATGGTCAAGTTGAAGTCTCCTTAATATCAAGCAGCGTTAGTAGGAAAAAAATGACACATTATTCCAACTCAGAGTATCAGGAATAAAACTCAAACCAACATCCTGAAACTCATTCCTTCAGTAAAATCTTTTTACATTAACTGTCCCAATTATCTGAATCAATACTTACTTCAATTTACAGACATGTTTCTGTATGTGACATCTGATTGCAAACCATGAGAAATTGTTCTACAATTTGCAGCACTGGTCTCACATTCCTTAACTTGTGCCCAGTGGGAACCCTGTGAGTAGTAGTTAGGCTGGGGTGTAAATCCAGAGCTTGCAGGCTTTTCCTGTTCTCAGTCTTGTTGTAGACACCTCAGTCCATTTTGGAAGTGGTGCCTCACTGCAGAAAGGGAGAGCTGTTGCAGAATAGCTAATAACCTTGTAAATTCACACCCTGTAGTACAAAAACTTCCCTGAACCATTAGTAAGTCATTTTTATTGATTTCAGAATCCCATTAACCTTAAAGGTATTCCTCACACATGGTGGAATCACTCAGGAAAGCAAGAGCAAACCCTAAACTTGAGGCTTCGAGCCCTAAAAAGAATTCACTTAACTCTCTCCTGCCAGTCTTGCAGATTCTGAGCATTTCTATTCCCTTTACTTCTCCTTATGACTTAGTCCAAGAGAGACCTGAAGAACAGAAAAAAGACAGAAAACTGATGACAGCAAACTGAAAAAACAGCCCCTCTAAATTTGTGTGATAGTGATATTTGGTAGGGTATGGGAACATTGGTGAGAAAATAGGATTCTCTTGTCTTTCAGCACCAGATCCATTGTCCACATTCAAAGTAAATGGGAATTTTGAGAGGAAATGTGATACTGTGTATTGTACATATTACATATGGTTTTGTTAAGGCCTCAATTCCTCAAGGTGGAATTATGACCATCCCATATTTTATGGGATATCTGAAAGTGCTAACTGCTAGTGAAGTCTAACAAAGTCCTCTCTGTAGTGATTTAGATGAATTTGGTAAGAAGTGTTTTCTGTATTAAATTAAATCTGGACTTGTGGGAAGATTTCTTCTTCCTAAGAATATACATTAGTAGGAAAAACAAATCCTCCCTACTTCAGACTTTTTAAAAATAAACAAACAGCAATTAGAGGAGTCTTAAAACAGGACTGATGCTGACTGTAAAAGTAGTTTTGACAGGTTCTAGTTACGCTACTGTTGACTGTGATGATATACCTGAATAAAGACTGCAGCATAATTTCAGAAGAAAGTAATTTCAAATTACCTCATATCATAACTTTAACAATAAAAAAGCAATAGTAATGAGGACAAACATTTATTTTGTGATTGTACATTTATCCCAACAATGAGAATCTAACTTTATTTCCTTCAAAACAATAATAGCCTTTCTTCAATTATTTTCAAATTCCCAACATTATATTTTTATGTACTGTGCTATAATCCTTACACATTAGCTTCTGTTTCTTTCTCTCACTCAACAAATTGAATAAAAAAAATAGCAATGAAAAATGTATAGAGTTACCTATACCTTTTCCCAGCAAGATGAAAAAAGAGAATTTTATCATATTTTTCTGTTCAGGGAATAGACAATAACTTTGTAAACTGGGAACCTAATATTGCAGATGAATTATCTGGTTTTTTACAGATTATTCTTACCAAATTCTGTAGTTCATATATCAGTAGTGGCATGTAAGGGAAGCATAAAGCATGATGCAGCACTGGACCTGCCTCTGTAAGTAGGCAAGCTTAAGTCACATGTCATCATTTCTGCATGCAGATGCTCTTTACTGCATCAAATCCCTCACTTGTTGTCTCTGAAGAAGCTTATGAATCATTTTTACAATTAATAAACTGAAGCCAGAAAATATGGAGAAATGCAAGAGGATGTTCACCATTTTAACAGAAGTTCAAATGACCTAATTTATTATTTTGATTTGACACTTATCTTGTAACTCAAGTATTTTATAGATTAACCCAAGAGACGTGATTAAAACAGAAAACAGCTGCAATGTTTGATTAAGGTAAATGAGACTCAGCAAGTATGTCTTATAACCAGAGTTTTTCCAGATATTGTGATAAGTATTTTTTGTAGCCCTGTCACCTTATTGCATCATTACAGTACCTGTGTAAAACAGATCTCCCTAAACACTTTCTTAGCTCTTTGAGCTTGGTTTCATACTTTTTGTCAACTGCATGTTTATTACTCTTGACTACTTTCCTCTTTCTAATGTGGGATTTAACAAGTCCTTGTACTGCTGACATTTTGCAGCCTGTTATTCTGTAGGCTGAATTTGAAGACTTCTTTTAGTTGGGTAAAATACAGCATTATTTTGCTGTTTGCAGTTTATAGGAGGTATGTTAAGCTCTGCTGAGGCTTCAGGGATCAAAAAAATCAAGCTAAGACAAAAAGAAAAGTGAATCAGCTGGGTTATATTAGTAAATAATTTAGAGTGCTTAAAATAACAATGTTCACACATTTTTAATTTAAAGCCTGCTAAATCCTTTTAAAATTCATTTGTATTTGCAATTACTTAAACTGTGAGCTGTGCACTGGAGGGAGCGAAACTATAGATTTTAAGTACGTAGCTGGAGGTAATATATAAATTCAATTGATCAGTCTGGCAGAGAATTGATGCCACAATTTGTACCCGGTGGCACTTTCTCTTTCTTACCCGACTGGCTTAGAACATTATCAGAAAGTCAATATGATACAGCCAATACAGTGATATACTTGCAGCCATAAGCCCCTGGTTTAGATTAAAACCCCGGGTGCTCACGCCGTGGGTTGCAGTGGACAGACAGCCTGACTCCATCCCACTGCCGAGCCCTCCTGAAAGCACTCGGCTCGCCTCCACTTCCCAGGTTTCATGTGGTTATCAATGGCCCCAGCAGCCAGCTGGAGGACTAACAGAGGATGTCTGTCTCTGCAAGGCAGGGCAGCAGGCAGGGAGTAGTGCCTGAGCCCTGCTCCAGTCTGGCTGCAGTTCCCCCCCTATCAGCTGCCTGTCTCTGACTGGCTCTACACTCGCCCTGATCAGGTTTCCTTTATAACTCTACTCTCATGTTTTGGTTCTCTCTCTTCCTTCTAATTTATTAATGATTTCGCCTCCTCTGCATTATCTTTTGAAACCCTTCCATTTTATAAGAGGCATATTTGTGAAGCGCGATGAGGTTTAGGAACTCTGCCTTTTGAGAACGTGACTTTCTTCATTTGTGCCTTCATTGAGGACTAAATCAGGCTGCTAGCCGCTAATTTCAAACAAAACACTTACTTGAGTAAAAACCCATTATGTTTGGTGTGACATGTAAAACTAGAAGGTCACCTACAAATTTGCCCTGCATTTATTTTCCTCACAGGATTTTCAGTTGTGTATAGTATGTACAGTAACATCTGACACTTCATGGCACATGTTAATTTTTTCCTGCAGCAGTGACCCTTCCCTCTCCACCTACAGAACATGTGATGCTTAGAATCAGAGAAACAGAGTGGAGAGCTGTTGGGTCAACAGTAGTTTAACCCCCCCTGTGACAATGCAGAATTATTCTAGCCAGTGCACCACGAGTACTTTGTTTTGTGCAGCTTTACGTGACACAGCTGATTAGCTCATCCACGCCTTCCCCTCCAGACACTCCAGTACACTTCATTGTTAGGAATCTTTTCCTAAATTTTCCTGGTTTATACTTGATAGACTCCTCTCTCACTCCCTCTCTCTCTCTCTAAAAAATTTCCCACTTTCAGTGCTCTTTTTGAATACTTCTCTGTAATTCCTATGGTTTCTACTATAGAGGAGTCTTTAAGAATGAACTTCTTTCTGGAGTTCTGTTTGTTCCCTTGATGCAAGGTTGGTGACAAGGGCTGGGAAATTCCTCTCATGTTACAATTAGAATATAAGGGGAGAAATGTGTCTATTTTCTTAGATGAAGAGAGAATCCTGAAACCTCACAGTTCACTGTGTCTTGTGGTTTACAGGATTATATTTTCTATTTTCGCTAATGTGATATCATGTAATAGCTGGAGAAGGAAAGTGTCATATTTATTTCGTGACCTGCTAAAGTCAATTGTGGGCAAGTCCACGTGGGTAAAGCTCTCCTGCAAACACTCAGACATGCACTTGCCTTTATGTTCATGAGTAGTTACGTTGTTTTCACGGATAAAGGAAAGCTGACATGTGAATGTCAAAAGGGTGGGGTTTTAGGCCACAGCTAGAGGGCTAGGCAGTCAAATATTTGTGTAGCACAGAAGATGCACATAAATTTCCAGCGCCCTGCATATGTCCATGTCAATGACTTAAGTAGAATGTGGGACCTCTAACCTTCAGGAATAAGCTGAGCTGTACTTGTTCTGGTGCTTTTTCATACTGATCTGCTCAATCTTCTGTGATAAAACCCTCTAAGAGCAGATTTGATTCAACTCATGACAACAACCCTTTTTCGTTAGACTGACATCAGGATAGAACCAGTCTTTTAATCCATTTGGCTTTTCTATTTTTGTACATTGATTGCTTATCAGGAAATAAATAAATGGGAAGGTAAAGGACTTGTGCACATCAGGGCAAAAAGCAATAGCCATTAAGCCTGTAACTTACAGTATATGCCCTTTTAGCAATAAGGACACTGCTTGAAATTGTCAGTGTGACAGATTTACTCTTAATAGCTTAAGCAAATTTCACAGTTTACCCAGGTCATTTTGAAGTAAAAAAACATTAATGTGTTTGGAATAAAAATTAAAGATTATAAACTTCATCCACATCTGCAGAGAGTCGGGCATATGTTTCATGTGTTTATTTAAAATATTAGAAGGTTCTTGTTGGGACAGAATATGTTTCCTCTGTGTCTATAATATAAATAATCTAAAGGCATTTAAACACGTTTTGACATTTAAGCATATGTTTAAATCACTTTTAACATATTGATTCAGTCCCGTTCTACCAACACACACCCAAGACTAGAGAGCATAGAACTTTATAAAAGTGTTTGTACAATGCACAGGGCTTTGTGCAGGTTCTTTTTGTATCGAGCCATGGAGGAAAACAAGGAAGAAAGGGGAGAGAAGAAGATAAAGAAGGATGAGGGTGTGTGTATTTGCAGTGTTCAGTGAAAAGATGGTTGTCTTCCCTCTTGGAAATGGGCTACTCTTGCATCTGCTGCTCTCCTTTCCTGGTTGGAAGGGGGGATTGGAAGGGCAGCCCCACTTTTTGCAATGCTGTTTTGTGTTACCAGTGTAATTTACCCAGAGCATCTCGCTGGATTAAACACGAGCTGTGCTTTGGACAAGCGTTTCTTGTTTCAAGAAGAAACCAGGTTTCAAGAATACCAGGCAAATTTAGACAAAGACCAGGAAAGGATTCCTAACAATGAAGTGTACTGGAGTGTCTGGAGGGGAAGGCGTGGATGAGCTAATCAGCTGTGTCACGTAAAGCTGCACAAAACAAAGTACTCGTGGTGCACTGGCTAGAATAATTCTGCATTGTCACAGGGGGGGTTAAACTACTGTTGACCCAACAGCTCTCCACTCTGTTTCTCTGATTCTAAGCATCACATGTTCTGTAGGTGGAGAGGGAAGGGTCACTGCTGCAGGAAAAAATTAACATGTGCCATGAAGTGTCAGATGTTTGATGGAGTGTCTTGGAGCTCTGCTCGCGTGGACTCGGCTCCAAGGTGATCACTCTTTAGGCAGCACCACAATGTTAAGCAAAGCTTGCTAAGTGGAAATCAGCATCAGTTGCTCCTAAAAGCAAGGGACCAGCACCTTGGCTTGCTCCTAGTCTCATTGCTATCATGATAGCAGTGGGACACTTCAGAGAAACAGAGCTTTAGGTCTATTCCACAGAATGCTGAACCTCTGGAAAATAATTCAGCAAGTGTTTAAATAAAGAGGATGGTTCACCTGCTCATAGCTAACTTTTGAGGGATTGCTCAGGCATTTACACACCTAATCGCTCTGCTGGACTGGGCCAGAACACTTAACATTCTGTAGGACTGAGCCCTGAGTGTCTCATTACCATAAAAAATATACGGTGGGGAATGATTATGCACTGGTAGGGGGGAGGGTAGAGTAACCCTAATAAATCTTTTTGATCTTTAATTTCTCTACTAAAGTATAAATCAGCTCTGTATTTTTCTAAAGCCTGGGTTGGTAACAGATATTAATGCAGCTGAGGCAAAAATTAAGATGTTGTGTCTGAATATTATTGCAAGGAGTTGGCTGTTATCACTGAGGGTGGGGCCTTGTGGTTAGATGAAGAGAGTTTGTTGGAATAGCACAGGTTGAACTGGATGCACACCACAGCATGCCCTTCCAGTGAAGGGACACTCTTCCTCTAGCCCCCTTGGAGATCTATCCAAGACAGTATGTTGATGAAAATGA
>VZRF01008738.1:66875-79325 GCA_013396875.1 Vireo altiloquus
CCCAAACCTGGCTCCTGTGAGCTGTGCTCTGCCCCCATCCCAAACCTGGCTCCTGTGAGCTCTGCTCTGCTCCCACATCCCAAACCTGGCTTCTGTGAGCTGTGCTCTGCCCTCACATCCCAAACCTGGCTCCTGTGAGCTGTGCTCTGCCCCCATCCCAAACCTGGCTCCTGTGAGCTGTGCTCTGCCCCACATCCCAAACTCAGCAGAGGATGCTCCTCAGCACAGCTGGTGGCTTTGGCCTTTTGGTGGATGCAAACCTTTCCCTCCACCTGAGATGACTGAACAATGTGTTTCCCTTTATCCAATCAGCAGTTTGATTTTCAGCCCAAAGTCCCAGTTTTCAGGGAGGCTTCTTGGTTGTAGCTTCTTTATAATCAGCAAAACTTTATATCAATGTTTGAGGCATGAACTATTTTGAGTCTCTGACGCTATCCTTCATATGGAATTTCGGGAAGTAGTCATCAAATAAAATAGTTTATTCAGGATGTAGGACTTGTATAAAGTTCAAAAGGAATGGCTGTGGGTACTGATGTTATGTACCCACAGCTTTGAATCATGCCTATACGCTTTGATTGCTTTTCTAAATTTTTGAGATTTTAATATTCTTGGGAAAAACTGGAACAAATTTCCTTGTCTTCAGCCATGAACTGTGGCATATGGAATGGCTCCAAGTCCTTGTGGTTCAAGCCATGCCGTGAGGAACCATCTCCAAGGAAGGAAAATTTACCAGACAGTCCCTGGTTATGGGATTTGCAAGGGCAGTTGACAGATAATTGAGTCTAAGCCAAATGTTCCCAAAGAGATGCTTTTTTCTTGTGAGCTTCTCAGACATTCACAATGCCTCTGACGTGGCACACTTGACAGGTTTGTGCGTCAGGGAGTTCCAAAAGCTGGTAAGCAAAGACTGACTGGTGCTAGATTCATGGTGTGAAGGAGACTGATTGCTGGGTTGTGGAGTTCTCATTCTGCCCTATCACTTTTTCTTTGCCATCCCCTGTAAAACCGGTTTCTTTGTGTTGACAGACTACAAGTTAACGTGTGAAATCCAATCATTTGTTTTGCCCTCATTTTCAGTAGCTTATTGTAAGTTTGTTTGATTTGACCTTTGTCTTCCTTTCTCATCCTTGACTTACACGTGGTGTGCTTTCTTTTTACACTATCTTTAATATTTATTATAATGCATGCTTCATATTTCCTCAGGCTCTGAGACTGCTGAGCATTGCGTAAGATCATATTACTGCTCAAGTGAAAAAATCTGTAGGAAAGCTCAGGGCTGAGGAAAAGGCCGATTTCTTGCTTTTCCTTAGTTGCTACAAACCTTGGTTATTGACAAAAACTTCCTTGTATACAAAAGCACAAGGGGGCAGTATTACATTAAAATAAATTGTTGCACTCTGTGTGTGTGTGTGCGTGTGTGTGTGCATGTGTCCTGAAGAACAATCAGGTAGGTAATGCTAAGGTTGCAGAAAAAAAAAAAAGTTATTTCAGTTTTTTCAGACTGCCTTATTAGTTTACTTTGTCCTGATGCCATTTGTACACCAAAAAAAAAAATTCTGAGGCAGCGGATAGTTTTTTCTGCTTACTTTCTCTTGTGTGGCAGATCCTTCATACATCTTCCTTCCCTTGCTTTCCCTCATCAATAAATATTTATTTGTATTGTAAGGATCAGCGCAGCTTTTCAGAAGACTTTCTTTCATGACTAGTTGGCATGAATAACAACTCTTTGCTTCCTCATCACTACAGGACAGGCTCTGGACTGCAAAGGATTTCTGCCAAACTTGGAAACTTTCAAAATTGATCATCAAGGACCTATTTGGAAAAGACCAGTGGAAATGGCTTTTTCTGTTGTGGCAATGCTTGTGTTAACACTCTCAACAGACGTGCAGCTGGCTTGATAGAGGTTCTTGAAAATGTGGGTTTGGGTAAAAATATTTTGCTGTAAAAATTTGCCTTCAAAGAGCAAGAATGTTCATAATGACTTTGCAAGAATCTGGTCATGTCCACAGTGTTCTTGTTGTTTTTCTGTCGTTCATTGCAAACTGTTATTTTCTCAGTCTTGAGTAATTGAGATCCCCAGTGGTTTTTGTATGGAATTAATCATCTGAACCACTTTCTAAAACCTGAATGCTGCTACTGTAGATTTGTCACTTTCAGTTTAAATTGACTGCAAGGTCTGACCTCTCTTTGCTGGGTGGATCATTTTGATGCTATGCCCAAAGGATGCAGTCTAGTAATTTTTTTCCAGGAGGTGTAGTGCCAAGAGTGGCTAATTGATGTGGCTCTATAATGCTTCAAAGCAACTGAAATATGAAAGTGTATTGCCTGTATTTTTTGGTTTAAACTCTACTTAGTTTTAGAAAAGAGGAGCTGTACACCTAGGGACAAATCTACATGCCAGTTGAAAGAATGGCATCATTGTCTAGGGAAGGGTGTCAGTATTTGGTTGCAAAGACCTAACTCCAGCTATTATTTAGGTTTTGCCTCTAGGGATGCAAATATTTTCCATATTATTTGGCATCACCTTTTGGAAACACTCCAGAGAGTATTGTGTAATTCCACTTGTGTGAATGACTGCTTCCACCTGTGTTAATATATCCACACATCATTCTCAAAGTGTTTTATATAATTCAGTTCTGGAAACGAGAGTTGAAAAGGCTCTTCCAGGGCCTGACTTTCTGGAGGCTGAGACCCCCTCACCAGTCAGAGGTTGATGGGATTCAGTTTCCTGGAGTTGTCTCACAAGATAAACGAAAGTTATTGCAAAGCATAGGTATTTGCACCTGTTTTAAGTAAAAATTTTGCTCAGATGAAAAGTAAAAAATGCCATAAATGCCATTAATGCCATTAATCTTTGACAGTTGTCAGTCCTCCATCTAAGGAATTGACTGCTGCTTCCTTTCCCTGACAGAAAATTAGTTTATAAAATGGGGACTTCAGGACTGAACTTCATAAAACTGAAAGGTTGGTAACAAAATTTTTCTATTTTTTTTTTCTTTCAGTATGCTCAGAACCTAGAAAGATGGCAGAGAACCCCATTTTGAGAAGGAAAATTTATGATAGTACTTCGAGATAAAAATATTTGAGAGAATACTTTTGTTGCCCTTTTCCTTCCAGTTCTTTTATTAAGTGAAAAATACACATTTATTTTGAAGTAAATTGAATGGGTCATGTCACTCAGTTTGAGTTCTGTCACCATGTTGCTAT
Organism: Vireo altiloquus; assembly: GCA_013396875.1. NCBI lineage: Eukaryota > Metazoa > Chordata > Aves > Passeriformes > Vireonidae > Vireo > Vireo altiloquus. The sequence continues at coordinate 70,083 of VZRF01008738.1, forward strand.
TATAAGTAATCTGACAATGAACTTTGGGCTTAGAAATGGTTTTAAAACCATAAAAAATGTTTCCTTCCAACAAACTTGCATCTTTGCATTTCACTCTTTCATCTCTGTTTTTGACCTGTTATTAAGTTAAATTTAGCCTTTTGTATTTGGAGTATTTGTCCATGAGTTTTGTGCTTGGCACCTGTGAGAGCCTTCTCACAGTTCTGGAAATCTAGTTACATTATTGTAGCTGTCTGTTCTTAAAAAAAAAAAAAAACAAAAGAAAACAAAAAAAAAGAAAACCCCAACAACAAAAAACTGTAGGGAAGATAGTTTTGGAGAATTTTTCTCTTTTTTTCTACAAACAAACACAACAATTGATACCATCTGCCCCTGTTTTTCACATGGGTCAATAGGTGTTGAGGTTATTGAGTTTTTTAGTCATATCAGATCATCAAAGAGATACCTTTTTTTTTCCTCAAAAGAGATTATTTGTGTGTATCTTACCAATCACATCTGCTCCTATAAGACATGGTTTAAATCTGTACATCCTGGTAGCTTCTATCTGGAGATCTGAACAGGAGTTTTATTTCTGTCTCTCCATCTCCCTTGTCCCCAAAAAGGCTAATTCTGATATGAAGCAGTTTTTCAGCCCAGTGACACGAGCCAGCCCACACCTCGTGTCGTGGTGCTTGTACTGCCTGGGACTCATCTCCTCTTCCCACACCAACATCCCATTGAAATCCAGCTCTAGTTACCTGCCCCTTTCCCACAGGACTTCCCTTAGCTTTTTAGGTAGAGATCACCCTACATATAAACATAGTATTTTTCTCTCTACCTCTCATTTTAATGGACATCACTCATTGCAGTACAAAAATTACCTCTAGTGTCCTTCAAAGCTGATGACTCCATATGTTGTGGCAGCTATTTCCCCAGTAAAAATATAAAGAATTGTTTAAAAAAAGGGTTATAGAGAGAATTATTTTTACCAAAAAAAAGAAAAGGAAGCCACTTGTAGTCCAAGCATCATTTCATTATTTTTTTAATCATTTATTTTAATTGTTTTTCCACAATATTGTCCTACATTTGATTTGGGTAAAGTAGTATTCCTTCTATATAAGGAACCTCCCCCATTCTGGGCTGTTAACTGAGATCAATAAGTAGGGTTAGCGTGAGATTTAGGACACCATATCTCTAGAAAATTAACAAATACCAGCTGTTGAAAGTCCTCTGGCTATACACATGGGGCAAAAGCCGGACAGCTAAAAGTGGAGTTCATTTGTTCAGCTTTGCCAACAAAAACATTTTTTTTGCTTTTTCACATTACTGGGGACCAGACATCAACTTTTTCTCTGAGACACTTTAGCATACTGCAAGTTTGGGGTTTTTTGAAGGAAGAAATTTGAAGAAGAAATTGCAGAAAGTTGTTCTGCATCACTTCTATCTCTAAAAATGAACTCAACATCAGGATTTAATTTACGGTTTGTTTCTTTGACTTATCTCTTCCTTCCACTCAAACAATATATGCTCACTAATTAATTTTTTTTTAAATCTACAGCCCTGTCACTTTTCCCCCAGTTTATGGGTCGTTTTGTACCTCTTATAAGCCAAAGGCAAAGAGGATACCATTTTCCAACGTCTACATTCTGAAAATACTGCAATATTAGGGTGAAGCAGCTCGTAACAAACGTCAGGAGGTTGTTTCGAGCCGAAACAATCCTAAGATTCTTGCCCTTGGTTACCTGGCTCCTCACACAGAGCACTCAGGCTGCAGAGAAGTTGTGTGCCAGGAGAGGCAACATTCTCTCAGCCCCTGCAAGTGGCCAGAGCCAGGTCAGATGCTCTCTGAGCAATGCCAGGGAAGTTATCAAGACTGGGAAGGCATCACTGTGATGTCTTAGGTTTTAACTTTTCTCTGTTCCCAGCCCTGCAGTGCCCAGTGTAACTCTGCAGTTCCCTGGAGCTCGTTCAGTGCTGTTCTCTCATGCTCACACTGACATAACAAAGCCTCTCCAGCTCGCTCTCCAAGGACACCCAGACCCTCCTGGGCCCAACAACTGCAAACCTTCATCTTGGGGAGAGAAAGGGGGGCAAGCTTGGGCAAATTCCATCCTTGCCTGGCTTCTGCTTGGGCAATTGATGCTGATATCAAAGTGGGAAGAACTCGGGAGCTGGCATTGTCCATTTTGGGATGCACTGAGGCAGGAGCCTCTGGAGCCCAGAGTGTGACCTCTGAAGGCCTTTCAAATCAATCCCTCCTTTATTCCTTTATTCCTGTTTGGTCTCTGATTCCAGGTAGTCATTTAAGGCACCAAATGCGTAGTGTAGTGCAACATGTGAGTCTTACTGCCGTGTTATACATAAAACTAATGTGCTCTTCATAATATAAGAGGCATTTCTTCCCCTTGATTTTCCTCTTGCAAGCAGCATGACATAACATTCTGGGGTGTCCAAAGGCTACTTAATCCTGATGTGTTATTTGCAGGCAGCTTTTCTAATTTTATCATATTTTTTTGGTGAGACTTTATTATAAATAGACTTAATTCTCTAAGTAAAAAACAAAACAAAAGCATGAGCTATTAGTTTTTCAGTAAGGTTGGTGATGTAAAGGAAGAGTAAATAGCATTTGCCTCCTGCCTATGACTGAGAATAGAGCTAAAGAATTGATCTATTATTCAGAGGTGCTGCCCTTTGTAATTCCCATTGACTTTGGGCAACATATCCAGGTACTTAAGTGAGATAAATTTTTAACAGGCAAAGCTAGGAGTGATTTTTTGCATAGGCTCCCATTTTTTTCCCTGAAATTTCTCCCTTTTCAACTTTTCACTTTCTTTTTTAGTTGATTGCTTTTGTCAAACTTAACCAGGTCTTAAAATCTTAATGTAATATTTTGTTACAGTTTTTTTTTTCTTTTGAAATTAATGATTATACCAGATTAGTTCCTCAGGTTCTTTCAGCTTCCATAAAGGAGACAGGAGTGTTAGGGAAAAATGGGTAATATTGCTGTGTGTTAAATTCATTTTATTCTCTCTTCTAAGTACTGGAGAAAAGGCAAATCTTCTAATTAATGCAGAAAGGCTGATTTGTAAAAAAATTATATGTTCCTTGGGGTTTTAAGAGGAGGCATTGGGCTACATATCTGTGTCTAAATGCACAGGCATTTTTAGCTTGAGTGTGTTATTGAACTGTATAGTGCAAGTTTCTGATCTAGGAAGTCATTATGGTTCAAATACATAGAAAAAAGTCCTGAACAATGTGGAGAGAAGTCTCCATGGCTCAGGCTGAGTGAGCTGGCCTTCTTTGCCAGCAATCCTCACTACAACATGGGCATTGGGTACGTGGGGAATCTTGTTTTCTGAATCCAGCTCCAAGAGCAGAGACAGGTTTAAGGGCTTGTGAGTTCAGAATTCAGACCCCTCTTCATGGACACATTTACAGTTCAAACACAGGCATGACACTGAACCTCCTTGTGCTTTCCCATGGGTAAAAATGGAAAACCTTTCCTTCAGGGAATGATATCAAATGCTTTGTGAAGAAGAAGCAGTTCTGTAAGACATTCTGATATCAGAGAAATGGATGTTTTACAAATAAGAATAGTTGTTTACCTGAACTAAAAAGGAAAGGAGATAAGTGGGTATGGGTAAGGAAGGCAGACACCAGATTTATCATAGGAACACAGTTCTCAACATGTATGAAGGGAACAGCTACTCCCTTCCCTGAAATTTGCCTGAACTACACACAGGATAGTTGTTTATTTATTTATCCTTTTCTAAATTTAAGAATAAAATTCTGCACTTTCTTCAAAAGGGAGTACCTCCATTTCCTCTGCATTTGTCCCTCTTCGGGCACACACATCACTGGACTTATTCCATTAATGGAAAACCTGTTTCAGGAAGTTGATGTTGCTCAAGTGTGTCAGTCCCCTGTGCTAGACCCTTAAAAGCATGGAATTACCAGACTCAGAGACACCTCTTAACCTCCCCTCACACCCACACAGCATGTCTCTATTGACAGTGACAGATACTGCATCTTAATAGGGAACCTACTTCAGCCTCCAGCAGAGAAGGAAGCACTCTACTCATTAATCTCCTTCAGAGTATAGTCTGAACCCTTATTTACAGCCTCAGCAACATTAGCAAGCGCTCTGTGTTGACATATGCACACAGGTTAGGCGTGTCAGACAGTATGAGCTTCTGGGGGAAGCTGATGTTTTAATGAAGGCTTTGCCTCCTCCCCATCAGGGGGAAGCACTGCCGGCTTTGCCGCTCGCCATCTGTAAAGCAGCATCCCAATGGCATTCCTCATCAATCCCAGCCCACCCCTCTGGAACAGAACACCAAACTGTTCTGGTGAAAGGCTTCAATCAGCTCCTTGCTGCTGTGGTAGTGGACAAGACGTGAAAGCCTGGAAATAGGTGTTTGTACAAAATGTTCTCTACTCCCGTGGTGTTTGGTTATATGATCTGCATTTGGGCCCTTCCACTTATGCTTGATGTGAGGTAATGCTTTTCTCCACTTGCCAAGATGGAAAAATATAATCACTTAAAATAATTTCAGAAGCTTGTATGAATCACTCTGTTGTCTAACATAAACCTGATCTGGGCAAAACCAGTGCAAAGTCTTGGATGTTCTGCAGTTGAAATCATTATGTGGCAGATGTACTCAGAAAATTGGATAAGCAAATAGCTTTGTGGTTTTTTACCACCTACATTTCAGAGTGCTAGGAAAAGTCTAGGTGTTAGTTGCAAGCTTATCATATGCTAAAAATGTAATACTGTCAATGCTACAAAAGGGCCTGTTTGTTTTGAGCTGGTTATCTGTACTAAGGATTAGGAATTAGTTATTTTGGTAGGGCTTAAAGAAAACTGAGTGATGCTCTGGAAAAGAAAAGTAAAGTTTAATTTAAAAACAAATATTGCTTAGAGTATTAAAGGGATATTGTACACTAGAAATATGATGCCAGTACTCAAAATCAAAGAGAGTGGCTGATGCATGACACTGGGACTGAGATTAGCGAGAGTTAGGTTTTGTTTCTGGTTTATACTGCCAGTAAGTCCCTGCCTGTCCCTGAGAATTTCCCTGTGTCATATTTTGCCTTCTCTCTGAGCACTGTGATGCTGGAAACAGGGACAGTCTGTGCTTGCTTTATGGCACAGAGGCTCTCACTAGGAAATCTCAGCTTTGTCAAGGTCTTCCACTCGCAGTGATGCCTCCAGGAGCACATCCACGCAAGTGTGCTGCCTCAGGGTGGATTAGCTTTCAGGGTACCTCTCCAACATGGTGCTCCTGCTTCCTAGAACTCATCCAGGCTGGTGCGTTTGAAGGGTGAGGCAGAGACCTTTGGCTTGTCTGAACACACCTGTGTAAAAGCACCTGGAGATATTCTGGAGAATATCCTGTGTAAAAGCACCTGAAGGAGAGCTGGGTGAGGCACTGTACTTGGGAGAGTTACACAGCTGAGTGGTTGGCCAGACAACAATGTTCTGTCTGTGTTCTCACGTTAACCACAGGAATTAAAAAGGACATCTGGTTGCTTGGTTCCTCCTATTATCTCCTGTCTTGCCAATAATATTGACCAGCTAAGCTCTCCTCAGAGGAAATAGTGCTGTTTTTTTCAACGGGATAAGGACAGACCTGAGGGAAACTGGGAAGTGCCCTGCATGTCACACGTAGGTGTAGGGCCATATATTCTGAACTCATGACTCTTGGTCTTGCTATGGTTTATATTAACCCATTCAGTTTAATCCAGATGGGTCTCTGTCTCTTTCTGTGAAATTCACTTGACCCTTCCTTGCTCACCTATATAAATTCCAATATAGATTTTTTGAGCGATATCATTTGAAATGTTTTATTCATGGTACAAAATCATACATTAGTATCACTGTGTCTGATCCTTTGAATAATGATTGCTTGAAAACATGCTTTTTATCTGATCAAATGCTTTGCAGCTCCATATTGGATAAGGGTTATGGGCCATTAGCCACCAGATACAAGACATCCCTTAAAATGTAGGTGGATAGTCACTGTAACTTCTTCAAATTTATCTTAAATTTTCTTTAATTCTCCAGTAACTGGATTAGGGTTACCTGCTGTGTTTAATAGCATTATTCTGTATTGTTCCATTAGTCTGCATGGAATAAATACAAGATTTATCAATAATCTTAATTAGCAAGCAGTAATAAACTGACTCAGGGGCACAGCACTTCACCATATTTGCTTCTATGCCCCTGTAATTGTTCTGAGAACAATTATTACAATTGAGATATATGAAAACAGATTTCAAAGAATGTGCTCAGCAAATGGTCTGAAGGAGAAGCAAGGTTTTTAGATGAGCCAAGGACTATTTATATTGGACATGAAACTCCCTTGAGGTCTTGCTGCTGTGGCCCCTCTTGCAGACAGGAATGTTTTTGTTTGGAATTCAGTCTCTTTTTCTTCACCACAAGGTGAAGATGGTGGTGTGTAGTATCAGCAGCTTCATTCTGCAGGGAAGGATTAATCAGACACAAAAATCACAGAGATTGGTATCACTGGTATTTAACGAGACTTGGATATTAAGGAGGAAAAGAATGCACTTTTCTCGTGGGTTTCTCTTTAGCTATAAAATTCCAAGCATTTTTTAAAAAGTTAGTGGTCATTACTAGTGGGTTTTTTTTGGTTTTTTTTTTGTACTAGTGCCAAAAGAGAGATGCTTGCTTCCATTCTGACAACATTATCACAACCTAAACGTCCTGAAAAGTACAGAAATCCCAAAATGAACAAAATATGCTGCATTGCCAATAAGTCTTCTTTTCAAGGACCCGGTAGCTATGAGTAACCTCTTGGGACACTGAGGAATAGGAGGGAGAAATGAAATTGTAGAGCCACGGTGCTGTGGAATTTGGGCAGGATGGTAGTCCTTGAGGCACCACAGGGAAGGATCTGTGGAAAGGGAGAAGCCTGCTTTGTGATTTTGAAGACATTCAATGTCAGAGTACAGTTATCAACAGGACAGGGGCTCAGGCAGATATTCCACGAGCTTTTTATTATTTCATTCAGGCATCAGCCTCATGTAGACAAGAGACGGTATATGGATCATGCCTGCTAACAACCCGAGGTTTCTTAGTTACAGAAAATTCTTAAAAGTTTTTCAGCCAATAGCATGCTTCTAAAGTTTACAGACAAGTGTTCCAACCGGTCACTAAAAAGCTCACATATACCTGTCACCAACAATACTCGCTTGTATGTCTTGTAATAATGCACAATATTCTATTATTAGGCTTAAAACTTCAGTATCTTTGCTAAGCACGTTTTCTGTAGCTCCAAGACTTCCCTGAGCCAAATTTAGAAACATTAACCCTTGTTCTAATGTCCTTGTAGTCTAGATTATTGTATCTTCTTCTACCTTCTGGTTTTTGCAGTTGCAGCTGAACCTAAAAATCTTTGCTTTATTTCTGAAACCTGCTTTTCTCACTCAAACTAAAAGCCTTCTCACCTTTTGCATTTCCCACAATTCAAGATGTTCAATGTAGCTTCAAAGCCATGCCAGTTGCCATGGCAATGAGGCCTGTTGTGGTATTTGGGTAATCCTGACAGGGTAACTCCAGCCCTGAGAGCAACCCCGTCCTGGTTTTGGGACAAGACACCACTTTCTCTGCTACCCTTGGGGACTGTATCCAGGGACCTGGAGAGTGGCTTGAAAGGTCTCATCTAAGGTGATGCAGACCCCAAGACACTTCATGTCTGGGGCTGTGCCTTCCTCAGAGCTGTTTCAGGAGAGGACAACAGCCACTTTGTGTTTGCCTTGTCAATCTCTTTAAAAAGGTAGTACTGATGACAGTGAAACAGTCAGGTTGTGAAAAATATACATCTAAAAATCATATTTGACTATAAAACTGCCCAGCATTGATTAAACTTTGTCATGTTCTTCTTTGTCATGCTCTCCTCATTCACCCAGTGACTTCTTGTAATCTTTTGAGAAATGATATTATATTAGCTAGTAAAAAATTATGTTGCTTCTCTGCAACATGAGCTTATTTATTTGATGCATAATAGCTAATCCATAGCTGCAGTTTCTAAGCACCTCCAGGGGTAGAATATCTGGCCTTTGCTATTTTAGACCTACAAATGCATGTGCAGAGACACACTTTCATGCACACACGCAAAAAAAACCCTATGCACTGATTTACTGACTCACTCTGAGAGACAATGCATTCAATGGTTTTGGTTGCATGGTTTTCATCTTCTGGTGCTGGCAGGAAATGCAGGGTGAAAGAAGCGTGGACATCAGCAGAGCATTTGGTGTCCTCTCCAACTCCCAGGATGTGACCTCCAGACTCCACTGCTGAACAATGCCAAAATTACAGAAAAGGGAACTCTTCCACCTTAGAACCAGCACAGGATTTGTAAAACAAGCTTTAGTATCCGTGGAAAAAATACCTAGCAGAAGTACTTGGGCACTGACAGCTTGTTTCTAGTCAGCATCCCACAGCAAAGAATTATTACGTCTTACGATTATTTTTTATTTACATACACATCAACCTGACAAAATGAGGTTTATGCTTTCTCCACTTTTTAGTTTCCAGCTGACTATCATTTTCTTTTAAGATTAAATAAGTAATTTATTGAACTGTAGCATCAAGTATTTATTAGGAAATTGCTGGGTAATTTTAACTGCATCTTTTTTTAAAACATAAATCTGCATCCAAGGCCTCCAGTAACTTTGTGAGACTCTGCACCATTAATTTCTTCCAGAGTGACATTCTGATATGAGCTGAACAGATGGAATTGCAGGATTGTTCTAGCAAATTTATCATAAAAAATGCATCCGACACCTGTGTAATTTGCCTAATCATTTTCCTAATAAGCTCCCACCATTAATTATGCACGATTTCCACAATGCAATCAAGATAAAAGTAAATCTGATGACTTAATACCCTTCAAAATAATTGGTTCACCCAACACAAGGCCTCCTTTGCTTTCCATAGCCATTCCAGTTAATTAGAAAAAGGGTGCACCCTGTAGGAGTCAGCAGAATGGAGGCTGAGCGCGTGGTGGGAGGCAGGCCTGCTGGTTTTTTGGGCAGGAGTCAAGGATATTAACTCATGAAAGAGAGGAAAGCCCCCCCCTGCCTCTCATGGCTGCCTCTCCCCCCCCTGCCCACCCCACCCAGCAGCAAACAGATGCGATTAGTGTTCTTCAGCCATCAGAAAACTGACTGCAGGACTCCGAGGGTCTAATGAGAATCAACTTTTCGGCGGCTGCTGTCTTGTGGTGCAGCCCACCT
>VZRF01008738.1:79372-98136 GCA_013396875.1 Vireo altiloquus
GGGGGGAGGGAGGAGAGAGGGGGATGGAGGGGGAACCAGGGAGGGGGGCAGAAAGTATGGCTCAGGTATTCCACATAGGCCTCAGGCAGTGTGGAAAAACGTGATAATTTAAAGGTGCTGCAAATTTCCTACACCTCGTCTGGATGAGTGAAATTAACTAGCACTAAAAGCTGTCAAATTAAAGGTTGACTTCCAGATATTAGCACCTTAAATGTCACCGAATATTCTCCGTCTCTCCCCTCCCCCCCCTCCCTCCTTTCTCTCCCTCAGCCTCTCTCTCTCCCCTGCCCTCCCCATCCCTCCCCCATCTTTTTTTTTCTTTTTTCTTTTTCTTTTTTTTTCTTTTTGGCAAACAGGCATCTCGGCACACCTGCACATGCACACAAACATTATCCTACTGCTGTTCCTGCTAACTGCCTGTGCATGCTCAGGCCAGAGTCGCTTGGTATAAATCTCTGATGTAACCATGGCTACAGAACAACTGGCAATTACAAAATTTCCTCCATTTTTAATGTTATACTAATTACGTTTGAATGTGCTTTAATGGAGAAAGGAATTGAGGAGATGAAGCAGCATTCTCTGCATGCAGAGAGTGGGGGGTGAGAACCTGTGTCTCCTGTCTTTGGCAGCTTGGAATTCAAGCCCAGGAAAGGTGCAGAGCATCTGGAAATGAGGTGGTGTGCCTACAAGTAGGTGAGGCTTGCACCAGAACACGAAATACGTGGATTAAAGTTTGGAATCCTGATGATAACACCTAGATAAGATCACACCTGCTCATAACATCAGGAAAAGCAAATCACAGCTTAACTTGAACTTTATTTCAATACTAAACGATGGCTGCTTGTGCTGCAGTGCCATTGCGTGGAATGTCCTGCTAGCCAAAGGTGAAGCTTCAAATCTTAAGCTGTTTTGAAGAATCACACAATCACAGAATGTTTAGAGTTGGAAAGGACTTTAAAGACTAAACCTCCTGTCATGGGCAGAGACACCTTCCACTAGACCAGGTTGCTCAAATCCATATCCAACAAATCCATATCCAGCCTGGTCTTGACCACTTCCAGGCACATGGCATCTGCAGCTTCTTTGGGCAACCTGTTCCAGTGCCTCACCACCCTCACAGTAAAAAAACATCTTCCTTAGTTTTTGTTTAGCTGTGGTTTTGAGTGAGAAACTGTTTTTCTCCTGTTCTGCATGGTATAAAATATATGGAGTGTGAGGTGGTTTCTGTGCTTGTACGATGTGTAAAATGGTATGCACTGACTGCAGTGATGCCTTAGGTTTTAACTTTTCTATGTTCCCAATCCTGCAGTGCCCAGTGTAACTCTGCAGTTCCCTGGAGCTCGTTCAGTGCTGTTCTCTCATNACATGGCATCTGCAGCTTCTTTGGGCAACCTGTTCCAGTGCCTCACCACCCTCACAGTAAAAAAACATCTTCCTTAAGATTTTGTTTAGCTGTGATTTTGAGTGAGAAACTGTTTTTCTCCTGTTCTCCATGGTATAAAATATATGGAGTGTGAGGTGGTTTCCGTGCCTGAAGGATTTATAAAATGGTATGCACTGACTGCACTGATGCCTTAGGTTTTAACTTTTCTCTGTTCCCAACCCTGCAGTGCCCAGTGTAACTCTGCAGTTCCCTGGAGCTCGTTCAGAGATGTTCTCTCATGCTCACACTGACATAACAAAGCCTCTCCAGCTCGCTCTCCAAGGACACCCAGACCCTCCTGGGCCCAACAACTGCAAACCTTCATCTTGGGGAGAGAAAGGGGGGCAAGCTTGGGCAAATTCCATCCTTGCCTGGCTTCTGCTTGGGCAATTGATGCTGATATCAAAGTGGGAAGAACTCGGGAGCTGTCATTGTCCATTTTGGGATGCACTGAGGCAGGAGCCTCTGGAGCCCAGAGTGTGACCTCTGAAGGCTTTTCAAATAAATCCCTCCTTTATGTTTTTATTCCTGTCTAGTCTCTGTTTCTAGGTAGCCATTTAAGGCATCAGCAGAAAGCTTTAGGGGATCAAAAGACCAAAAAAATGTTATTACCCATCCTGCTCTCCCTTAGGTCTGGCATGTCTGCTTGTGTTCTATCTCAGGCGCTTCGTGCCATCCAAAATTGTAGGTCATGTCACCATTGACTGAGGCCAGTAAGCCCTTTCAAGTGAGTGCCTCCTGAGCCAGCTGAGGTGTGGGAGGCACACTCCCAAGGCTCTCTTTGGATTTTAAAGGCATGCTGGAGGCACGTGTATTATTACCAAATTATACCAAGGTATTCCAGGGCTGGGCATCAGCCTCAGAGCTGCTGGTCAGCAGAACCTGGTGCATGACCTGCCAGGGTGTGGTTACAGCTGCGTCTTGTGCTGGTGTTGGTGTCTTCAAGCAGGGCAAGACGAGACAAATCCGAGTTAGGAGGAGGGTCCCACCACTCCTGGCATTTTGAGCTGGTGTGAGTTATTTGAACGCAGTGCAACAGGTGTGAGTATTTCAACAGTGGGGTTTTTTTTCGTTAAGACTGATTTGGTTCTATTTTCCTTGCGGGGAAATCAAGGAAAAAACCCCAGCGAACAACATTTTTGCATCCTACTGCTCCACCTTCTCTCCTAACCTGGTAATTTCGCATGCACGCACACCCACTGCCGAAGGTGGGGTGGGGATACTGTTACAAATTTCCTCGCAGCAGTGAGCTCTGGATCCCAGCTGTGTCTTCAGCGGCATGAGCCAGCTTGATTATGCTAAAGCACCCCTGGATCCCTTCCTCTTTTGTTTCAGTCTACACAGGGTTTTAAAGCTTAAACATTTGACATGCTTGGGTAGTTTCTTCTCTAATTTTATCCCAGCTGACTGTGCAATGAGTTTAACTCAGAGCCCTTAGGTGCAAGCCACTTTCCACAGTGTATATTAAACCTTATAAAACTAGCCTGTATGTCATTATCCAGAATATAATTACCTATATTGGAATTTGGCCAGGATACTGGGGCTAATATTGTTAGCCTTGCAAAAATTGGCGCGGGACTTTCTAATGACCACATGTGGTCAGTGCCATATGTTTGCAGCTCATCTGAAGGATGGTGCCTCTCACACAGCCGTGCCCCCTTGAAATCACTTCAGGGCAGGGAAGCAAAAGCTCAGAGGCCAGACAGGACAGACAGTTGCTAGTTCAGAGACTGATGACGTCTTTGATGTGGAGAGGAGAGAGCTCTGTGGCAAACACTAGTGCTGCGTGGCCAGCAGCTTGTGCTGACCCAAATTTCCATGTTCCCTCCTTCCCTCCTTCTCTTTTTTTTTTTTCCCCCCAGCCCTCAAGCCTTCACAACCCAGCCTGATGAGAAGGGTCTCTGCCCTTTCTGGAGAGAGGTTATTTTACATAAAGCTAAATTTTTTATCACTCGTCACACGAGTGATTTCATCCACTCAAGATATTCCTTTAGACAAGAGTGGCCTAAACCACTCTGTTGGAAATGTTCTGTAAAGCCCTTTTATTTTTTCAAGTTCCATGTGTTGTGTGTCAGACAGTCATAGCATGCCCTAGCTGAGGATGACTGTGCTTTAAAGTAATTAAGCTAACATTAAAATTCTCATTAAAGGGAAATCGCATTTAAATATGTGGTGCAATATTTCTGTGTTTGCTCTATATGCCACTAGGAAATTTGGGATAGACTCTAAGACAAAACAGAGTAATTTATGACTGCTCTGTCATCTGGTCGGTCTGATGAGACTCATCTCCATCCCATTCTTTGAAACGTACAGAAAAACATCAAAAAGCATTGGGTTTTGAGCACCTCTGGTAGAATGTTATTACAAGGTTCAAAATGAAACTTGCACTGCTATTTCCTTCTTATCCTGACAAGGAGAAGCATTCAGTGTTCTTGTACTTAGTTTCTTCTTTGTGACTCTTCTGAGTCTCCTCAGAAAGACCAAGTCACCTCCCTGTGTGCTGCCTATGGGCGTGGGGTTCTCTCCCCACTTTTTTTCTTTTCTCTCTCCTTTGAACTGCTAAGCCATATTCTCTTCAAATTGTACAATGAAACCCTCCATTTACTTTAGCCTGCAATAAAATAGATTTTCATTATAAAACGTTTGATGTTACTGTGCTGCTCCTGGCCTGCGCGGCTTGTTAAGGCACGAGTGGTGGTAGAAAAGTGATGACCTAACCACCTCTGTTTTAAACCTAATTCTCTCTTGATTGTCAAAAGTTGTGAAAAAGAAATCAAATCTATTATTGGACAAGGTTGTCATTAAGGAGGTTGGCAAGACTGCATCTTTACAGCCTTCAGCTTTACAGCTCTCCTTTGCTTGAGAGATCATCGTTTGGCTTTAACGATCTGTCTTGCCACAGGTAGTGTTTAATCTTCCCTTTTTGATTAAACTAACAGAGATGGTTTTGCCAAGTCATCTCCAAGGCTCTGTTTCCTTCACATGTCCTGGATTTTTGACTTTGTTACAGCCTTTTTACTTGACTATAATACTAGGCTGGTATTTGTGACTCTGGCTGTCGATCTCTTCCTAATAATGGTCAATTTGTATAATTGTGGCTTCATTTACATGCAATAAAGAGGTGGCAGAGGAGCATAAAGAAAGAAGTAGATCAAAAAGTTGTTATTTTAGCTGGTAACAACTTTATTCCTTCTTACTGAGATCTCTGACCTAGCTCAGTTTTGGACTTACTATAACTTGCATCAGCTACCATGCAACTTCAGCATCAAATTTCAGATGGATGCTTTCCTGTAAAAGACTAAATTACCTAAAGCAAATCTAACTTAAGGATATAACCCTGTGTTTATGGTTACATCCTTGTGGTGTTACAACCAGGAGTGTTTCAGTGTCTGGCACAGGAAGTCTCTGACAGAGGCAGGTTTTCAGTGTTGATTTCAGCGCTTTGAAATTCACTGTTTTGAGAGGGATAGTAAAATGAAGGCAGAAAGGGATGGGAGAGATGACACAATGTGATTTACTGGAAAAATCTGGGTCTTTTGGGGAAGGAAGAGCTGCCTGCATTCAATATAACTGGATGTGTATTTAATTAATGGCAGAATGCCCAGTGCTTTTGGAAAACACTTGTGGACCCAAAGAAATAATTCATTATATGATGGATCCCTAGCAAAGGACCTAACTGTTATCCATGCCAGGACCACTATCTAGCTTGGTTTCTCCCAGCTCTTTATGTTGTGATGCATATTTTCAGCCCTTCTTGAAGCCAAGATCAATGGGTCCGAAGCCTGTTTTGTAGGAGAATTGTATCCAGTTATACTTGCTCCATCAAAAGCTCATAAAATTTATCTTTTTGCTGTTTTGTGACAATGTTTTGGGGCGTTTTAGGTCTATTTACTAGGACCTTATGCACACCCATGTCTCTTGTATAATGAGGTTGTGGAGCAGCCAATTGTATAAAGACCTCTCTATGCATTCCAAATAAATTGTGGAGTTGATGATTAACTCTGCAAAATAAGTTGACTACTTCTAGAGCAAGGTGGTTTGAGAGGCTGGAAAAATCTATTAATTTGTTTTCCTATTTAAAAGAAAAATAAGGTGCAGAACCACAAACAAGGAGGTGAAGCACGACTATTTACCACACAAATACGTATTGAGCAGCACTTGATGGGAACATTTTGCAATTCGTTCCTGAGAGTATTGCTGACCTGTTGTAATTTTAAGTGTGCAGTAAAATGGAGGCTTTCTGGATGGATCTGGTGGTATGAGCTCACGGGCTGCTGGGCAGAACACCTGGACAGTTGCAAAGGAAACTCCATTTCTTTCTTAAGGCTGCTTTTTGGGCACATGTTCTGGAGGTTTGAGGCCCATGAAGAGGACATCTTACTGCCTGAGGAAAACAGTATTATATCAGAGGTTTGAAAACATATTTTGGGCTGTTTAGTGGCTTTTGTTTGTTTTGATTTTGGAGTTATCCCCCCCCCTCCCCCCACCCAGATTATGGTAGTATTTTTTCAAGGGATTTCTGTGTTCTGCTGAGGAAAACTTGAGCTTCAGTGAACTTTTCCAGTGTAGGTATTGCTATAAAGTACACATCACTTTTTAAGTCTTCTTCCACTCTGCCTCTGGCTGGTCTTCTGAGGAGTTTCCACTCCCCATCTTAGGTCCCTTCTACATATCCCATTAAAGCTTACTGATTTCTAGTGATGTTTCAGTGTCTTCTAAGAAAGAGGCCATATCTTAAGAATCTTTAAAAGACAACATTCCTATGCTAGTACAAAGCCCCAACATTTTTTGTTTCCTTGTTTGTTTGTTCCTAGTCTAAATAAATTATTCAGTAATATTGGGTTTATTACCAATTAGCTATAATTTGCCTTTCAGACAGTCAGGCTTGGAAGAGGCAATATGAGGCCATTTTCCCCCCAACCCTGAAAGTTGAAAAGCCCAGAGCTCCTGCTGGGACATCCTTGCTCCCAGCTGCAGTGAACAGTAGGAGACTATTCTCTCTTGTTTTGTTTTTTTTTTTTAAAGCTCCCAATATTTCTGCTGATACCTAAATAGAGATTGCTGACTTTTTGGTATTTCTGAAAATGTCTGTCTTGTCTTAGCATCCTCAGCAAATGGAACCTCAGCTCTAGCAAAAATTTGGCTCCCGGTCTGTATACTTATGGCAACTTCCTCTGCGAATAGTGAGCTCTGTTGTTAATTAATGCAAGCTGTGTTATCGTTTCATCTACTGTTGTTCCTTCTGTTAGGCGAATTTTCTGTTTATTATAAGTATCACAGTAGTATTTGTAGGCCTTAGTCAAGAACTTGGGCCTCATGGTATACGGAAAAAAATAATTATTAATAGTTTCCTTTTTTAGCTTGCTTTCTTAAGGAAACACAAGTTATGCTGTCATGCTGTTTGTCTGGCGGCCTGCTCCAAATAACTTTGGAGTCTTTTAATTAATTTCAGCCAAAGTTTACTGTGGGAGTTCTACCAATTTTGTGGAAACTGGCTACCAGCAAGAGGAAGAGGTGATGAAAATTAAGGCTCCTGCTGCAAGGAAGAGTGCGGGGTGAGCTCGTGTTATTTTCTTTCTGGGAGCAGACATGTGCTGGCTGGCCAAGCAGCATAAATATAGCTCTTGTGCTGCCTCTTCCCTGTTCAGTAATTAGGAAATCCAGGAGGGAGGTTCTGTGCTGTGTCCTCATTTTGAGCAAGAATGAAGGAGTGGAGGGAGGTTGGAAGTAGCGTAGAGGAAGACTTGGATATATTGAGTGGGGATTTGGGAAACAGTCTTCATTAGCTCTGCTGCTCTCAGATTAACTAACTAGATTTATTTTTTGGTGTACTTGGGAGTGCAGATATTCACAAGGATTTTAATGGGAGTCTTCCTAAGGAGAACTGAGAAAATCCTTGGGAAATTCTGGAAGTGATGATGATGATTTTCACAACTAGTGATGGTAGATTAATTTGAATGCGATATACAAATAGATCATTCAAATTGCTGCACTTTTGTGCACGTTTAAACATGCACAATTGTTCGTGTTTAAATTATCAGTTCTCTACTTTTAATCGGAGTATATTTAATCATTTATAAAGTCACCTGAAATTTTGTCAAAGACAGATAATTTTCCCAAATCTGTATTAAAAATCACAAGTGTCACATGTTTAACCAGGAGATTACCATGAATAAATGGCACTTCAGAAAAGAGTTAATAATTTTCTTCCCCCCCTTTTTAGTACCTTGGGGTACCAGAGAAAACTCATTTTGGGTATCACAGTTGCTCTATATTGATTGGATAATGCATAATCAAAAAGACAGAAATCCTTCTCTGGTTTGGGTACCATTAGGGTTTGTTCCTTTTTTTTTTATTTTATTTTATTTAGTTTTTTAATATTAAACTAGTGTTCTGGCTGAACTCCAGCTTCTGGACAAGTTCCAGCTTAAGTAATTACATCTTATGTAATGAATTTCCCTATGTGGCATTAATTGGAAGAGCTATTCTTCACTTCCTGTCCTAACATGATCTATAATGTTGCTGTGTGATATAGGTTACTTTGGTCAATCCTGGAAACTGCTGCATTTCAGTAGATAAATACCCAAGCACTGGGCAAGTTTCAGAGGAAAGCAGCTGGAGACGTGTCCCACGTCCATCCTGCAGGATGCATCACCTACAAAGCCTGAATACTGCCCTCGTTCAAATAAAAGTGTTCCTACTCAAGTTTCAGTAACCACACTCTCCTCCAGTGGCTGGAAACCTTAAAAAAGAGAATGAAAACTTTAATTCTACTCACAACTGTTAGAATGATTCTTTTTATCTGGGATGACCTTGGGTTAAAGGTTCTGAATTTACTTCAGGGTGTCCCAGGGACCTTTCCCAGGTAAGGCCTGTCCATGTACAGCTGGCCATTCCTTTCTTCGTGTGGCTACGGAGGGAAAGAGGAAACCTTTGCACACAATAAATCATTAGAGAATTCTTTACTACTGTTTTTGCAAAATTAAATTGAATTTCTCTAATCTCAAACGCTATTTACAATATAAATTATCTCTATATATCCAGCCTGTTAGCATCCAATATAATTAAAGCCAGAAAATCAGCATCTATTATTGTTGACTGTTGCAGACCCTCATAAATTCTTGGGAGTTTTTTTGCCATTTTGGCTGCCTGTTCTGAGTCTGCCTCTAGTTCTATGCTGAATTTCAATATGCAGCCTTAACTATGGAGGACATTTTCTTCAAATTCTGTTTGTTTTGCAAGGCAAGCTGAGACCTGCATAGAAGACAAATTTAAGAAAATGGGTTTAATAAAGCCATGAACAATTAAAATGTGCAAGCTCTCTGGGACCCCTTTCTCAGATACATAGAACATAAATTATAATTTTTTTTTTCAGCTTTCTCAAGGTTATCATTGCTGTGTGGCAGAGGGCTGGTTTATGGCAATGTGGCTAATTATTTTTGGACATCTTCATGTCAAGTTTCACCAACATTTTGAAAACTTGTATGATGTGATTTGATGAACATCCAATCTGTGTTTCATATCAGGAGTCATCAAGCCTTACTTGACATTCTGCCATCACAGCAGTGTCACTATGAGCTAAAGACCTTTACTGCAAGTCCAGATATATAGATATAAAGAAAATGGGGGAATTGACTGCAGTCCTACTGTCCCATACCTTGTTGCTACACATATGTGCTTTATTTCTGAGCCAAATTGGTGTGCCTTCATATTGAGCAATTGTGCCTTATTGCACCAAGGTCCTGATGTCTATCAAGAGCACCTAGCACCAGGAATGTATTTTCTGATTTAAAATCTGGCTAAATCCTTTTTTTTGCCCTTCATCTACACTAAATCCGGGGTGTGGTGACACACGCTTCTTGTTAAAGAATTAGAAAATATTCTGGAAATGTTTCTGTGTATTGTTAGTGAAATGAGAGTTTAGTGACAGCTAGCTGGATACCAGCACACTTCCCATGTAGGTTAGCTGCTAAGAAAATCTAAATTAAAATTTCATTATATGATAAAACAAACACCCCACCCTTATTTTTGTTTGTTCAGAAATCTTTGGAAAGTTGCCATTGAGCCTTGAGTACAGGTTGTTACAGGGTATTAAATATGTAATGAAAATAATCTTAAAATTTAGGTAAGTTAAACAATGAGACTGACCCTCAAACAGAGGCTTAGCAGGGCTTTTTTGCAGGCAATGTGTACCTTGATGCATGGGCTGGCTGGCTGTAGATCAAAACTGGAGCTTTTATTGATTAAAGTCTTCCTACAGTGGGGATTAAAAAGGCATGTCTTATCTCACTATCTGTTTGAAAGATATAGATTCCTGTTATTTGCTGAAGTAAGGGAATGCTGGCAGTATCAAGTTCTTTACATGAGGACTGACATGACTAGGTGCTCCTTTGAAGATTTAATTCAGTGTGTTGGAGGTACAGTCCAGCCACACTGGGAACTGTGTGACTGCACTGGTCTGGCTCTGAACCCTCTGAACTCCGGATGTGAGTAGGTTGGTTTTTGGTTTTTGTTTTTTTTTTTTGATTTGTTGCAGTTTGGATTTGATTGTAGGGTTTTTTGGTGTTTTTTTTCCCAACTATTGTCTTGGTTTTTCGTTCATCTGCAAGTAAAGATAAGTGCAAGTTGGTTTTCAGTTTTAGTCTTCACTTAAATGACTGCCATCATTGAGAAGACATCC
Source organism: Vireo altiloquus (assembly GCA_013396875.1). NCBI lineage: Eukaryota > Metazoa > Chordata > Aves > Passeriformes > Vireonidae > Vireo > Vireo altiloquus. Next base: position 89,476 of record VZRF01008738.1, read on the forward strand.
AGAGACATGCCTAGCCTGGAGTCTGGCCCTGTATCAGTGAAGCAGCAGGAAAATTCTGTAAAGTGTTAGTATGTCCAATATGAGAGAACTTAGGGGACATCATGTGGAGCAGCTTCATTAAGTTTTGGACCTTTTTCAGCAAGGACCAGCTCAGACCAAATTAACAAACAGCTACTTAGCAAAAGTAGCCCTTCATCCTTTCAAATCTGTTGTGTGGTTTTTTATAGGATTGTTGGCCCTGCACAAGCGTTGGACAAATAATGTGTGCTGTAATAAATTACAGCCAGTGATTTTGTGATCAGTAGCATTAATTTCTCCAGAGAATAAACTTTTAATATTCTGAGCAAGGTACTTCCAAGCTCCCTTTCGGGGTTAAAGGCTTAGTAGTGGTTTCTGTGAAAAGTCCAGTGAGCAAGCAGGGTCGAGCACTGTCCCACACAGGACACAGAGGCCACATTCTTGTCCCCCTCAGTACTTCCATCAATTAATGCAGCTGGAAATCTCACACCAAATGTGACTGTTTCTAAAGGCTTTCTAAATGTCATTGTTCCTGCCTCTAAAGCTGAGTGGAAAATAGCAATTCTGTTTTTCTCAGAATTTACACTCCCGATATTTGTTTACGTTTGGACAAAGCAAAATAAAAATTCTTTGCTCAGTGTGGCTGGTATGGGGGCCTGAGAGCCTTGGACCTTTGAGTTTAGGAGCTGGCTATGTTTCTGAGGAGTCAGAGAAAATTCCTGGCAGTAAACCAAGCAGTGTCCAGTAAGAAACCAATTGATAGGAGGAAGATTTCAAAACCTAAGTCCTGTTATGATCCTGCAGTTCTGACTGATTTTTAGCGGTAGTTTATTAAAGGTTGACATTGTCACACAAGAATGGTTATGTCAACAAGTAAAACTTTTTTGAACAATTACTTATCTCCATATTAAGGTTTATGGGTATCATACCAAGTAGTTAGCATCCAAACCTGACTGCCATATTCACAGTAAAGGAGTATTGTGTGTCTTACTGGATTTCTGAATCTTTTGTAAACTACTGGATTTTATGAACTATTCTTAGCATTCCTGTTTCTCATTCGTGATTCTCTTCTTCCTCATATGAAAATTCGTATGTATCACAGGGTATTGTTTCTGCTTTCTTGCCTATTTTTTTTCTCATTTACTTAAAAATTTATCCACTCATATATTATGTTATAGTATGTTAATACGTGCTTTATGGTAATAAACTATGAAGCCAGAATAGTGTTGCAATCATTGTGCTTTCATCCTTTTGTTTAGGGATTAAGGTCAAAGCCACAATGACATTCAGATTTGGGGTGACCACCTTCTCTGCCCACACACACATTGAGCAAGGAGGACTTAGCATAGAAAAAGCACAGCCACACAGGAACAGTTTTGACTTCTTTCTGAGTCCTAAATGCCCCATAAATAGAGATGTTCTTGTTTTATCCTGGTCTATTTTACTCGTGGTCCATAAGGGGGTGCTCTGAAAGACTAATAACATCCTTGTGTGAGCTATAAACACTGTAAATTATAGGCCATGGGTTTATCTCCACAAAGCATAATAATAGCATGCTTTTTACTCATCTCCCTATTTCAGAAAAGATGGGGGTCTTATTGAGTTGGATGGATGTTAATTCAAGTCCTTGGAGGACTTGAATTAAAGACTCGATAACTCCTTCTGATTAGTAAATTTGTGGTCTTAATTTAGCAGCAGTACCTGTGCTATGTTTTTCCCCATACTGAATTCTACTCAGTTAAGCAATGTCCAAAAGAATTAAACCAGTAGACAAATGCAATGTAAACATTCATTTTGAGTTCTTATGATTAATGTGATTGATTTGTGAAAGGATGAAATTATATTGTAAAGTTAATCATTAGAGAAAATAAATGCCTGAAGGATCTAAGCTTAATATATTGGGCTTTTATTTTCACTGAGTCAATATAGATTGACAAACTGTATTTTCCATTCAAAGAAATGTTAAACGTGTTTACAGATTTCATGAAAGACTCTGAAGACAACATCGCTTTAACAACGTTTTCTGTCAAAGGCTACAATAATAACCTGATTTCTGCTCTCAGTCATGCAGGAGTAACTGTCACAAATGGTAGAGCACATTGCTTAAACAGAGTAGAATTTGGCCTAGCCAAATCTTGTAATGCTGCAAAAAGCACAATGGTCTGGGGGTTTCCTCTGTTTTGTTGGTTTTGGTTTTAATTGTACAGGTAGAGGTGACTGTGAGGTTCAGAGCTGCCAGTTCCTGTGGCACATCCAGTGCAGCACACTCTGACACCAACAAGTCACTGCCAGAGTGGAAACATCACAGGGAAAGGTGTCAATGTTTTTGGCACAGCATACACCACACTGTGCCCCTGTGGTGCTGCTGAGTGTCCTGGTGGGACAGAGGTGTTTCCCTGTGTGCTGAGGTGTTGTGGAGCCCTGCTGAAATGCACAGTTCCCCTGTGAGCAGGGGAAATGGATCCCTGCCCTCAATGTCTTGTCAATTCCTTGTGTGTTTTGCACAGCTGCTGCTCCAGGTAAGTTGTCTAATCCCTCAAAATAACAGAATGCAATATAAGCCTTACATTGTGTAACTAAAACATTCTTTTGTAGGTAAGTGCCTTTAAAACCAAATAATTTTACATTCAAGACCTTATTTAAATATTAGGAGAGAACTGGAGTTAGAAATTCAAACTTCTAGCAGTGTAGAGTTGTCGTGGTTAATGTTTCATTTGCAGTCCATGAGAGACAATCGCTCAGGATATTACGTTTTGTTAACATATGTTAGCAAACTAAACTTGCTTCCTTGAGGCAACCCCGTAATCTGCTGGTAGTCCACAAGTTGTTTAAGACTATCTACGACTTTGAGGACATCCTTACTTCTCTTTGACTTTGTTGTGACTAAAGATCTGAAGCCTTCAGGAGTCATTAAGGGATCATATACTATTTGTCAGATACTGAATGGTAATAACATACAAGTTTTCTTAGCACTTCTGTGAGATAGGCTGTGTTGTATGACAAGCAGTGTATTATAAATTCCTTTCATGCACTTCTGGATCGTACCAGATCCGACACATGCAATTCTAACACTGTCACCATATTTTATATTGCATTAATTCAGTATTACTCGTAGTTTGAGTTTCAGTAAGCAGAATTTGAGAAATAGAAACTAGTCCCAGCATTAACTTTCTATATGAACTCTCTTCCATGTGGAATGGCAAGACAGTGTTTCATTTCTATTTACAAGTATGATGTAAAGATGAATTAATTATTTGGAAAGTCCTTTGAGATTACTTATCATTGAAAAATGCAAATTATTAATACTCAATTATTAAATTCTACTATTATAGTTGGTGATAATAATAGAGCATATCCTAAAGCAAACAAATGGGAGAGACTGATTAAAAATGCATGGACAATTTTAACTTTCAATTTTTCTGGCCTTATAGTACACCTGTGCTCAATTATATCATCTCAGGTCTTTGATGTGCTCTGCTGTGTTACCTGTTTTGAGTAATGGGAAAATTTTTGTTGGTTATGCTTAGTTTTTTATGCATGTTTTGCAATTTCTTGTTCTGAGCAGAAACAGAAATACCATGTTAAAGAGAAGAGTAATTTTCTAACATGCATTATTTGGGTTTTGTTGTTGTGGGATATGTAACCATTAAAAGAAAAAAAAATCAAATCTCAATTAAGATATCTCTGAGCTTTGAGTAATTAGATGAAGCCTGTAACACTTTGGCACTAGGGATTATTGTTTGCTTGTGTGCTTCAAGCACAAGTTTGGATAAAGAAAATGAACTTTACTGGAGATAGATTCAATTTGCTTAAGAGAAGGCACAGTACAGATTCATGGAATCATTAAATAATTTAGGTTGGGAAAAGAAAACGAACACCATGGAACGTTTCTTGTAGCACTGTCCATTCACTGTCAGGTAAATAAAGCAGTCTGGAGCAGCTCCATCTGGTGAGTCACTGCACATGGGAAAGCCCAACTCTCTACTTACTCTTCCTTGACAAGTCATCACCTCATACTTCTGTTACACAGAGATCTTGTTCTAAAAATGTCTGTTGTTTGAGAAGATTGCACTGAACTGGTCTAACTGTTTAGCTTAAATGGTTTTGCTTTTTGGTTGGTTTTGGTTTTTGTTTATTCTTCTCCTTTCTCAATTTGATAAAAAAAACCCAGCACAAAACCAAAGCAAAACAGAGAGGTTATCCTTATTATATTCCCAGATCAGAGCAAATCAGAAATGTCAATATTTTGAAATATGTAATCTGATCTTTGAGACCTCAGGGCTTCTCTATAGGCAGAACTTCTAAGTGTTGATGGCACCCCAACCAATGAAGATGTTTATTGATTTAGATTTGTCGATGCTTAATTATGCACCATTACAGAAATATATGATGTCAATGAAAAAGAGGGATGTATGAATAAAAAATTCTTTGCAGCAGAACAACTGCATGCAGAGCAAAGGTTTTAGCTCTGGTTTTTAAAACTGAACAGATTTTTTTTTCCATGTAAAGAATTTCACCCACAAGAAGGGTTTAAATTTTTGGGAGAAGGAAGAAATCACACGTTAGGAGGACAACTTCTTGTTTTGTGTGTTCAGATGTCCACTTGCTTTCAAATAAATATGTACATGTCTCCTCTGAAAATACCATCAGGTCCATGTCTAAGTGTGGTTAAAGACCTGAAAGATATTTTAGACAAAGGAAAACATAGTTAGAAAGAATTGATACTGCAGTGACCTTGCTCCCATTAAGTCACAGGATTGTTCTGGAAATGAATGAATCCTGAAAGTAGCTCAGGACTCACATAAGGGTTGGAAGCTTCCTTCACTGAGGATGTGGGCTGCAAACCTCCATTTCTCTGTGTTGCTACTTTCTCTCTTGGTTTCTTTGGGTGTATTTTTGTTTCGGCGTGTTTTTTTTGTTTGTTTGTTTGTTTGTTTTGGGGGATTTTTGGGTTCTGTTTTGTTTTGGTTTTTTTTTTCAGTGTGTAGAAGTTTCTTAACAGCAAGGAGGAGCTCAAGCTGCAGTATCCAAGGTCTGGATACAAGCATCCTTAAATTTATTAAATATATATTATCTTTGATTTTAATAACGGGGGAACAAGAAAGAGGATAACAGTTGGAAAAACCCTGCGAGATCTCCAGTTAGTCAGTTAACATTGTTGACTCGTTTCTTCTAAGTCATTACGAATTCAGTGTGTGAAATCTTTGAAAATTATCTAATTCGAGAAGTTGTCTTGCATTTGACCATTCTCTTTTTGCAAGCCATTGATCTGCTGATATATTACAGTCAACCAGTTCAATGCACCGTTGAGATATTTTATTGTAATACATTAACAGAGCAATGGTCATTGATTGATACCAGGAGAGAAAAGGAAGATTTCTTCTGTATGTTTTGCTTAAAATAAAATATACTAAAAAAAAAAGATCTGCTGGGCAATATTCTGTTCTCACTCCATTACAAATCCAATACCCTTTCATTGACATCTGTGGGGTTTCTCCAGAGTTAAGGTGGCATGGCCAAGAACAGAACTGTTCCTGCATGCACTAGCACGCTGTCAATATGCTCAGGCACTTTGTTTGTGTTTAGACAGAAATCAGGCACGCAGTTATAATTTGGGTCAAAATTAGCTATGTTCGTTTTCAGTCAGTTTGTATTTAAACATGTGCAGGTACTTCTGTGTGTGTGTCTTTGAATAATGAATGGGATGAATAAAGAATCTGGCTAAGTCACATTCATTTCTTAAGCCAGCTTTTGCTGCTCTTCCTTTTTTTTAAGGCTATTTTTATATGGAGCAGCTTGGCATTATGGAGAACCATCGCCACGCTAAAGGTATCTCAACCTTGATCTAAAGGGAGCATTTCCACTGGAGAAGAAAAAAAAAAAGGCATTGTTTATTCTCTAGGTCAATTGAATCTTTGGCCTCTCTGCCGAGTCTGTCAGCACTAGTGCCAGTTACTGAGCGTGGTGATTTTTATGATACCAACACTTGTCTTTCGGGGATTGTTTTATACAATCCACCACAGGGCAGAGTCTTCCCAATCCCTGCACGAGGGGAATTTCTTACCCTTCAGATTGGTGAAAGCTCATGCTGCTAGTTCAGCCTTTTTTGCATGAAAATTAAATCTTTTGGCAAAAGGCAAGTTAAAGAAACAGTGAGGTTAAAGCTCTTGTAGCAAGAGCAACTCTTTGTAGCATGGAGGTTGTCACGTGAGTGGCAGATATGAGTTTTTCTGACTGATGTGGTTGGGACTGTGTGTTGGAACCTGGCATTCTGTTGGACTGAAGGCTTTGGAAACAACACACACTTTTTTTTTTTTTTTTTTTTTTTTTTTTAGTTATTTAGGAATCTAAATGAAAAATGTAAAAATGACGAGGTATGTAACATCTTAAGTGACACTGAAATTCTGTGTTAGGATATATAAATTGTAGATGAGTTACAAATTGCTTTAACTGATCCATTTAAAATAATGTTTTTGCTATAGTGTTTTGTTTAGGGTAATAACACAGAAGTAATTTGCCTATCCATTTTAACTCTCATTTCTATTAAGGTTTTCCAATTCTTTCATCTTCTGTTATGGGTGGTTTCAGATTTTGGTTTTGTACTTTTTTTCTGCTTTTAGACAGTATTATATATTAGAACCTCATGGTCGTGTTTGGGTTTGCAGGACTCAAGAAGAATGAACTGTATTAAAAATTCTCCACTGTAGCTCAAAAGAGGCTCAAAGGAAACATTTTTATCCACATTACCATTCCTCCTGAACAATTTGTTACCTCTATTTATATTCACAATTTACACCACACATTTTTGAAAGCAAGTATGGCCTTTCCTCAGTATTCCTGCAAAAAGGCATTTTTCATATGACTTCACAGCCTGAATAAAATTTCTTATAAGAATCTGGAGTAGAAGGAGTCAAACTTTTTTCACCTCTGACTTTGCAAGGATCTTGTGTTTAAATAGCTACATAAAAAAAGAGATCTAAAAACACCTGAACAAATTTATCTAGAATCAAAAATTCCCTATTTATTTGGGGGAAAATTTTGGGAATTTCAGCTGAAAGAGAGTATGTCCTAATTAGTTCCACAAAGTCTCTAGAAGATTTGTAGCTCGGATTCATTATACCCCAATTTTTAAGTGTTATCTTCTGCTATTTGTATTCGCAGGACTACATTTTATATGGTGTATGATGATGCATCTTCTTGGGAAGAGGAGCATTAACACTGAAGAGCTTGGAAGGTGAATTATGTAGAGAACAGCTTAGAGAGAAGCTCAAATGCTGTCCAGTGTATAATGAATAAAGAGCTGCGTCATATTAAAATATAAATTTGTGTAAGCTTATGTGTGTATATCATGCCAGGATGATTTTTTGCATTTTCTTTTGTACCCCTTTTATATAGTTTTCAGGTATTCTTAGTGCTTTTAGCCCACACTTGAAGTTCTTTAAGCTTGTTAGCTTGGCTAAGACTCACTGTGCTGTTATTCCAGGACACCAAACATCCTGGAAGCCCCAGACACCAAGGTCCTTTCTAGAACATTCTGTAAACTAATCCAAAAAGTAAACCAATCCAAAATCTGTAAACCCATCCAAAAAAGAGATTCCTCAGAAGGGGAGACTCACTCAAGTCTCTAGTTGGGGAATCTTTGATAGATATGTTAATTTTGCAAGGCCTGTAAATTGTATCCTGTGTGCTTTTCAGGGCATTTCCCCTGCATGAAGCACCTAAGAATCCTTAAATAAATATCGAGGTAAAAACTCCTTTTCCCCATAACCATGTTTTGGCTTTTAATTTTAAGACCAGGAAAAGGCAACACACATATATATACACATGCATTGCTTTTATTTTTTAATTTAAACCCAATTATTTTCCCATTAAAAATGTGGCTTTCTGCGTAGAGAAAATTGCTTGTCTTGGAATCATATTTTGGCCTCGTCTACTCCTAAACAGAGCTGAGATCTGTGCTTTGAGACCTTTCCTTGTGACTTTACATTTCACATTGCTTCGGTGTTTAGGAAGAAGTTTGTGGGGTGGAGTTCATTTAAGCAAACTTCCTTCCTCACTAGGTCGTGCTAAATTGGTTTCCATTTTACCAATATGGAATTGTCTTCGTTCTTGGGAACATCCTTCACTGAATCCTCCATCACTCTCTTCCCTGTGATGGTGCCTTTATTTATGCAGCTGCTGAAATGTTCACTGTGAAGTATTACACTTTATTAAGGTCTCATGCTTTTTTACTCTGCTTCAGACTCTGTTCCAGTTTGCTGAAAAGTTATTCTGTGGTTCATAATCCTTTAAGTAAATGTGGTCTTGTTTTTGAGCTAATTTTGGCTGGTTTGAGGAAAGCAGTAATATTTTTGTTATTAATATATTAATTCAATGGATTTACTTCTTCTTTGTTCATAGCTTGCTTGTAAATGACATAGATTTTAAGACTGTGTTTCCTATTCCAAATTGCCCAGTAAATATTATCTATTGACAAATTCTTGCCTGTGGACTGCCATTACACACCTAAAGTATTATTTCTGAATGTATTTTTCAAGCTGATGGGGTTATTTTCTTCCCATATATTTAATCCTCTACATGATGCATTTACTATTTTCTGACTGAATGAAGAAAATACTCTGACTTTTTTTTCTTTTTTTTTTT